>CAJNDS010000027.1:32500-98217 GCA_905221605.1 Symbiodinium natans
GTGCGACTCATGTCATAGCGCTGGCGGCGTGGACATCACTCAGCGGCTTCCCTCCGGACTCCAGGGATCCTGATATGGGCGTCGTTGGTAGAAAAGTTCCCACTGCCAAAAGATACCTGTCAGGGCCTAGTTACGTTTCCCCCCCCACCCACCCCACCCCACCCCCGCAATCATGCGTGCCAAGGGCGTGCCCGCTGCAGGTGATCAACCTGGCCAAGCTCATGCTCATGGGCGACTACGAAAGTCACCTTGTCCCGCAGCCACGCTTTGCACCTCTGAGATGATAATAATAACAACAGTAATAATATGAATAATAATAATAGTAATAGTAATAGTAATAAGAATAATTCTAGTAATAGTAATTAAAAGGTATTGCTATTTCTTGTTGGATGCTTGGACCAGCCTTGTGCTTCTGGACTCAGAGGGCCAGGGCCATTTTAAGCCCAAGACAGTCCGTAGCTGCGCCTAAGAGCCGCAGAAGATGGCACACGCAGAAGAGGCCGGGCGCACTCTGCCGAAGTTCACGAACAGCTCACGTGAGATCCCTTTGTGACAGAGCGGCCTGTGGAGGCGCAGCAAAGTGGGAACCTGGTCCTGTACGCTTCCTGGCTGCTTTGGAGGTTTTTCGCGAGTCAGTCCAGAGCCGCTGTGGGAAGGACGAACAAGGACGAGCATCGAGTACGGAATGTCACATTCCATGACCACAAGTTACAGAGTCTGAGTCCCTCTGTGTACTGGGTTTTTCGCAGCGTGTAGCGCGTATGTATAGGGTGCAGCCAAATCATCCGCCAAGACACGGTCTTGGCGTGTTTGAGCTGTGTCTAGTACTGTAATAGGGTTTTCACAGTGATTGCACATCTTGGCATATAGTCCCCGTCTAGAAAGTACTGCTTGCGGCACTGTTGACACCCTTAATGCATGTCGTAGAACCGTTCAGCTTTTTCAAGCATGTGGGGGTGTTTGTTGTGCGATGGCCGTTCACTGCAACAGTTCTTGAGAAGATGTTCCTTCAGCAGGGTGATGTACGTGCCCTGGGGCACCCGCTCAGCACTTCGATCCAGTCACAAAATGCTGCCTAAATGGTACCTAAGGCTGTTGTGGGCGTTTATCTCGCCCTACTGGTCTTCACTGCGCATGTGGCACGTGCGAGGAAGAAGAGAGAGTCACAGGTGCTTGGCAAGGCGCACACTTGATGCAACAAGATGCACAGTTCTGCCGTCAGCAGTCGGAAGTCGATGGAAGTCGTAAGGCATATGATCGGCAGGTGAAAGCTCACTTCAGCGGCTCCTATGGTTCCTTCGTGCTCATGCTCACCACCTTCTCCACCGTCTACTCCGGCCGGCCTGTTGCAAGCATCCTCTTCACTTCTGCAACCTAGTACTGTAGCATACGCTTCCGGCACATCTGGCACCAAGGTTTCACGGTTACCGGGATTCCAGACGAGGCCTTTTCCAAAGGCTTCGTGTCTCTCAGATGGATTGGCGCCACTCTGGTCATTGTCGCGGGGATGCTCTTGCTCTACCCCAGGCCACGCCACACGCGGGTCTCATGGGCGATGCGCTTGCTTGCGAGATGGATTTTTGTTAAAGGTCCAGGTCATGAGTCATGTCAATAATTTACTTAATACGCACTTGACTCAAGAAGTTTTCGAGATGAGCGTTCCCATTGTTGGGAACAGAGCCGTCGAGAGCACCAGAGTTGTCTCAGCTTGTGAACACCATTCCATGGCCTCCTAAAACCTCACACATCCCTCGAACCCCCCCTTAACAGCAACACCAGCGTCAGCGCAATAAGGCCCCTGCCGCTTATTTGACCTCTGCCCTCAGGCTCCGGAGGTTGGCTGTGGAGCGCAACTACACAAGCCCGTTCGACTTCATCTCGGATCGCTTCGGCACAAAGCGCGCGAGAGTCCTCTGTGCCATCTGTGGGGTGATCCCAATGACGCTGTACATCACAGCTCAGATGCTCTCCTTCGCTGCCATGGTCGAGGGGATGACCATGCAAGTCCTTCCAAAGTCGGTCAGCATGCTGCTGTTTTGTGCGATGATACTAACCTTGGAGATGTTAGGAGGAATGAACAGCGTGGTGTTCACTGACGTGGTGCAGAGCATTGTCATGATCGCCTCGTTTCTGGTTGTTCCCTTCTTAATCGGAGCAGAGTGGGGATTCCTACCCCAGATGGCGCCTGCGGATTGCCAGTATTTGGTGCCTGGGGTTGATTGGAAATATCCTGCAAAACTTTGCTGGGTATTTTTCACGAATCCCCAATATCAACCTCGTGTAAGTATAGCAAAATATATAACCCATGGAAGATTAATTGTTCATAGGCTCTTCCCCAAAAAATAGCCATCCTGAGGAGCATGTTTCGCCACATGCACCAGATCGGTTTGCTGCGCCAGCTCCCTGTGTGGGGCCCGAATGCCTCCCTGCCGGCTGCATTGGTGCTGCGCAGCCCGAGTTTTACGATTTCCCCAGTAGATCAACATTCTGTAGCATCTTGTTCTTCTTGACGAACATGCTTCTGGGCTAATCTTGAAAGCAACTGCAGAATGAGCATCTTTGGTCTTACTAGTAGGGTCATACCAGCAACTTCAAACGATGGCAAAGTACCTATCGCAGTACGGAGGCTTGCCGCCCCGGTGCAGCCCCATATGCTTCAGCGAGCCTACATAGCACGGAGCGACTTCGATTTGCGCATCGTCATTGGCGCCATGCTGCTAGCCCCATTCATTGCCCAGCCCCCCGGCATCGTGATCGGCCTCACAAAGGCCGCCAATGACCCTGCCTGGCCGGCTATTGATCAAGAAGCCACGGCCTTCTCCGGGCTAACTGCGCAGCTAAAGCTTGTGGGTCCCGTCCCCAGGATTCTGAGCGATTTCTTGTGGGGACCTGAGTCTCCCTGACATGAGAGAATGACAACGAATGACAGTGAATGACAGGTCCATTCCAGTACTTCCTGGTGTCTGTGATGACGTGCTCAGCTCTTGCAGCCATCATGTCCACAGCTGACTCTGCTCTGATGGGCGTTTCGAGTGTGGTGTCGATCGACATATTACAGGGAACTCTGATACCCTCAATGACCAACGAGACTGTGGTGCGAGTTGGTGTGATGAGCTCTTTCTTCACCTGCGCCGTAGCCTTCTTCATGGGCACTTTCTTGAGCTCCGACCAGATGGGCGCAATCATCGTCTTTCAGAACGGCATGCTGCTACAGCTTCTGCCGGCATTCGGGATTGGCCTCTACACGAAAGTTTCTGAGCGATCAGTGAGCTCTGGCATCATTGTTGGCCTTCTGTCCCTACTGTTGCTCGTGATTTTTGGCAACCCTCTGGATGAATATGTGCCCGACATCAACGTGTCAGCTTTCCTAAATTTCCTTACCGTTGCCCTGGTGCACTTCCTTATTCCCGGCTCATCGGGTAAAGAGTTGCTCGACATCACCAAAGTTCGTTCCTACATGGCCACATCTAGGGAGCCCAGCCTCGTGTTGCTTCTGCTCATGTTCGCCATAGCCCTGGTGTCGGCGCCGTGGTACAGCACGCCTGGAGAGAAGGATCCCATGTTTTGGGGCATTCCTCGATGGGGCTGCGTGCAACTCGGTGCCTTTGTCGTCATCTTTGCCATTGGCGCCATAGCCGTTGTCAGATGGAAGCCCCCTCCGGAGGCGAGGCAAGAGACCCACGCACCCGGTGAGAAAGTCGATGGTGTCGCAGCAGCGCAGATCGAAGCTGACGTGGCCGACTCCGTGGCAAAGTGCTAACTTTGGCTAATTCATTTGCTGCACATGACAGCAGTCGCCCCTGCCATCAGATGCAGGGTATGACAGGAATGTCAAGCATGTAAAGGCATCAAGCCAACGGATGCACCGGCAGCGGCCTGTCCGACTGCAATACGTGCACAGCCTGTCGCCCGCCCCACCATACTTTTCAAGCATGGCTGCCGGAGACAGGAAAAACCAAAGCTGAGTCATGCTCTGCAAATCCTGCAACCCTAAACCCTGAACCCCTGGACTCATGAGCCCGGCCAGGTGAAAATGAATCGCGAGGTGCAGATCCTGCAGGGACTACATCATCCGAGGACTGTCCATCTAAGACGTGGACTGTTGGATTTTGTTTTTTTTTTTGCGCAGTCGTTTTCGCTTCAACCCACTTACGAATCCAGAAGACATGGCACAGCCTGCTTTTCGAGCTGTTTGCAAGGATAGTCAACCTCCATGATGTACACAGAACGAAGCAATGGGTGTTCCTAGCCGCCGAGCTCAGTCTGGTTTTCGGCTTCGTCTGGGCTTGGGCTGCTTTCACCCTTGTGCCTCTCTTGTGCATCCTTGGGCATCTTGGGCTATTCCACCAGAATTTAGGATTTAGCGTTGATGGTTTCGGGCTTCGGGTTAGGTCAATGGGCCTAGCCGAGTTGCATCTCACTTGCTGTATCCTACGACGCTGCCCTGCATGGCGAGGTTATGGAACTGGTCCGGGGCGGTGAGCTTTTCGACGCGATTGTGAGTAGCAAGCCAGGGCCCCAGTTGGGGTTTAGGGTCGAATCGGGGCTTCCCTTCTTTTTGCTTGGAAGCCTCTGAGAGTTAAACCCCTGTGCATCCCAACCTACATCCTAAAGCCCTCGGAGGACGCTCAACGAAGTTGAGGCGAAGTACATCTTTCGGCAACTTCTGGAGGGTGCGCGTGCCAGAAAGCGTGAGCGGGCTGTTCAACGGTAGTGCCAATCCTGCTTCGCAGGGTGTAGGGTTACGGCTTGAGAGGGCTTTTTGTGGGGGCTTACAAAGGGGCGTATATGAGTTTTCTACTAAGTAGGGGCTTATTTCCAGGCTTGCAAGGTTCGAGAGTTTGTGGAGGTTAGTTACAGGTTCCTAGGGGAGCTTGTAGGGGCACAGGGCTTCTAAGGGCCCTATGGGTCGCGCTCCCATGCCTTGCGAGATTCGGGCTTCACTCAGCTTGTCAAGGGGCTTAGAGGGGGCTTTTGGGTTTTGAGAGCTGCCCACATGGAGGTGTTGGCTACATGCACTCCAAGAACGTCATACACCGGGACTTGAAGCCAGTTTCCGAGTCTGTCTGGACATGCTGTGGGGTGGGGGGGGGGGGGTCTGGGGGGCTGCCACCGGGGGTAAGGCCAGAGAACATCCTCATCGGCTCTAGCATGGAGCTGCCTCCGCCTTTGTACCAGCCTTGGGGGAATGTGGCCGATGTCTGTTCTGCCCATTCTTGCTCCCAGCAGATATTATTTTTGAACGTCCACCTGGGTCTCTGCTCAGGACGGGAATCTTGCGCGAGGTGAAGATAGCAGATTTCGGCCTTTCCAAGATCATCAACGAGGTTCTCAGCTCCTTCAACCCTAAACCCTCAACCCTTGTCAAAGCCCTAAACCCTAAAGACTTCGGTGTTGGATCGCAGGGCTCCTCCTTTGCGAAGACCTTTGTGGGGACACCCCAGTATTGGGCTCCTGAGGCACCCAGCTCAGAAACTCAGAGAGAAATGGGGGGTTTCCGAACTTAGGGGTACCTTACTGGGGCCCTCATTATTTAAGGTGATCCTACAATTTGGGTGTCAATCTTTAAAAGGTTCCCTATTTTCGGAAACCCCCCAAGATCCCTCTTGTTCTGCACAGGCTACAAATGTAGGCTCGGCGCTGCCTTGCATTGGCGCGTCGTTGCTACTTCTGCCGGCCATTCCTCGTTCTTTTGTTGAATTCCACTTAGGTCTTGAATGTGCAGAGAGGCGGTGGGGTCTACACGCAAGCCGCGGATTTCTGGAGGCAGAACTCTTCGAGTGACTATGCTGGAGCTCTTCAGCTTCTCTCAAGTGCTGTTGCCAAACCTTAATTCATCCCTAAACTGGCCAGTCTGGGTGCTGTGCTCTTCGTCATGCTGGGTGGCCGTTATCCTTTCGACGGGAAAGCGATGCCGCTCGAGGCCGAAGATAAGCGTGAGACCTTGACCTATTGGCACTATCCACCCTTCCATGGGATTATATCGGGTAGCGAATTCCCTGATAAGAACTAGTAAGAAACCCTTTGACCTCTTTGTTACTTGGCTCTGGGCCGTACCCTGACAAAACCCTACTAAATCCTAAGCCCTGGTTGCATTACTCGCGGCCCTGCTTTGGCACGGACAGGAGCAGATCCGAACTGCCAGCTACAGCAGCTCGGTGAATTAAAACCCTAATGCTGTGGCCTCCTGCTGTTTGTTTATGCAGAGCGCAAGGGGGGTGAACAAACATATTTTGTTCATTATGGTTCTCAGCTTTGGGGGGGAGTATAGTAATCCCTAAACCCAAACCCTAACAAGCAAGGACGCAATGAAACTGGCTTCCTCAGGGTTTCGGGTTAAGGGTTTAGAGGTTGGGGTTTAGGGTGCAGGGTTTGGGATTTTGGGTTTAGGGTTTAGGGTTTTTTGGGTTTGCTTGTTGTAGGCCTGCGGGTTCGCGTCCTGTCGCCCAGGCATGACATCCCCGGCCTGGCAGCGCGTGTCCGAGGAAGCAAAGGCCATGGCTGTCTGATGGGTTCGTGGGCTTGGGACCCCTAAACTGCCCTAAACCCTTAAACCCCTTTAACCCCTAAACTTCTAGAAGCCCTAAACCCCTAAGCCTGACAGTCTCAGACACACCCTCGCCTTTCCACCAGCACGCCAGGGTCAGCTTAGGGTCGCAGGTCTCCTTGCTTTCTGTCTGCTTTCTTGCCTGTTCTTGCTCGTCCCCGCAGCAGTAGAAGTGTTGCGGCATTTTCTGGGGCCACGGCTGCCTGCGGGACTGAAAGTGCGCTCGCCTCTCCCCCTTCCCCCCCTTTCTTGGAAGCCCCTTCCAGCAGTTGATCTTAGTCAACGCTAGTTACCCGAAATTGCGTCGCGGAGTACGGTTTTCGAGTACGCATGAAGCCTGGCAAGATCGCCAGTCAATGTTCTATGCCCGTCTTCTTGCACCGGGTCATGCACGATCTTGTCCATCCACCGTCTCGGAGTACTGTTTGCAAGCGCGCAGCAAGCCTGGCAATTCGCCTGCCAATGCGAGAGCACCCTTCGCATTTCTAAAGCTTGTGCCCGAATATGTGGCATCATTTAAGTTTTAGACATTTAAAAAAACTCCGTTTCACAGCTTCATACTAGTTTCATAGCTAGTATCGAACTCCAGACTCCAGTTTCAACCTCGCTTTTAAGGGGGAACCGCATTTTCCTGGGCGCGAATCCATAGAACCTGGCATGCCTAGGTCTCATATAAATGCGAGCTGGAAAGTGCGGCTCCCTCTTAACAGCGAGTTTGAAACTGGAGTTTGATGCTAGCTTGAGAATAGTTTGCAATTAGTATGAAACTGAGAAGAAGGTGAAACTTGAAAAAAACGCCACGCATTCGCACTTTCTGCTACGGACCACGCTTGCTTGCACATACTGCAACAGCCTCCGAATTGTACAGCATGGGAATATCCTCCAGAAACTAGTTAGTACGAGACCCTCTAAAGCCTAAACGCCCTGTGTTTTGAGGACCTCCCTGCAAAACAGGGTGGGTCCCCCATGTCTTCTTGAACAGAAGCCGGCGGAGGGCACCTGAGCTTTACAAGCATAGGGTTCCGATGCGGAGTGAGGATCCTTGGGTATGGAGGATGGCTGATGTCGAGTCGCGACTTTGAGAAGCCAAGCTGCTTCTGCAGGACATGGTTCGGGGGTTGCTGAAGGTGAATCCCACGGACCGGCTCAAGTTGGAGGAGCTCCGCATTGCGTGCATCTCCTCCTATTCGGGTTTTTCTGGCGTTGTGGCATGGCTTGGATGAAAACTCAGCTGGGGGTTTTCGAAACTAAGGGGGCCCCAAATATAGACCGAGTAGGATCCCCTCAAAGTAAGGACCCTCTAATAAGGTACCCCGAATGTCCTACACCCCCCAGCTCCTGCCAGGACTGCATAGTCCATCCATGGATGGCTGGAGGCGACTCCACGTCCCATGTCTCGCTCGAGAGCATTGTAGGTGCCAGCGATTCCTGTGGGCAGGGGGAATTCCGCCAGCCATGGAACCGCCTCGGGCCATGGCCTCATTTTGGGGGTTTAGGGTTTAGGGTTTAGGGTTTAGGGTTTAGGGTTTAGGGTTTAGGGTTTAGGGTTTAGGGTTCAGCAGTCATGGGGATGTGATGGTGCGTGCATCCAGGAACGACAGTTCAGGAAAGGAGTCAGTGCAGAGCGTTGGCCGGTATCTCCCTCGCAGGCATTGCCCCAGATGGTGCCGAAGGATTTCATAGCTGAGGTCGGAGACGATTCCTTGAGATGGTGCACAGAGTCTTGATGCTCTGCCTTTGCTGCTTGTCAGACGCATCCGGGTCCTGTACCGATCGTCCTGGTCCTAAGTCTGGCTTGGATAATCCCAAGCTTGCATGTATTGCGATGTGCACGTGACCATCCAGGTCACGCACCCACCATCATCGAGTGATCTTTCGGCAAGATCGGCCCGCCCATCGGTGCTTATTAAAGCAGTTAGAAACGGTTCAGCTTATTGTTTGTCCAGTCACATTGATCACCTGGAACTGAAGGCCTTGTGGCTTAGAAGCATGTGCCTCAAAGAAGAGCACAGGGATCTGTAGGGCGCCCTGCAGAAGACTGCGCAGCATGCGCAAGAAATCCAAATGGCTCGCGGGCCTTCTCCTTGCGTACCTGCACTGTTGGCAAGCGCGTCATGCGCACAGCTTTCTGTATGACAGTGGCGGTGGTGGCAAAACGACAATGGCGACGGAGGTTTCCAGACGGATGTTGGGTGTCTCTGCGTGTCTTGCGGGTCTACCTGCCCCGTCGATGGCTGCGCCCGCACCCCCCGAAAGCGGCCCCACGTTTCGAACTCTCAGGAAGGCACCAGAGATTCCGGTTGCAACGGCTGTGATCTTGCTAAGAACGACACAGGAGGCTGCGCTGGACTGGGGTGGGCCCTTCGGAAAGCCGGGTTTGTACCAGACCAACTTCAACAAGAAGCGCAGTGAAAGCTTCGCGGCTTTCAAGGAGCGATTTGCAAGCTACGACTTCTCAGGGCTCTTGAACCAGTCCCAGCTGCTCGAGAAAGACCCGCGCACCAATCGCTTGTACTTCTCCTTCCTCAATGAGGTGCAGTTCCGAACCCTGCAAGATGGAATCAAGAGGCGAGGTGAGCAGGAGCGCTTCGGCCTCAACGTCGGCGCGCGACTGTACCGGAAAATCCTTTCTGGTGATGCTGTCGGACCTCGCATCATCCAAGGAGATGAGTATGACCCCAATGCGCCTGTAAACATGTCGTCCCCGTTATCAGGTGCGTGGCCTCCTCTGCAGCCACCTCTATCACAAGGAAGGTCCGTGAGTGATCTGGCAAATGGTGCCAGTCGGCTGCTGGACTACTTGCGAGGGCAAGGCTATTGCAAAGACTTCAGCCTTTCGAGTCTCGCTGTGGCCACTGATGGGAGAATAACATTCTCGTCCTTCGTGCTCGACCCAGCAAACCTTGAAGCAACCTCGTCTCTTCTACGTAGCCGGGGCTTTCCGCCACGTTTTGACCAGCGAATTCTGCAGGCGTACTTCCTTGATCGCGGCTACGAGAGCGAGCTCGAGGATGCGCTAAGCAACGACCTAGAAGGGAACAGGAAGGAATCGGGATCACCTGCAGGTGTTCGCACCAAGTGGGTCCTGACTCCAGATGCAGACGCAAGTCTCGAGTGATGTCTGACGCCGAGGGTGCCATGCCATAATCTCTTGAAGCCTTGGACTAGCCAGACTCTCTAGCCTGAAAATGGCGTTGTGCATCGTTGCATTTCTTGTCTCCTAAGCTTCACGTTTTTCTCGGATGCATGTGGTTCTAGACTCTACAATCCCTAAACCCCAAACCCCTCAGCCCCTAAACCCCTAAACCCCACCCCTAAACCCCTAAACCCCTAAACCCCTAAACCCCTAAACCCCTAAACCCCTAAACCCCTAAACCCTAAACCCCTAAACCCCTAAACCCTAAACCCTAAACCCTACCGTTTGTTGGAGAGTCTGAGAATGCCAGGACAGCTTTGGGAAGGAGCGGGCGAAGAGCGGCAGCTCTGCCGCCAAGGAAGCCCCCGATAGCAGCCTGTGAGGGTTTAGGGTTTAGGGGTTTAGGGCTTAGGGGTTAGGGGTTTAGGGTTTAGGGTTTAGGGTTAAGGGTTAGGGAGGGCAGTCCTTGTTGCATGCAGCGTCGGCTTCGCGAAGCCCACTAAACCCTAAACCCTAACCCTAAGCCCTCTAGAAGCCCTTAACCCCCTAACCACCTCAACGCTGTACTACTATAATTACTATAAGTTCTATCATGACCATATAACTACTAGAGTAACTTCTATGTATAGTTACTATCATACTATACTGTAACTACTAGAATCACTCAAATTTCTATATTGCTACTATAATTACCCCTCAAACCCCGCTGCAACCCTAAACCCTAAACCCTAAACCCTAAACCCTAAACCCTAAACCCTAAACCCTAAACCCTAAACCCTAAACCCTTAACCCTAAACCCTAAACCCTAAGCCCTAAGCCCTAAGCCCTAAGCCCTAAGCCCTAAGCCCTAAGCCCTAAGCCCTAAACCCTAAACCCTAAACCCTAAACCCTAAGCTGCCTTCGTCAGGCGGCTGCGACGCCGGCCTCTGAGGGCTCGGCAGCCTCGGCTGCACAGTTTCCGCCACCTGGGGCAGCGGGCTCAGCGGAGGGTTTAGGGTTTAGGGTTTAGGGTTTAGGGTTGAGGGTTGACAGGGGGCCCAGTCAGTAAGCTAAACACAAGTTGGCGCAGGCCTCCCTGGTCAATGTCAACGAGCAGCCTGAGGAAGACGAGGACTTTAAGCCAGACCCTAAACCCTAAACCCCTTAACCCCTAAACCACGCCAAGTCGTATAAACTTTGCAGCTGATGGAAGCAACGCCCAAAAAGCACCATGGAACAGTGATGGAAGGGGGGGCTTACGATAGTAGGAGGTACCTTCTTGGGGTCGGATCCTACTATCTGGGGTCTATATTAGGGGTCCCTTGTGATCGTAAACCCCCTGTGTAAACGAGGACCTCATCTTTTGTCTGAACGAGCTCCTCAAGCTTCAGGCCTACATTTTGGAGAGGGCTGCCTAGTTGCGAAATTGCCCAAAATGAGTTTCTCGGTCTCTGCATGGTCGTCCCTTTTGCACATTCCCTGTTGCGACCACGACCGTGTACATTCAGGGTACCCGCGACATACCCTAACTCACATCCTGTGCAGGTTTCGATTTCCAGCTCGCTGGAAGTTGCCTCGTTGGCTTTCCGGCATGCGGACCGCCACTTGATCAGGGCTTGTTCGAGTTTAGGGGTTTAGCGTTTAGGGTTCAGGGTGGCGGGGGAGGGGGGGGGGGGGGGTTGCGGTGGCCTCATTTCGAGCAGCCGCAGGTTACATGGCCTGCCACACACGGCACCATCCTGTCATCCTTCCCACCAGGACACAGACCTGTCTGACAGCATCCGCCGAGCCTTCAATGAGGCCAGCTAGATCCACGCCATCGTAGCAGAGGCCTGTCTAAGTCCTGTCGTCCGATTCAGGCGAACACGCTCTCTGCGAAAGCCGCCGCTGCCGTCGCTGGCTACGCCCAGGTGGCCCAGCAGGCCTCCAGCCTTTACTCCGCTACAAGAACATTCTGAACTGGGGCAGCTGGAGGGAGTGTTGAACTACCTGCAAATACTCCCGGCAGGTACCCCAGTCCGAAATGTGTGGATTTCATATTTGTATCTCATGCTTTCATGATTTTGTCTTGCTTATCATTTTCGAATTTATTACAGGCACTTTCAGAAAGGTGTGTCCTTGGGGTTTTCTTTATCTTTTGTTATCTTTTTTAGATGATCATGTTTGAAACATTCTTCATCTTACCTTAACTTACCTTTATTTGCAGGATCAGGTTTTTTCTCCAATCTTCGCGGGGGTCAGAGAGGGCAAGCGGCTAGCCTAGTTCACCATGTTGCGTGAAGGGTTGTGACTACAGTGGTGACGAGTAAATAGCCTTACTTTCAAAACCCGCGCACATCTCACGGCTCAAAATGATGACTATCCGGATGACAAGCGCATCAAGCAGTCGCGCCAAAGTGGTGTAGAAAGTGCATGATTCTGCAACTGTGTTCGAGCAAAATGCGTGAAATCTGCCTGGCGCTGCCGATGACGAACAAGTCGAAGCAGCAATCGAAGAAATTGTAGGTCTAAATGCACCAGAACTATCAAACCGATACTAGTAGTAAACACAGAAGACATTCAGAATAATGTGGCAATACTGCTGCCATCTGGAAAGCTCCCCTGTCATCTCGGCATCAATCTCCTTAATGTTGGACGCGCTTTCGCTACAGGGGCCGCAAAAAAGGTGTTCTTCCGGAAAACTTCCCCTTAAACCCTAAACCCTAAACCCATAGGGGACCCATTGATGAGGGTGGTCCGCAATTTTGCGAAGTGTGCGGCCCAAAGATAAAGGGCGGGGGGCCGGGGAGCCGAACAAGAAAGTCCCCGGAATTATCTGGTGTCCGGCTTTATTTAAGTTAATTTTAAAATTTCATAATTTGCGAAACCCAAACAATTTTCCAAGGGAGTAGCCCACGAGCTGCCCTGATTCGCTTTTAGTAGTTTTTTTTCGGTTACCCGCATTAATCCGCAGCCTTCCTGGCCAGGGAGCTACAAAGCCTGGAAAGCTTAGACCCACCCCCAGCCCCGGTCCCAGCCCATAGAGAAAACCCCAATTTTTTTGTTTGGGGGGGGGGGGGACCCCTGGACACGAAAGCGACTCCAACAGTACGTGCCTTAAGACAGCAGAGTCCTGCCTTTCAAGACCGTTAGGCCGTTAGGTGTCAGGACACGTCAGGACCAATAAGGGCAAGAAAGAACCACGCCGCCCCCCTCCCGCTCCCACACCCTCCCTGTGTCTGGTACAATCGCAGCAAGGCGACCATGCGTTTCAGCCATCCATGGGCGTACTGTAGATTGTTGTTGGGCTTGAGGAGCGTCGCGAAGTCGCGGCGTTCAACAGGCTACATTTGCTGGCGCTGTGGCCCTTCAGGGGCTTTCGAGGGGCCTTCGAGGAGAAAAAAAAGTCTGTTTTGTTCTCTGTCAGGTCAAACCCATGCACACCCCAAATCCTAGAGTCTTGAAGATTATTCAGATTCAGAGTCGGGTAACAGAAACTTGATTTCCGAAGTCAAACCCGCGCAGATCCGACAGGCAATTTCAAGCTGGGCTTTTAGGGGAGGGAGAGACAGCTCATGTACATTCGCCATGTGGTCCTGTGAGCTTGCAAAGCAGTCCTGTGTTTTGTCTGCAGGTGAGTCGCAACATTCTTCCCGACCTGAAGCTAGCCATTCAGGAGCTTCTGCTCAATGGCAATGGCCCTGATGCGATACACAAGTCCTGCGCTTGTCTTTGCATAACCAGGAGAAGGAACCGAACTTAGCTGTAAGCCTGCAAGGATCTCGGGAGCTGCGTCATTCGCTAAAGTTTTGGGGTTCAGATTCTTCACTGCGGAATGAGGCTTGGCATTGTCAAAGAGTGGGTCAGCAACATGAAGAAGGACCTTGCATCGACTGCTGCGTGAGAAACCCTAAACCCTAAACCCTAAACCCTAAACAGGTATGCTGGTCACAGCTCTTGAGAACATGAATGCAGGATGGGGAGCAAATCCAACAGCACTACAGCTGCTTGCAGCAGGAGCTGAGTTCCTTCAGTATTGGCACTTGCACTGAACCTAAAGCCTAGAACCCGAACCCCAGTGCCGCACATTCTCCTTCCCTGCGAGTCCGTGCAAACCCTCATCCTCGGTGCTCAGCGAGCAAAGAGTGGCTTGGTCTTCTTTGGTGAGAGTCGTTTTGGCTTGCTACAGCATGCCGGATGAGTACAGCATGCCCAAATGCCTCCCTAAACCCTAAATCCCGAAACACTATTCCTACTGCCTACCTATAACGAGGCAGTGCTGACCAGCGACTGGCGGCAACTCTACAAGAGCAGGTTCCAGGGCTTAGGGTTGAACATTTAGCCGCCAACGATTGGCCCCGAATAGATTAATACCGTAAGCACACACTATCAGGCGCCTGTCCTGAACTGGCCTTGATATATATATATATATATATGGGCGGTTGTCAAAGTGATGGTCTCTTTTTGGATCCTTATTATAATGCGGCACCCAATATTTCGGGTACCCCAAAAGGGATCATAATCTTGACAACCACCCCTATGCAGGGGCAGGAGTTCATATGTTCCTTGTGGCACAGGTCGCCGACATGGATGGAGACTTGCCAGGGCTTCCTGGAGGGTTTGGCCCTCCCTCTCTCGCCCTCGAAGGCCTGCTTTAGGGGCATTTTGGGGGGGGCATTTTTGGGGCATTTTTGGGGTATTTGGGGTACTTAGGGTATCTAGTGTATTTTGGGCAAGTTCTTCAGAACTGTTGTTTCTTGGTGGAGGAAAATGCTCATGGAAGCCTGTTTTGTGAGAAGAGAATCAGGAGGGCACGAGGAGAAGAAGACCAGCGAAGGCCTTGCTGACTTGCATCTGCGAGATGTGTGGTGGAGTAGGAATGGACACGATCTTCCCTAAACCCGGAAACCTAAACCCCTAAACCCTGTCGAAAAGTTCGAAGGGTCCCTCTTTGAAACTTCTCACATGCTCCTGTAACCCTAAACCCTAAACCCTAAACCCTAAACCCTAAACCCTAAACCCTAAACCCTAAACCTTATGTCTCTTTGCCAGGCCTGGGCAATGTGGCAAGCCAGCGGCCCGAAGTGATTGTTGCCGGAGGCGCGCAGACCCCGAAACTCTACCTTGGGGACCCGGTGAACCTGGAAGGGGTTTAGGGTTTAGGGTTTAGGGTTTAGGGTCTAGGGTTTAGGGTTTAGGGTTTCGAGAGTCGTATGGGGCACGTGATCCTACGAAAAGGGTTCCTGTGGTCCCCGGGGTGTAGTATTGGTCTGTGAGTCGACTGGGTCTCAGTTCACTGTGCAGCTTGCAGGAAGTTCTGTTCCACAATCCTTGGCGCCTCAAGTACCACAGCCTCAGCCAGGCCTAACCCCTCTGCTGGTTCAGGAGGCAGCTTGAATCTTGTTTCTGAGCGCTTCGATTCACAGGCAAGAACGAGACCACATTGAGTGTGCCGCTACCTGGCTGAGTTGGAGGACACTTACGATTTAAACCCTCAACCCTCAACAGCCCTCACCGCACATCCTGCCTTGAACACCCACAAAGCAGCCCAGGTGATTGTAGGGTTTCGGGTTTAGGGTTTGTACCGATGATACATGTTTAGATGGGGAGTCCTGTGCACCCAAGCTAGCCGAAACAGATATTGGCAACGCCCTGCTTACACTGCGATTTCTTGGCTGGATGGCAGACTCAGGTTCAGCATGAACATGTGGACAAGGCCTGTCCTGGTGAAACATGTTGCAGCCACGGCAACATTCGCTGGCATCGAGAGTCGAGAGGCACTTGTTTGATCAGCTGTCGGGCCTTCCAGAAGAAGGCCTGGGGCATTTACTCATCAGATGTACTTCAGCTGTTTCGGGATCGTAGCGTGCATGCCATAGACTTTCCCAGGCAAGAAGCCGCTGCGGCCAGGAGAACGACAGCATGTCAGCTCAGTTCGTGTCTGTGGAACCGGTGGAACCGGCCATTATAGCCGCGCAACCCCTTCAACCTGCCCTTTCTAGGGCTTCTGAAGGGGCTGTAACAGGCATCATAGCCCATGTTAGAGGCTTCGAAAGTGTGAGTGTGAAATCCACGGGACGGCACTTGAGGAGGAAAGGAGGGAAGAAAGGGAGTGCAGGGAAAGGAAGGAATGAGGCAAGGAAATGAAGAACAGAAGGAAGCGATGGAAGGACGGGAAGCAAAGGAACGAAGGGAAGGACTCGAAGGACAGAAGCCAAACCCCGCAGCAGCAGTAGCAGCAGCAGCAGCAACAACAAGAGCAAGAACAAGAACAAGAACAAGAACAAGAACAAGAACAAGAACAAGAACAAGAACAAGAACAAGAACAAGAACAAGAACAAGAACAATAATAATAACAATAACAATAACAATAACAAGAAGAACAAGGTCGCGGCTTCGTAACGGTCCGCATGCTTTTCTTTATGTGATATGTCGAAAACACTTGCAGGCATGGTAAACTTCAGCATGCGGGGCCTGGGGCGGGGTCACAGACCCCTTTCGTAAAGCGCGATTTTGCTGTTTTGTGCGTTTTCTGCAAAATCGCGTGTTCCCTTGGCTTTTTAGTCTTCAGGCGTCGTGAAATTAACTTTTTGCGGTCGAGAATTTCGCTTCTGAAAATGAGTGGTTTTCGCGCACGCGCAGGTTTTTCGGGTGTTTTTTTGGACGTACATTCTTGGTCGCAATTGGGTTTTCGCGCGGTTTTTTTGACACCACATGCAGAAATTGTATTTTTAAAGGACTTCTGAGGGCCAAAGCTACGTGTATGTGGCTTTTTTACCGCTTTGGCAAGTCTGGCATGGATGCTCTGGCCATTCGCACGCACTGGTAACACGGACTTTCTCATCGGGCGGACATGGATGCTCTGGCCATTCGCAGCTGCTGCAATTGCAGCATCTGCATGTGCAACACTAACAATAACTAAAGCAGCAGCAACACTGACACCAAGGAATAAGTCGAAGAAGAATGCAGCAATGGCAACGGCAACCACAACCATTACGACGACTACGACGGCTACTACCGAAAGAGAGCAATACAGAGAGAACGAACAGTACACACATCAAGAACGGCAGAGTATTTATCGAGGAAATCACGTTTTCCGATCGAAGCATAAGTGAAAGAAAAGATGTCATAAAAAACAAACCCAAGGACCCAAGCAAAAAAGAAATTCGACGCCCCATAACGAGAAACAAAAGACCCTAGGAAGACCCGACCCAGTACAAAGGACCCTTCAGGAATTGATTATGCGAATGGCCCTGCGTGGAAGGAGCTGGCGATGCCAGCAACTTGCCGCTGGCAGACAACTTGGAGGCTGATGCAGTCATGGATTGCAAGGTTTTGGGGTTTTCGTTGCTTTGAATGTTTTGTTTGTTCTTGTTTTTGCTATGTTTTGGCGTCCACTGGGCTTCTGTTACTCCTCCCAAGTCTCTCCGAGCCTGGGGCGTATTGCTTTGGGAGGTCATGCTTCCAGGCATGCTTGGCTCTGTCTGGCAGGAGTGGAAGTCTGACGTGCTGGACTTGCTGTTCATGGCCAGTCGCCAAGCCAGCTACTGTTTTTTGGATCTTATGGAAGTTCGGGCCATGTATCCACGGAGACACATCGCGAGCCCAGGCACCCGGTATGGGACAGAAATCCCTTCCAAAGCCGGAACCCTTCCAGCCTCCTCAGGCCGTTTAGGGTTTGGGGTTTAGGGTTTAGGGTTTAGGGTTTAGGGCTGTTGTGCCGATTGGGCAGATGGTAGACTTGGGCAGGCTTTGCCACGAGTGGACTCTTCTTCTCACGAGGTCATTAACTCTGCCGAGGACTCTGCCAATCTCCCCGAGATTTTTTTAAGTTATTTAAACCATTTAAACTATATAAACTATTTAACTTACTAAACCATTTAAGTGAATTTCCAGAGCATGAGATGTTGGTGCAGACTCAGGCAGAGCAGACTGAGCCCAGCCTGCAGTCAAGCATCTCTCGAGGCAAGGAAAGGGCTAAGTTGTAGCTGTGGGCCCTTTCAGGCAGATCAATATTTTCTCGACTCATATTTAATCTCAATATTAATACGAGTATTCATGTTTTTCTATGAATGATACAATGGTACTGTTCATATTAGTGTTAATGTTACGTTAAGATGAAGTGTCCTAAAGAGCCCCCCCGCATCCTCTCCGCTACTTTGTAAGCAATTTGCAGGCCATGCCGAGAGCTCCGTCGAGGTGCGAGATACCCCAAAACCCTAAACCCTAAACCCTCAACCCTCAACCCTCAACTCTCAACCCTAAACCCTAAACCCTAAACCCTAAACCCTAAACCCTAAACCCTAAACCCTAAACCCTAAACCCTAAACCCTAAACCCTAAACCTGCGTGATGGCACCACCCCAATGCAGTTTCCAAAAGTCGCGGGCTGTCAAGGTGTGAGGGTAACAGGGTTTCAGGCTTGAGGGTTTAAGGTTTCGGGTTTGAGGGTTTAAGGTTTATAGGTATGAGGGTTTAGGGTTTAGAGTTGAGTTTTTTCTTTTTTCTGGGGGACGTCTTGTGAGAGTCTTTTTTGCACATTGCCAGAACATGCCAAAAACAGGACAGTTGAATGTAACGCTGTGTGTGTTGCAGGATGTCAACATGGACGAGGCAGACCATGTCATGTTGTGAGTCTATTGGAGAGGCCCAAAATAGAGGATGCGTCGGAACCTGTCGAAACTTTGAGCAGGATGCGTATGCAGACGCCATCATCCAGTACAACGAGTGTGCCAATGAGAAAGTCAATGCCTCAGCCACATAACTACCGGCCCTTTATCCGGTTGATCCTCGTGCTCCTCTTCTTTCGCCCACCTCACGACCGCCGGCCTGTTCATTAGCGTGGGGTTTAATGGGCCACTCACTGCGTTCACACGCCTTGTAAGACACCTTCGTCTCATGGAAGCTGTGTGTTCGGGTTTACAAGGGGCTTTCGTCATGTTCTCCGGTTGGAGGGCTTTCTGAATCCCACGTCTTTAATCACTGTAGACTAAACGTGCGCTTCATTGCTTGGATGTAATCTTAGGGGCCTCCAAACAAGCTGCGCCGCGCAAGGGCCAACATAAGCAAGTTGCGAGTATCCCAAGCTGAGCAAGCTTGGGGCATAGCAAGGGTGGGCTTGTGGGCTGGGTTTGGGGTTTGGGGTTTAGGGTTTAGGGTTTAGGGTTTATAGGGTTTATAGGGCTTAGGGTTTCAGTTGCAGTTTAGGGTCTCCGAGAAGAGAAGGTTCTCTGTACTGTAGGCGTTTACTGTGAGGACGTCATGTTCAGGCTCTGCTGTATGGCTTCAATATGGAAATGTGCTGAAAACTGGGGCTGCAAGGGGGCGTACGTAATTCAAGCAGCGGCACTCGAACAAGGAGCAACCTAGATTTACAACTATTCTGCTTGTACATTATATATATATATATATACATATATCTTTATATATGCTCGCCCCCCCACCCCCCCCCCCCCAAGATCTACGTTTACAGGTTTCCAGAACCCAAAAAAGTCAAAAATGCAAAAATCAGGACGCCCAAAACCCACAAACCAAAAAAAAACAAAACGAATAATACCATTGTTGAGACTCTTGGAAAGGTGCAACCAAGACAACCCAAACCAAAAAACCGAAAAAAAAAAACACCATCATTTCCGAACTCTTGACGGCAAGGGGAAGTTATTCCCTTTGTCCAAGAGTCTCGGAATAATGTTTTTTTTTTTTGTTTGTTTGTTTGTTTTTTTGGCTTCATCTTTCCACGAGTCACAGAACAATGGTTATTTTGTTTCTTTTTGTTTTGGCTTGTTTTGGTTTGTGGGTTTTTGGGGTTGTCTGATTTTGTTTTTTTTTACATATCTTGTAGAGAAATAGTGCCTGCCCAAAACCTAGGGAAATGCTGTGCTTTTTTAGATGCATAGTGCCTGTACTAGGCAAATATTGAACAAATACTATATGAAAGAGGTGAGTGAACTATCCTAGCTTTTGTTCACTCAAAGAATATCTATTGCGAAATATAGCGATTGTGCTCGGCAACCTAGACAAATACTGCAATTTTTGGGACAAAGTGTTTTTTCTAAGCAAATCGTTTTGTTTCTAGAGAAGCAATGCTTGTCCCAAGCCCAGGCAAATACTTTTCTAAACACGTAGTGCGGCAAGAATATTGAAGTAATACCATATGAAAGAGGCTGGCTAGTGAAGTAGCCTAGCCTTATGTCTAAAACGCACAACTCACATAGAGAAGCTTACAAGTACACAGTTCTCCTAGAAACGTGCAACTCTTAAACAGCATCGACGAGCTTACAAATACATAATTCTCCCAGAAACGTAAAGTTTTTACACAAACACGACTTCAGCACAACAATTATGCGTACTAGATTTGACTATAAAACAAGAAGCTTTCATTACATGATGATGAAACACTGCTCGCGCACTAATTAAATACCACTTGTACAGATTATATTATGTCTAAAACGCACAATTCGCATTGACAAGCTCAAGAATACATTTTTTTTCTTGGAAACCTATCGGCCTCGTGAAGATCATAGTACTGGGAAGTTCCAAATCCTAAAGCCTTGGGAGAATCTCTGGCGACATTTGGACTTTTAGGTTTTCAGGTGTTCGATACAAATAATGCAATTTTCCTAAGCAACGTTTTTTTCCAAGCAAAATGTTGATCAAACAGACACATTAGATACTATTGAACCACCTAGTACATATTTTAAAGCACACCAATGCAACAGTGTTGACCCGTGCAGCTTAGCACGTATTTGTTTACTAAGACAACAGTTAAAAACACACACACAAAAAACGAGTTTTTTGAGACTGCTATGCCTTGCAGGTTTTTGGGCCTTCGGAGTATATAAGGTCACATAATTTTGAACCGAAATTCGGTTGCAGATTTACAGACTTTTGCATGCATGATGTGTTACGTAAAATAGTCGCGGAAGTACTCGACAAGTACGATTTTATTGGTATTTACAGTGTTTTCGGCGTGCACTACTTGTACACAAGTGCATGGAAGCAAGCAGAAGAGTAGTGTAGACCAGGAGGGTGTAGATCTTGGGGGGGGGGGGGGGTGACCATATATATATATATATGTTTCAGGTATTAGATGGCACAAAACATGTATTGTATATAGAACACATATTACATATAGTATACTCATAGTTAGAAATATGCAACAACATGTATCAGGCATTTATATGTGTATATATAGTATTATATATATATTCATATATAGAGTGTCAGTAATATTAGCATACTATATAGAACAATACTTTCCGTATAGCATCTAATCTGTTCTGACACACAGACATATGTATATACACTCTGTCTTTCAATATATACATATACAAGCATAACATATCACATGCAGCAATAGTAATCTTATTAGTAATGGTAACAGTCAGAGTTGTAGTAATAGTCATATGATACATATACATATATATATATACATATATGTACATCCATGTAACACCTTGAGACCCTGCAAACCTAGCGCGCTGGAATTCGATGTAGCAGAGCCTTCGTAGGGTCGGATCTGAGTTGATTTTCGGGATCGTATACGAGAGACATGGAGCACTACTTCAACTGAGGGATGACGAGACGCCAGCATCCAAACCTTGCAATCCGTGGGTTCCCGCAAATGTTCGCTTCACCGACTGGCATGCGAAGTTCATGGAGGGTTTAGTAGGGTTTGAACCACAGTAGATGCATCAATGCTGCCGAGAAACGCAGGGCGATGCTGAGTAATGCTAGAAGCAAGAGTAAGGCTAGAAGTACTCCGATTAAAAGTGGACAGTCATGGCGCCTGAGGAATTTGTCAAAAACACCTCGGGTTGTCTCATTCGAGCTCTTCGGGAGCTGAAGCGCGTGGACGAGATCCTTCAGGCGCCACTTTTTCAGGGCTGAGACAAGCTTGGGGCGTCTGCTTTCTTTCTTCATCCCTCGCTGCTTTGCTAGGGCTGCTCAGCATTCTGGGCGAACATGGATGGCACTGTACAGAAACTTGCTCAGATGAAGGACGCCTGGCACCACGCCCTCGCATGTGCACATTGCATGCTGCGTTTCTGATCGCAGGAGCACACTGAATGTCTCGTCAACTTCGCCAACAGCAGCAAGCTCCTGCGTGCGCGAAGCCTATGCAGCGCATTGCAGTGCTCCACCAATTCCTGGCGCGTAAGTCTTCTCGCTCGCGTCCTTCTTTGTGCTTGTGTATATACATATTAGACTTCATATATATATATATAATCTATCTATCTATCTATCTATCTATCTATCATCAGTTTTCAAAGCTCTTGCCCGATTTTGGGTCCCTGTTGCATACTGGTCCCTTATTTCTCGGGCACCCCCTCAAAGGCAGATAGAGCAATAACTGACTTGTACAATTGCATATATATGTATATATATATATACATATTACATGTCATATATTGCACAATATAAATGTAGTATACATTTCATATGTGTTCAGCTGACTGGTTTGCCAAACAAACTCTGCCTCAAGGAGAGGTTTGATCAGCGACTGTCGGAGTACACGACCTTCTGGACTTCTCTTGAAAGGCTATGCAGGCTTCGCAAAGAGCCCTTTCAAGCCCAAGCCCCAAACCCAAAACTCAAAGTCCGGAGGCAGTACTGCGTTGACTACCAGACCTTTCACAAGAAGATCCAGGACACGATTCGAGATGTCCGCGCGCTCAGCACAGGTCTTCCAATGTGCAACTGACGCCACTGCCCTTCTATGCAAGCAATGCTGGGCCATGAATCCCGACGTGCCTCAGGATACCTTAGCCATATGGGAGTTGCCGAACATCAGGGGTCTCTTCTGGGAGTTCCCATAAGGTTCTAGTATATTGAGGATTATTGGGGTATTCAAGGGGGTCACCAATTTTGGGGGAAGTGCTCATATCGTAGGTGATCCTTATTGGGTGTTTTGGGCTCGCTTGGGGCCGCTAGGTCTCCAACCTTGCTGATGTATATGACACAGCTCAAAGCGCTCGGCCCAGACCTCAGGGGTTTTCCCCCGTTCTCGCTTTCCCTACTGCAGCACCAGGAGGATTCCTGGAGCCCAAACCCACAACTCCGCAAAGCCTGATTCCACTTCGGACTGCGTGATGGCAAGGATAGGTGTGGCTATGGGCTACAGGGAGAAAGAGATGAGGAGCTTTAGGGTTTCGGGTTTTGGAAGGGCGAGTCTTGCCTGCTGTTTTTTTTTCCGCAGGAGAGGTGGCGGCTATGTAGTGCAGTGATACGGCAAGGAAACAAATGCCTTTCAGTGCCTTTTTCCCACGTTTTCCACAGGCACTGCTCTCTGCATGTGCGTATGGAGACCGGTGTTTGGAAGCGCTGTCGGGGCTGTGCCCCTCAGTACCCACTCCAGCAGAGGTCTTCTCAGATTGCAAGGCTGTGCGAAAGCTGTGAATTCCTTAGGAGAATGCTCGTGTCAGGGCAGAGTGTACTTGACTACACTTGAGGACCAGCATCGAAGAGGTGAGACATTGAAGATGTACGAGATACTATATCCCCCTTGAGGTTTCTTGTTTTTGTTTATATAAAACCCAAGAGGATATGAAACATTTTTTGTATTAAGGTTCTAAGGGGAGTATAGGATATGTATGTATGAATTGTAAGATGCTGTGTACAACATGCCGCACTGCCTTGGGTACCAAGCTTCAGCTTGTCAGCTTGGTGTAGGGAGGACGTACACGGAAATACAGTTTGCTCCAGTGTTACGTCCTGTGCCTGCAGCCACAAAGAAGCAGTGCCTGCCAAAATGGGGCACACTGACTGGCTCGGGCCGTCCGCTGCTGCCGCACGCAAAAGGGGAGGGGGGGGGGGGGGGGATAATAATAATAATAATAATTAAGTAGTAGTAATAAAAATAGCAACGATAACAATAGGTAATAATAGTAATACTAATAATCGTAGTAATAAACAACGTGGATGTTGTGAAATTGTGATAGGTCGGTGAGCGCTGGCACCGCCACGGCAGCCATTTTGCAGCAGAACGAGCGGAAAAAAGCCGCAATGCACTCGGCTCGAAGCAACCTTCAGTGTTGTCCAAGTTCTATGTCAGTCCTTCCTGCCAGATGGTCTCCGTCCAGCTGAGGCCAGGTGCTCGGAAGCAAGATGTGTCCCTAAACCCTAAACCCTAAACCCCAAACCCTAAACCCTAAACCTTAAACCCTAAACCCTAAACCCTAACCCTGAGCTCTATGACGTGCCTGCGAGTGCTTCACGTCTCTTGTGCTGCTCTCCATGGAGGTGGTTGCTGTTGGCCAGCCTGCGTGTACCTCAGAAGGGTTTAGGGTTTATAGGGTTTATAGGGTTTATAGGGTTTATAGGGTTTATAGGGTTTATAGGGTTTATAGGGTTTATAGGGTTTATAGGGTTTATAGGGTTTGTAGGGTTTATAGGGTTTATAGGGTTTATAGGGTTTAAGGTTTAGGGTTTAGGGCTTTAGGCATGACTTTTCAAAGTCAAGCTGAGTCATGCAGGCACATTTCGGCCACAGCGCTGGCTGCGGAGTCACAGGTCGGCAGCAACGCCCGCTTCACCAGCCGAATTATAATAGTAACAATAATCATAAAAATAATATAATAGTAAGAAGAAGAATCATAATTATAGTAACAATAATAATTATTCTATTCATTATAATAATGGTGCCATCTTCCGCCTGGCAAGTCTCTTCCTCCATCCTGGGAGGCAGTGCAGGTGCAGCCTGGAGGTGTACCGCGGCTCATCTTCTTGACACCGGAAGTTCACTCCAGACAACGAAACTCTGAATCCTATACAAACCCTCTCATCCCCTCTTAGCTAATGTCGGAAAGGCAGTGCTCCTGCGCACCGAGAAAAGCGAGACTGCCCAGCCGATAGCAGCCTGCAAAGGCCAGTTCGCAGGACTGCAGCAGTATATGATCCTTAGGGAGGGGGGGTCCAAGAGGGGTAACTAACCCCATGAATGTTCTTTAGAAACTGTTCCCTAAGCTTCCCTCAGGTTGCCTAAATACCTCTCTGAGAAGGGGGCTCTGACCCAACCACAAAGTCCCACTCACTCCCCCCTCCCCACATCCCCCCACATCCCCCCACATCCCCCCACATCCCCCCACATCCCCCCACATCCCCACCCCCCCATCCCCCACACCCCCCCACATCCCGCCCCCCACACCCCACCACATCCCCCAACATCCCCCACATCCACAATCCCCCACATCCCCACATCCCCCCCCCCCCCCCCCCGACATCCCCCCCATCCCACCCACACCCCCCACATCCCCCCCCATCCCCCCCCACATCCCCCCCCACATCCCCCCCACATCCCCCCCCCACCTCCCCCCCCACATCCCCCCCACACCCCCACATCCCCACTCCCCCCACCCCACTCAGTTCCCCCACTCCACGCTCTCCCACTCCCCACTCCCCCACTTCCCCGCATCCCCCCCATCTCCCCCACATCCGCCCCACATCCCCCCACACCCCCCACATCCCCCGCATCCCCAACGGTCTAGTGGCTTGGGGTTGGGGGGCTTCTAGGTTTTGGTGTTTAGAGTGTCTAGGGTAGGGTTTTAGGCCTTTCGGTTTTTGCGGTCTAGGCTTTAGGGTTTAGTCTGTTTTCGGGCTTGGAGCCTTCACGGTTTAGGGGTTCTAGGGTTCATGGTGCTTGGGACCCTGCTGCGAGGATGTTCAGGACTTTAGGGTTCAGGGCTGGGGCTTTAGCGCCAATAGGGCCTACAGTCGCACCTGAGGATGGGGTCCAGGTGCTAGTATAATTATGCACAGCGGGCCGTTCAAAAACCTGGAATCCGCGAGCGTACGGAGAATGAGCGAGTATCCGTGCATCCTGCGCTGCCTCTTTGGCAGCTTGCGTGCGTTCTTCAGGCTGAGGGCCTTTTAGGAATTAGAGAAGGCATGCCAACAGATTTTTTTCCGATAAGAAGTCGCAAGCGGGAGGAAGCCTCGGAAATCAACCAAAGGTCCTATCTTCCTGATCAGCCTCTCAGAGATCCATATGCGGCAGTTCCTAGTTCCCTGATTCCTCAAATTCCCTTGAAAGAGCGAAGATTTCCTGGACCTGCCCTGGCCCTACTCTTCTTGTGGCTGCACATGTGCGCAACCCTTTATTATTTAGTTAGGAGGTTCAAACCCTATCGACTTCTAAACTGCAGGGTTTTTCATGAGCCCTCCACGGCTCAGGACACTGCGAGTCCTTTCTCCGAGATGAGTCTCGCTGCCACTCTGCTTACGCCACCTGTCCCGTTGACATGGGCACCGCAGTTCTTGATTTCCTTTTGTGTCGGAGTAGGACGCGAGGGTGAGGATTGGTTCTGAGGCCCACTGCGAGGCAAAGACTTGCTTGCAGTGCACCTTTGCAGAAGGCAGGTGTGAAGGACCCGGCTTTGCGAGCAGCTCATCCCGCATTCAGATGGGCATAGTTCCCTGCTGCATGTTTCCTGTGGCGCTTAGGGTTTCATGCTTTGCCTTGCATTGCAAGGTTTAGGGTTTAGGGTTTAGGGTTTAGGGTTTAGGGTTTAGGGTTTAGGGTTTAGGGTTTAGGGTTTAGGGTTTAGGAAGTTCCTGCTTTATCCAGAAGGTACGTGCTACAAGCCTTGACGCGCCTGCGCAACACGACGGCATGGGTCTCCCTCTGTAGCCGGCGAGTCTTTCGCGCAAAACATGCAAGAGAGGCACGCAAGCACATAGGGTTGTTGTAGCTTGGACCCTAAACCCTAGACGCTAGACCCTAAACCCTAAACCCTAAACCCTAAACCCTAAACCCTAAACCCTAAACCCTAAACCCTAAACCCTAAACCCTAAACCCTAAACCCTAAACCCTAAACCCTAAACCCTAACCCTAAACCCTAGCCCTCTATTGTGGCATTCCTATGACTTCCCGTACAGGAAGAGGCCTCCAAAAGGGACCCCCCCGAGTTTCGGAGAAGCCTCGGAGTGAGCCACAACTTCCATATGAAGTAGAGTTTATATTACTGTCAGGGTTTAGGGTTTAGGGTTTAGGGTTTAGGGTTTAGGGTTTAGGGTTTAGGGTTTAGAGTTTAGGGTATATAAGGTTCCCTTTTAATATTGGTGAGTGTACATACCGGGTGTCCTTTTCGGGGTACCAGAAATATAAACCCTGCTTCATATGTGTCCGTTGTTGCAAGGTTGGCCTTGCCCGCCTTGGCCCTCAGTAGCTGCACATACCGGTAGGCATCCATGGCGATTGACTCCCACATTCCGTGCAACGCAAAGCCCTGGTGGGATGACGGCTTCGGGCTTATAGGGCTTTTAGAGGGCATTTGTTACGTCATCACGAAGCGAGAAGGTTCCCAGGTATGGAGTCTTGTATCGCTGAGCACAAGAAAACGTTCAGTTCCCACCTGGGGGTAGTCGCCGATGGTCCTTTCCTGTCATGGCCTGGATGTCACGCCCATCGTGCTGCATCGCGTCCGGACAGGTGCCCGGGCATGCAATCCCACGAGATGTAGGGCTCCTGATGCAACTTGAAGCATCATGACTCTGTTCAAACCAGTCCAGCTCAACCTCAGCGGCTTCTGCACTTGCATGATGGCTGCATGATGTGCCATGGGCGATCCTTGCGAAGCGCAGAATTGAAGTCGCTGTCTGACATGCCTGAGAGAGGCTTCCTGTCGTTTGATCCGGAAGCACGGGCCACGGCGTGAACAGGTTGAGATGCAGGAATAGTCTGATTGGTAAAATCCCACGGCTGTGAGTGACCACATTGTGCTTGCCGCCTTTTCATCCTCAACATGCGCAGCTGGTGCTAAGAAGCTGCTGTGCGCCGGAGGGGGAGCCTGGTATGACTGCCGCCGGTTCCTCAGTCAATGCACAGGGACAATGCGAGCTTCGGGGTCAGTTCTGCTGGCAGGAGAGCCGGAGGTAGCACAAACAATCTGTCCAAAAAAAATCCCAACCCACAGCCGAATGCTAAAATCAGCTTCTAGCACTTCAACTCTGAAGAGAGTCTCCATCAGTGCTGACGTAGCAAACCCCAGCTAATTCCTCACAGAGGCACCGCAGTATGAGGACCAGCCGAATGAACAACTGGAACCACCAACCCCGACACTGCCGACCTGACAGTATTGCATGAGTGTTACTGAGGGCTCAACAAGTGGGTGAGAGCCTTAGAGCGCAGAAGCACCTGGAGAGCCTTCTTGGGGTTTTGCCATTGCCTCGCAGACTAAGGGCGACCAAGTCGTGGCATGCGAGAAGTGGTGTGGGCTGCCACCCCTGATACCACTCTTCTGGAAGAAGACAGTCGGATGCTTACTTTGTGCCAGTCTCAGACCCCCCAGCTCTTGGCTTCAACTTGAAATCGCCCCCAAGATGTTCACCGATTGCCACTTTGCCAACGTGCACCCGGATGACGATGGTCCCTTGGCAGCGTGGAGTGGCATCTGCTGTTCTTCTTCTTGCCTGTTGCCAGGCCTGATGAAGCTGCACGCTGCCTGGCGCATGCACTTGTCATGTGGCAAGGGCAATCGTGTCAGTTGCTGCAAAAAAGTGGTGCAAGCAGGAAGGTTCCATCCAGC
The DNA here is from genome assembly GCA_905221605.1 of Symbiodinium natans. Classification (NCBI taxonomy): domain Eukaryota; class Dinophyceae; order Suessiales; family Symbiodiniaceae; genus Symbiodinium; species Symbiodinium natans. Next base: position 60,665 of record CAJNDS010000027.1, read on the forward strand.
TGCACCCGCAATTTTGTTGGACCTAGGCCGGACATCGGCGGGATGATCAAGAACAAGATCATGAAGCTGATGGGCGGCGCCAGCGATGCTGACTTGTTTCCCTGGTGCCATATTTGATGCCCCTCCTGCCTCCCACCTAATGTAGGGGGTCGGCAGAATTACGAATAGGATTCCCCTGTGGTCCCTTTTATAAAATATACTATCCAAAACCCTGTTCTAATTATTAAGGCTCCTCCTAGAATTACGAATAGGATTCCCTTGTGGTCCCCTTTATAAAATACACTATCCAAAACCCTGTTCTCATTATGAAGGCCCCTAAAAATCACATGCTTGCCTTGCCAGAATTCGAGCACCCTAAACCCTAAACCCTAAACCCTAAACCCTAAACCCTAAACCCTAAACCCTAAACCCTAAACCCTAAACCCTTGCCAGAATTCGAGCCTTGGCGGGGATGGCCTGTCCGAGAGGCACGCTTCCCCTTCCCATATTCTGCTGCGTCTGGATGTCAGATAAGGGCCAAGCCCCCTAAACCCTAAACCCTAAACCCTAAACCCTAAACCCTAAACCCTAAACCCTAAACCTACAGTAGAGTAGGCAGCTGAGGCTGAGAGCTCCCCATATCTGACCACCTCGTCTCCACCACACTACCATCATCAGCCAGTCCTTTACTGTGCTACAGCCCCAATCCAATCATTGCAATGGCCATCACCAACATTTACCTGGAGGGCCAATAGGCAACTGGTGGCACTTTTTACAGTCATGTCTGGTGAGCCTAGAGGCTCCTTGCACATGTGGGGAGGCTTTTTGCCCCTGATGGTGGGGTCGAGAATTCTTTTTGTGGATGCCATTGCTGTTCTCAGGAGGAGGCCATGGAGTTTGATCCAAATGGCGGCTTGCCGGATGACTCCGAGAGGGAGATCACGCCGGAGACTGAAAGCTTGCGAACGTCTTGGCAGGCCCCTAGAATGTGTGGGGAGTTTAGGGTATCTTGGGGATCACTGTTCTTAAGAGGAGTGGGCGCTCTTAGCATGCCAGAATCCCCTAAGGAAAATCTGCTGCTCCAAGCCAATGAGAAAATGCATCACCGCTCGATCCTCGGATTCTACTGTCCAGGCTAGCCTTTAGGGTTTACAAGGTTTAGGGTTTAGGGATTAGGGTTTATGGCAACAGCGGAACGCATGGAATGAATCGTGGTGCAGCTTCATACTACAGCATGTATGAATCGTGGTGCAGCTTTCTACCACAGCATGTCAGATTCTCAGCAATCCTCAATGACGTCACTACGTGGCAGATTGGGGAACCGACGGTGGTTGTGCGGGCCCTGCCCGCCCCGGTCTTCACATCTCTGCTCCATGCAGATCAAGGCCCACTGCTGATTTCTTCCCTTTGGTTCGAGGATCTTCAACTTGAAGACTTTTTTGACTTGACTTTGGCGCAGGTCATGCAGCAGGGGCCCCTGACAGGATCAGCTATGATGCCATGAGTGGCTCTGGGCAGTTTACTTCATGTGGCTTCAGGTGCAAAGATGTCGCTGCGCCCCCACAAGGCGAAGGCTCGGATGCGGAGGCCTGCTTTTCTGAAGCTTACTTACAAGGGAATCCTTCTTTTTCGGATGCCCTCCCCCCCCCCCTCCCACCCGCCCCCCAACAACAAATGAAACCTGAACCCTAAACCCCCCCAAACCCATAGCCCATCAACCCTGAAGACCCCAAGCCTTGTGATCTGTGATGAGGCCGGAGGGAGGCCCAGGAATTCCTTTGATCCTGCGCTGAGCCATCGGCCGGCTGTGTCACGCAAGTCTCGAAGAGGATGGGCTGCGAAGCCCTTATGACATCCCCATAATTCCCAGCTACACGGTCAGTTCTAAGTCCAGCCCATCCTGGGAGTTGCATTCGGAACGAAAAAACTGGTCGCGCCGCACTGTGCCTGTGCTCCCCCCCCCCCCCATTGCCGAGATTCTCCATGCCTCCTTCAGCCTTGTTCGCGATCCGCCTGACCAGCCTGAAGTGTGGCCTCACTGGCAAGCCTGCATGGTTTCAGTGGCAAAGTAGTTGTCAAGGGGCTGCTGCCTCACAGCTGTAAATCCATGCATGCAGCACCAACGCAGCATCACTCGGTGAAGTGTTGCTTGCCTATTCCATGTCGTACGAATGATGAGATAGACCGCGACAACCCACTGTAGTGGCCTGGTAGCGTTCCATCAACATGTCGCTTCTCATGGCTCTATCCTGACACTGGCGGCGGACGAGGTGCGGCTATGGCTACCGAAATGGCGTGGTCCCTATATCGGGCCGAGCACGTTGGGAAGCACTGTCATGTTGCTTTGCGACAATCTGAGGCAGAGGTAAGGGATCCGCCACAAGATGGTGCATCTCCGCCACACGCCTGTGAGCCTGAGAAGGCATCCTCACAGGAGACGCCTGCAGAGGTCCCTGCAGACTTTCCTGAGCAGCACTACTCGGGCGTTTTGGAGATTCGGGGGTACCTTATTGGGGTCCTAGTCTTAAGGGAATCCTACTATTTGGGGGTCTATATTTGGGGGCCCTTATTTTCGTAAGCCCCCACTTGTTGTTCAGATGTGGAAGGTCAGCCCCAGCAAGGAAAAGGAAGAGATTGAGCCAGTCGGCAAAGACTCTGACTTAAAGTTGGCCGTTGCGGAAGCGGAAGCACAACAAGAGGCTGTCGGATTCCTCAGCATCATAATTTGTTTAGGGTTTAGGTTTAGAAGTCTTGTGGGGTTAGGGATGATCTGCTAAGAATGATTTGGGGTGTTGCCAAGCCAATCTCTCTCTGGAGGCTGCTGAAAGACAGCTGGCTCTCGTTCCGCAGCAGAAGGCCAAGTCGTGCTCAAGAACTCAGAATAGGGTTTAGGGTTTTTTAGGGTTTGGGTTTTTAGGGTTTGGGTTTCTTAGGGTTTAGGGTTTTTTAGGGTTTAGGGTTTTGGTGACCCCTCTGCCCTAAACCCGATTCCCTCTAATTCTACAACTAGGGGGTGTAGCAAGGGACCCAATTGTTGGATGCTGCTGCCTTGCCGGAGTCTACATCGTCCACCGCCCGCGCCGCTATACGGCAGGGCAAAGGCAAAGGCTCCATAACTTATTACATATAGGGGCACCTTGGCCGTCTGCGCGCTGGAGCTTCTAGCCGAAAACATCTTAGAACAGTTGAAGGTGCTCTGGGCTCTGAACTTAGGGCGTAGGGGCATGGACGACTTGGGCATTTATGCGATTGCTGCCGTCGGTTGGCATGCAAGCTTCTCTACGGCAAAGCCATGGAAAGCCCCAACTAAACCCTAAACTCTAAGCTCATAGCTACAAGCCCTAAGTGAGCACAATCTCGGGAGCCTGTATTTGGGTCATGTGGGTAGTTCTATCAATCAAGATACTTTTTGAGTCATTGAGGCATATTCTTTAGGGGGAACTCAAAAGGACCGTCGTTTAGAGAGCCCCCGAAACCCTAAACCGTCGTACCGTGACATTGCTCTGATGCAGACTCTGCCGATGTGCTTGAGGGGCTCCCCCTGCTGTGAAGCTCCACATGCCGGTCAAAAACTTTCAGGGTTTTAGGGCTTTAGGGTTTTAGGGCTCTAGGGTATTTAGGGTTTTAGGGGTTTAGGTTTAGGGCTTGAGGGTTCAGACTTTGGGTCGAGCCACCATCCCCCCCCCCCCCCCCCCCCGCCCTTCCCCGCCCGGCCAGAAGGGGGAGAAAGCCTGCCATTTTCCTTCCACGGCTAGCCATCTCAACTGCCCGCTTGCAGCCCTTGGTCAGCAATTGCGGAGGCTTCACAAAGACATGGCGCAAGGAACAGCCTGGTGTTCCTTGGTGCACAGTAAGGGCACTCCAACTCCAGCCAGGTGCACGCAACAAGTCAACACAGTAGCAGTCGCCAAGATCAGTCGCTTTGTGTTTGCAATTTTTTACCATGGCGAGTCCATGAGGTTGACACCATTTTCTGCAGGGTAAGAGGTGAAGTCAGTGACCGGCCCTACATGGCCACAAGCGGCACACCCATCGACCGAGGCCCCTCTATGTCGAGCAGCGAGGCCATGGAAAAGATGGCGAGCTTCTCCGTGACTTCATCCTGCGCAGGGTGCACATGAAGGAGGTGAACCGCCTGCATGCCTTGCCTGTTGCCATAGCCGCCTGACCGAAGGATTTTCGCGACGTGGCGCTGAAGCGCTGGCTCATTCGCGAAGACTTCTTCGACGAGTTCTTTGCAGCGCTTCCGGCATGTCTGACTGGCATACGCCTGAAAACACGTGCTTCAATAATTCATCTCGCCCAACTCAGCCATTTTGGAGACCATGCTTCATGCTCAGCCTTCTCAGAGCACCTGAAATGACAGGACTACATGAAGCAGTATGGGGTGCCAGGCGTGCGCTTGTCCCTCACTGATCCTGGGACCACACCTCGGCTACGTGAGGCAGCGCCAGTGAGGCCGAGTCTGAGCGCATGGAGCAGCTTGCCGGTGGCCTAAGTGCTCAGACACAGCCGAAGTACAGAATTGTGCATAGTACGGCTAAGGCCGAAGAGTGCAAGGACATCTTGGTACCAACGAAGCTGCCAAAGAAGCAGGCTAAACATGAACAGACCCTGTTCATGGAATGTGTATGGATACGGGCCCGGACAGGTATCTGACCTTGAAGCAGTCGCGGCCTCCAGCGACGCGCGGAGCTTGGCCTCCCGCTCTCTCAGAACGAAAGCTGGTGAAGTGTGCAGTAAAGAGTCAGGTCTACCAGCTTCGCGACACTCTCCTAGCTGCCGTGAAGGACACTTGGCACACAGGGACCCTAATGTCTAGATCCGGAACCTGCCAGAACTCTGAAGTCATCCCACAGTCCCTATTCAGAATGATAATCGCAACGTTTAACTAGTAATATTAAGCAAGAGAACAAGGGCAACAACGATAACCCGAACAATACGAACAATACTTCACATTCCATACTTCCGCGTCGCCTGTGCAGGATCTTTCCAGCCCGCGGAGAATCTTAGGGCTGGCAACAAACTGTCTGATGCCGGCGGCTCAGACCCTGAACCTTATTAACCCTGTAAAACCCTGTAAATCCCTGCAAAACCCTGTAAATCCCTGTAAAACCCTGTAAAACCCTGTAAAACCCTGTAAAACCCTGTAAAGCCCTGGAAAACCCTATAAACCTTATAAACCTTATAAACCCTATAAAGCCTAACTCCGAGAGCAGCCAAAGCTTAGGCCCCAAGCCGGTTTATGGCCAAAACCTAGGAAGCCACAGGGCCCAAAAATCCCCATGGCCCCTTCCTGAAGAACCTAGTTGTACAGTTTAAGGTTTAGGGTTTAGGGTTTGGGGTTTGGGGTTTAGGGTTTAGGATTTAGGGTTTAGGGTTTAGGGTTTCGGGTTTAGGGTTTAGGGGGGGCGGGGGGGGGGGGGCGGGGGGTGGTTACAAAACCTGACCTACCAAAGACACCGGTAGTGTTGGGGCTCTTATGGTACAGGCCCGAAACCCTAACACCCTCAATGATTCCCGGCGATGAATCGCCGAAAAGCCACCCAGTCGCCCCAGGACCGACAACGCCAAGGACCTGAGTTACAACCGTCTTGGGGTTTAGGGATTGGGGTAGTTTGAGGCTTAGGGTTAGGGGTCATAGTCCTAAGCCCAAAACCCTGAACCCGAAATCCGGAACCTAATCCTAAACCCTAAACCCCGAATCCGACTCCAGCTGGGCGGAAGGAGACTTTGGCGCTCGAACATCAGCGGAGATTGCGCCGCGTTGACGGGCCCTCGGCTCCTTATCCTCTTTGTCTGTCTGCAAGAACCTGAGGTTTCCCTGGTTCTTAGTAGGGAATGAGGGAAATAGGGCCCTATGTCTCTACCAAGAACCAGCCAGTTTAGGGTGTAAGGTTAGGCTGACGGGTTGAGGAGTGAAGGGTTTAGGGTTTAAGGGTCCTTGCAAGAACCCTACAAGTAGGGTTTACCGGTTTGGGAGAGAAGGGTTGAGCGTTTAAAGGTTCAAATAGGGTTTAAGGGTTTAAGTTCAGGGTCGACATCGGGTCTGTGAGGTCTTTGCGTAGTCGTGATGGTGCCTGTAGGCATTTTAGGGTTCCGGGTCTTGATAGGAACCCTAAATCCCCAACACCCCAAAACCTCGAAGCCTTGAAGCCCAAACCCTAAAACCCCAAACCCTAAAACCCCAAACCCTCAACCAGCAACCCTTAAACCCTTAAACCCTTAAGCCCTAAGCCCTAAAACCCTAAAGCCCCACAACCCTGAACCCCAAACCCCTAAAACCCCAAACCCTGAAACTTAAAAACCCTTAAACTCTAAGCCCCGAACCCTAAGACACTAAAACCCCAAAACCTTCAAACCCTAAACCCTAAAACCCCCAAAACCCTCAAACCCTAAACCCTAAACCCCTAGCACCCTAACACCCCAAAGCCCTAAAGCTCCAAACCCTAAAGCCTGGTTCATGGTACTTACTAACCACTTATAACTGGGCTTATAACCCTACTTATAATTGGGATAACCCATATAAGGCCTTTTAGCGGCATTATAAGTAGGGTTTATAAGTACAGTTATAATTGTTTAGTAAGTACCGTGAACCTTTAAGTAAACTCTCTGCTGCCAAGGTCTTCCAGTGCCTGAAGGGCATCTGGGAGTCCGGCGTAGGGGGAGAGGTGGGAACTTCACGAGCGCATGCGCGAGATTAGGGTTTAGGGTTTGGGGTTTGGGGTTTAGGGTTTGGGGTTTAGGGTTTAGGGTTTAGGGCTCAGGGTTTGGGGGTTAGGGTTTAGGGGTGAAAGTTGAAGGTCGAGAGTTGACGGTTTGAGATACTAGTCGGCAATTAGGGCTTTGTCTCAGTGTCTGGGGGTGGTTTTCAGTACGGAAATTAGGGAGTCATGTAGGTATCCATCCCTTATTAAAGGGTTGTTGAGGGATATATGATGAAAGGTACCTTCCCTGCTAAGAACGGTTGAGGACAACGGGAGCGCATCTGAGAATTGTAACAATGCCTAACCCTACACTCGACTACAGCTTAACTTACTGTTGGTTAGCAGGGAATGAGGGACATTAGGGCCCCATAGAATACCCTTTGAGGGATTTACATGGGTACCTCATTCCCCCTTTCCCCTACGAACCAACAAAGAGCTTCAAGAGGTCCTGAAGATGGCCATGGACGCAGTCAGAACTCGTATTGACAGGCTCGGCACGGCTGTCGTGGGTCAGGATTTAGGTTTGGGGTTTAGGGTTTAGGGTTGGGAGAAGAGCAGGGACCGCGCAGGTTCAAATCCAAAGCGGGGGAGTCCAGTGACGTCATTCAGGCAATGGCAGGCGGGAAAGGGCGGGGGTGGCGCGCAACTTGTCATGATTCCACAGTGGCATGGGCAAAGAGAGCGCTGGTCACTGTCCAGGAAGCTAGTTGGTGCGCTTGGCTCAAGTACCAGAGAGCCGACCCCCGCACCCCCAAACGCCGAAACCCTAAACTGGGCTGCTGATACGGAACACAGTTACTGCACCAAGATAGGGATCTGTCTCAAACCCTAACAGCAACCCGGCAAACACTCAACTCTTCTCCACCCAGCATGTGCGATACTCTGGAGCGCTCACTGGCCGGTCTGCCCAAAGCCGTCGCTCGGACTGGATCTGCCATCGCTGAAATCTCCATAGACCTGTCCTTTCTATTTTGAGTTTGGGCGTTTGTGACTAGTAATACTCCTTTGCTGCACCGAAGCTTCTGATGTTCATGGTTACCCGCCGATGCCGATATGCCCGGTGTTTTGCACGCCGTGAAAAATCATCAGCATCTTGCTGTCGATATTCCTGTTTGGGTGCTGAATGGCATTCTTGCTGTCAGACGGCCCGAGGTGCCAACAAACCCATGTTCCTGTATCGATGAATACTGCATCGATGCCTTTTCGAAGAGAGGGTAGTCGGAGAGGAGCAGAGAGGAAAAGAGAGAAATGTTTCAATGAATAGGGGAGACCGTCGAGTGGAGGAGCCTTTGTTACGCCGTCAGTGAAGAAAGTTGGGCAGTCATCTAGATTAGGTTTCGTTTGGGGTACTTATGATAGCGTGCCGTAGTAGTTCACTAAGTGATGCCCACAGGGCCTAACTTTCAGAACTGCCCATGTGACAAGTGCAAGCCGGCTTGCAGCTAACGCAAACACAGCTACAACCTGAGGAATTGCACCTGCATTTGGAGGGTGCAATGCGCAGGAGCCTTGGGTTGTGCAATGTTGATGCCTGGCTTGTAATGTACCCCGATGCTTCACGTTCTATGTGTGCGAGTATCTCTCCTCTATCTTTAGTGTGTCATCAGGTCCGGAGACGTTAACAGAACTCTGCGAGAAGTACGACATAGAGCGTCCTCCAGATACGTGGCTCATGCGCATGAAATTTCGTCGTGTGTCGTGACTGTCGTGACTATCAGTGCTCCCATTTAAAAGTATAGACTATAGTGTTTCCTGAGGCGTGGAAAATCCTTTCCGGACTTTGACCCGCTTCTCGGCCGACACACAGCAGCCTGCTGCTGGCGCGAACGCGCGCTAGAAATCTGACGCAGATTCGTGCAGTTGCTGCATAAAATTTTGCGATGTTCTCATGAGAAGTGTAGGTTCCCATTCAGGTTCCTCCCTTTCGCCTAGGTTTGCGCGCTGCTACATTGCAGTCTGCGAGTGCCTGCGGAAAGAGGAGGACCTGCGGCGCCTGGTACGCGAAGTCGCCGAGGATTCCGCCGAGTCGGGTGCTCTGCACGCAGGCAGTCAGGCAGCCGTCTCGCTTGCACGGGCAAAAGCCAAATCAATCAATGGACAAATAATGCCTGACGTACATGTGCAAGTATAGTATACATATATATATATATGCATATATATATATATTGGGTTATGTTATATGCAGAATATGTGTAAGCATGCGCATGGACATGCAAATTACATGCACTTGAATATGTGTATGTATGTAAATGATTATAATCAAGCAAATGCAAACTTGATATCAGCATGAATATTACCAATAGAATATAAGTACAACACACGTGCAGACAGATACAAAGGTAGATGGAGAGACAGATATGTCAGTGGTTGCACATGTGTTTGAGTATGCAACGTCATGGGGAACCAAATATGAACAAGTAGTATATAGAAAAAAATGCTGGTTCAATTTCTCAAAAAGCAGGCCCCCATGCCGTGGCCCTCTGAAGTGTGTCCGTCAGTGCGGGAGCCCGACGCACAGAAGTGTCTGCAGCTTGAGGTGCCACGTGGATAGAGCCCGCACTCTCGCTGGAGCTCTACGCTGACCGGCTAGGTGGGGCCTTCAGGGAATCAGCTTTGGGTTCAAGGTCTGGGGCTTTGAGTCGAACTCACCAAGTTCAGGTGGTTTTGAGGCGACTTTGCGGATGCTCTTCTCTGCGGCGGAAGAAGCAGAGGAGTTGACCGGGGTTGCCATGGGCTCCCCGTCGACACCGTCAGGCATGTCATGGAGTAGTGTACTCTGTGCCCTGTGTTCGTAGCCAGATGTCGCAGCCAAGGCTTCATCGTCGCAGCCGAGAGGCACATGCCCATCGCTAGAGCTGACAAGCTTGCTGCAACGGTGCCTCGGCCACGTGGAAGGAAACATGCTAGGCGCTGGGCGGCCGAGATTGCCTTGGAATATGGTAGTCGAAGCTCTTGTCCTGGCGACGCATGGGCACAGTGTCTCTTGAGCATGATTTCGACCAGGTCAAGAAGCTGGTGGAGGGTAGTGCCAAGATCAAGGGCCGACAAGGAATAGTTGGCTTCGGGCTGCACGGTCCAGAGGCCTGGTGGGCAGGACATGGTTTTCGTCGTCACATTTCTGATTCCGGTCCGCTGTTTGCTGCATCTGAAAGCTTGGGGGATCTTCTCCCTAGGCTGGCCATCCACCACAGCCGTGGAAGGAGGCCTTCAAAACCGCCTGCGTTGAGGGCGTGGTTCCCTTGCCGCATGCTGGCGAGTATCCTCCCTCAGAGGAGCCTGGAGCAGGAGCTGAAAGTGTCACTCGGCTCTGTGCTGCTACTACTGATACAACTTCGACGAATGCTACTGGAACACAGCAGCAACAACACCAGCAACCAGCTCAAGTACTACTGGCTACTAGGACGACGGCAACGGCGGCCACTACCAGTTCTACCGCTGGAACCACCAGTACCACCACTACTAATCATAGCAAGAAATGACGAGGATAACCACGACATCAGAAGCAGAATCTGCACGAAGTTTCCTTTTGTTGCTGGAGGTTCGGTTCTGCGTGGACACGTTGGGCGCCCCCCGCATAGCACACGGAGTTCTCGCAGCGGGAGACAACGGACTCATTGCCCACCTAGCCGACCTGAAAGTGTGTTTGGAGCCGAGCAAATGTCATAAGGAGCCAGGAAGGGTGTAAGGGGCCCATGTTCCTTGACTTGTGCTACTTAAGGGCTTACTTGGGCTTGTGAAGGCCGGGGAATATGGGCCCTTACACCCACCTGCGCTCCCTTATGGAAGTGACATCGGGAGATGCCTGTTCCCTACATGGAAGAACCCAAGGTCTCGATATCTGCCCGACCAGCAACCAGCTGCTCGGCACAGTCCCGGGACAAGGTCTGCAGTCGCCCCTCAAGCAGTTTCTTGAGGCGGGTGTGCCAGGGCCCCAGCCGAGCCAGCTGGGTTTCTGAATTTTCGCGAAGGTGGTGAAACATTCTGGAGTTTGATGCATATATATATATGTATATATATACATACATGCTACATCTATATATATATATATATATATGTATATATATATACACACAACTGCAGTCCTCACGATCCTCGCAATCCTCATGCTTGAGGATTGTCTGTCAATCAGGCCCTGCACCATCAACTCCGATGATCCGTTGCTGTTCGGGTGCTGCTTGCTGGGAGAGTACGAGCGCTGTCGGCAGGAGTTGCTTGGCCTCAAGTCTACGGCCTGAACCGCCCGATGCACCGAGTAGGGAGCCTTGTGAACTTGCTGCGAGGCTGAGCATGTCAGATGAGGAGTTGGCCTCATGTGCTGCTGCTTGGCGTGGTCAGTCGAGGTCTTGTAGCGTTGCTTCGCAGATCCATGTACATTCCACCCTTGCAAAGAACACATTGTACCAAGGCTGCATCCTTTGAGCACTCACGAGCGCCAGATGCTCTGAAGCAGAAGGGCCTTGACGGTGTCAAGGCTCACTTGCCAACGCTGCCCCAAGCCGCCTCAATAACCCTAGGGACCTGGGGGCTTGTGGGCATAAGGGTACTGCAAGGACATAAGTGATATAAGAGCATAAGGATATAAGTCTTGGTAATCAGCTGCTAGAAGTAAATCAGGGGCTGCTTGTCGAATCGAACACCCGCATCTTCCCAACAGGAACTGGTGAGTTTGGAGTGCTCTGCCAGGCGTGGCTCCAAAGCAATGGGCAAGAGCGCGCCATTGATGCACAGAGTTCCGTTGCACACATTGGTTTTGGGCTTTCGATGTCCATTTTGCTCTCTTTTTTTCTGAGGGGTGGTCTTCTTCGAAATGTAGGCTCTCTTTCTGGGGCTGTGAGGTTTCATCCTTCTTTCTGGGGCTATAAGGTTTCATCCACAGCACACACTCTGTGGAACTACTCCTCACAGCGAAGTGCCGCAAACCCACCCAGGTGCGTCGGGAAAGCGAACCCACGGCGATGCTTTCGAGCCTCTCAAGACTCGAGACTGAGAAACAAAAAAGGTCTCGCGCGAGAGCAAGAGAATAAGAGGCTGGCTCACAAGACCCTTGTACCCTGCATACCCTCCCTACATACCCCTACATACCGCACAAAACCCTGTTTGCCGCAACGCCGTTTATGCAATTGAGTCCAGCCTTGAGTCGTCGACTTTGCTGAAGACTACAAGCTGCCTCTGGCACGACTGTGACAGGTCAGGAATGGGCCCAGCTGGAGGCCAGAGCATGTGTGCACATGCATGCACAGACATCATCGCACATCTCCCACTCCCCAGCATTTCGATACCTGCTACAAAGGACCTGGTCCAGCTCATCGATCAGCGGGAGCAGGCAACCAGTGACACGTGGCCAAAGAAAGTAAGATTGGGACTCTGTGTGGTGGCAAACTTGCACATGACGTTTTGAGGAGGCAGGCGGTCACCGTGGACCCTTGGGACCAGTGGAGGGCAGACGCACAGCGGCAGCAGAAAGACGACAGTCAGAGTCGCTGCAGCATGCAACCTACGGAGTCTGATATTTCAATCGGATCAGACACGCTGTCATGTCACTAAAGGTACAAAGATTGTCGTTGACCGGGCAGCAGCCCCAGGCATCATGACAAGCGATGCTTAGCGTACAAGATCAGCTCCGCAGGCATTGGATGCACTGGGCGGCCAGGGCACCCTGCGCCACAGTCTTACCAGTCTTTCCAACGGCCTGCTTAGGGCCTGGGGTTTGGGGTTTAGGGTTTAGGGATGTTTAGGGTTGTTTAGGGTTTAGGGTTTAGGGTTTAGGGTTTAGGGTTTAGGGTTTGGGTTTAGGGTTTAGGGTTTAGGGTTTAGGGTTTACTGCTGCTGATGTGTCACAGCTTGTTGTGACTTGCGAGATCGCTTCTCGTGATCATGAAGCTGAATCAGCCGAGGTGAGGTGATCGATTGGATCGAGCAAAACCCGGAGGAACTAGAAGAGCTTCGAGAAGCGAAGCTGAACAGGACTGTTTTCTGGGCCTTCACAATGTGCAACTAGGTCTTGCTATGTCTTGCTTGCCAGTTGGATGAGGTTAGGGTTTCGGGTTGTGGGCTGCGGGAAGGTCGGGTTTTGGACAGGCATATCGTTACAGCCCGCCGCAGGAACATCCGAGACGGACGACGGAAGCCGGTCACTTGTGGCTGCAGCCAGTTGCACAACAAGCGTGTTTAGGGTTTAGGGTTTAGGGTTTAGGGTTTAGGGTTTAGGGTTTAGGGTTTAGGGTTTAGGGTTTAGGGTTTAGGGTTTAGGGTTTAGGGTTTAGGGTTTAGGGTTACGGGCAGCAAGAAGACTGAGCGTTGCGCCTCCTACGGGCGCAAAAGCGGCTCCCAAGGTGTGGCACTCGACCGCCACTTGAATGAATGAAGAGCTTGTGGTTGCTTGTGGCTCTGGGTGTAGGGTCCCTAATCCCTCAGTATCCCCAAAGCCATAAAAACCCGACTCGTTAAGCCCTTGCCAATCGTTTGGTTCAACTGTCAGCTGCTTTGCTCTGCTCCTCTGCTGCTCTGTGGTGCTTAGGTTGGCTCGACGATTGCCACTTTCCGCAAAGTGCGCGGAGTTGGTCCGCGTGCGACCAAGATCCGTCCCAGCTGGGGTTTTGTGGGTCCGGGGCTGCACAGCTCATGATCCTAGAAGTGTACCCTATACCAGGGAAACCCTAACAACAACCCCGAACCCCAAACTCCTGAAGCCACTACAGTAAAGGCTACGTATAAAGTCCTTGAGGAGCCTCTAAAGCCTCTTGCTTGGCAGCCAGGCCGACGCGGTACTTGAGCTCCAAAGCACCCGAGCCGGAGGATGTTTTTCCCGATGAGTTTGCTGGTTCTCTTCGGCCGGGTGCCAGTCTCTAGGAGTTTAGGGTCTATGGGGCTTTTCAGGGGGTGCCTTTTTGGGAGGTCCCTTGCTTCAGGATTCTAGATAGTTGCTTAGTTAGTTGTACCAGGGGCAGCCGCTACTTTGAGAAAGGCGAGAGAGCACTTTCCGTATTGCCCAAGTTTGGGGGATGGTCGAAGCATATACCCAGCGAAGGGCTTCAGGTACTCTCGATACCCCTTCGCAACGCAAGGGGAAGGCTCTTGACGACTCAGGGGTTTAGGGTGCAAGGGTACCGGCTGCTGCGCGGTGTTTGGGGAATGTGTCGAGAGAAAGAGTCAGGGCGGTCTATAGCTTTGAGCTCTGAGTCACTGAGGTTTGGCTCATGTGCCCATGAATGCGGTAACTTGTCAGTGGTGGATTCTCTCTTCCTCAGTTCCACTTAAATTGTTCCGAGTCAGTGAACTCAATTAACAGCTCCCTCGATTGCCTGGATTGTCTTAGTCTTAGTCACGTATAGGACTTTAGGATTTTCTTTGCGCTTCATACCCGTCCGCCCGTGACGAGTTGGGACTGCTAGCATGTGTGAGGTTCCCTAAATTAGGGCCCCTTTTTGTGTTAGGGTACTCCAAGGGCCCATCATCTGGTACCATGGCAATGTGTCAAAGATCCATGACTTAAAAGGGAAGCTGGTGGGAAGGAGCCCATCAAGGCCATCGAAGACGCGCCGGCGCGTAAGACAAGGCTGCCTCAGGGCCTTTACATCCCCACCTCAGAAGTCCTTGTTGGCGCATGAGAGTGGGGTGCTATTAGTGACTGGAAAGTATACAGCGCGACTCCAGCTCCGGGTTGTTCACTGCGGTGCAGGGCCAAGCGCTCCTCGAAACAGGGCGTTGAGGACTGCCTTTGCAGCAAGCGACGCCACATGATGCCGCTGCGCATGGGCGCGCATGGTGCCACCACGTCGTGTCGCCTGTCACCCATGGTTGCAGGCTGGAGAAGCAGGTACCCAAAACCCGCTGGCCATCGGCGACGCGCCTACGCGCAAGCCAAGGCTGCCCTCACATCTCTCACCGTGAGTCTCTCTCTGCCTGTCAAGTGCCATATTCACCCCTGCATCAGCGCCAAAAAAACACGTGATGAGCCAGCTGTTTTTGGGGAATTATTTCCTGTTTGCTGGCTGGGTGCAGGGCCAAGCGTGCCCCGAAGCAGGACACCCAGGACTGCCCAGCGTGACATATTGCTGTGCATGCCGTCAGTTGTCATTGCGATGTTGGAGGAACCTGAACCTGGCACAATCCTTTACACCTACTGGTTAAAAAAACAGCAAACTTCTGGACCCAAACAAAAGCATTCAACCCCCAAGCTTAAGAAAGCAAAGACATGGCCCTAAGCCATCAACCCTTAACCCCCAAAGCCCTAGAGCCTCAAGCCACCCTAGTCAAGCAAAAACTCCTCCTCCCCATCGGCCACCCTAATCACGATCCCACTCCGCGCAGGGCCAAGATGGCACAGCGGGTGCCATGGCCGCCCCAAAGGCCAAGCGCCTTCGAAAGGGAAAGGCGCGGAGCTGAGGGGCTGAAGGTTTAGGGTTTAGGGTTTAGGGTTAGACCCTTAACCCTGCAGGAGCGTAGGGTATCTTGGAGTTTATAGGGTCCAGGGGGCCATTAGCATGCGGAGTCTTGCGGTCTTCTGTTGCCAGTATCCTCAAGTAGGACACCCCGTGTATGCTAAACATGAACCCTACTTCACGAAAGAACAGAGCTAAGTGCACCAACAAAAACAGGATCAGGAAGATCAGGAAAAACAAGCTGCGAGATGAAGCACCCGCAGCAAGAGCGCGAAAGAAGCCCTTAACACCTAAATCATCCTAACCCTCTAAAACCCTAGAACATCCTCAGCCCCTAACCCCTAAACCCTATACCCTCAGACCTCAACCCTTAGGCTGCCGACGCCGATCCCAATGCCGCCGCTCCACCTGAAGCTGCCTCAGAAACGTCGGAGCCTCGAGGTTTCCACGTGTCTTCACCGACACTGGGCTTTACGGTTCCCAAGCCATGGGCCCCCCCAGTGTACCACGAATCTCAGCAGAGCCCGAATGCAGTGATCGTTGAGGAGCCGCTTGCGTTTGGTAAGCAGATCTGAATGCTTGCGTCGGTAATTCTTCACCTCCTTTCCCTGCCCATCCTCTCGAGTAAGACACTCTAGGCCCTAGAGTGAACCCCGCAAGCCCAACAATGCCTGCAAGCAAAGTCCCGAATGTTTTTTAATTGTGTATATATATATATGTCTATCTATCTATCTATCTATCTATCTATCTATCTATGTATCTCTGACTTAAACCTTCTCTGCGCAGGCCTGGGCCAGTAAAGCAGATGCCCAAGGGTAGCGACCCCCTCGCCCGCGCGCCACTGGACTGAATGTTTTGCAGGAAGCCGGTTAGAAGGTAGAGGGCTTCGCGTCTAGTTTGCGGGTTTTAAGGTAGAGAGGTGGCGGACTAAGGGGTTTTAGGGGTCAAGGAGTTATGGATGTACAGGGTTGAGGATTTTGGATGTTATCACCAGGATTTGGGACATGTGGGGTTCGGAGTTTTGCTGCAAGCCGCCATTCAGATGGTGCTGCTGCATGACCTGTGCTCACATGAACCTTTCAATCTTGGAGATCTCGCAATACCGCCACGTTTTGCCACGCCCCCCTTAAGACCCTCAACTGTAAGCTTTAAACCCAGAACCCGAAGCCCTGGCATGTTGTGTTGAGGCTCGACGCTGCGATTGAAGCTGCAAAGTGTGAACCAGCAAAGTGAGAACCAGTAGGGAACCGGGAGCCCCCGACATGCAAAAGGTTAGGGTTTAGGATTTAGGGTTTAGGGTTTAAAGTTTAAAGGGTTTGGGGGCTTAGGATTTAGGGTTTAAAGCTTTTAGGGTTTAGGGTTTAGGGTTTAGGGTTTAGGGTTTAGGGTTTAGGGTTTAGGGTTTAGGGTTTAGGGTTTAGGGTTTAGGGCACAGCCTTCACCTCGGAATCGCTCCTGCGGCCTTGAGTGGCTTGCATCATTGTACAGTGCTTGGCGTACTCATTTCCAGAGCAAAACAGCGGGGTTTAGGGTTTAGGGTTTAGGGTTTAGGGTTTCGGGTTTAGGGTTTAGGGTTTAGGGTTTAGGGTTTAGGGTTTAGGGTTTAGGGTTTAGGGTTCGCCAAACGTTGTCTGACAATGGCGGAGAGGCTGTTAGCAGGGGTACACCTCGACTGCTGCAGGGCATCAGCTCTTCCCCCGCTTGCACTTGGGCGCGCTGGCCCCTTAAGAGAAAAGAACGTCCTAGGCCCTGCAGGTCAACGTGACAAAAAATATCGAATAGAACTAAGAGCTTACAGACATCGATGTAGAACGAGCATAGCCATGTTGCAACATCCTGTAACCCTAGACGCTGAACCCTAAACCCCAAACCCTAAACCCTAAACCTCAAACCCCATGTCGCAGACATAGCCATGCCAGATTCCCTGCCATGGGCAAGGCCGGTCTGTGAGGATGTCCTATAGACCCCGACGCCCCAAAACCCCCGTGAGGTGCAGGGTTCAGGGTTTAGGGATCAGGGTAGAGAGGCATTCCTAAACCCTAAACCCTAAACCCGAAACCCTAAACCCGAAACCCTAAACCCTAAACCCTAAACCATAAGGGTTTGAAACCCTAAACCCTAAACCCGAAACCCGAAACCCGAAACCCTAAACCCTAAACCCTACCTTCAAAAACTCCCGTGCCTGCGGGAGGCAGCCAAAGCCTTGCCTTCTGGAGGCTATGGAGCCCAAGATCTGGAAGCCGAGGCTTCGGGTTTAGTGTTTAGGGTTTAGGGTTTAGGGTTTAGGGTTTAGGGTTTAGGGTTTAGGGTTGAGGAAGGAATCCACAACCCTAAGCCCTGCAAATCTCAGAAGCCTGGAGCAAGGCCCGATAAACCTGACAAGCCCTAAACACTACAAAACCCTTGTGCGTGAATCCTTATGAGTCCTAGAAACCCTAATTCTGATAAACCTGTTAAGGCCCCAAAAGGCGTAAACTCCACGAAGCCCTACAGTAAACCCTGTAAGCTCTTGGATTCCCCTTTTCAGCGCTATAGACCCTGTAAAAAGGAGGTCATGTGCTCAGGAGGATCCCCAGAAGAGCTGAGAGCGATTAATGGCAGGTCGCTCGACTCCGCCATGCGCGCCGTCCTTGGCAAAGCAGCGAAGTTGAACTTCTTGGGGTTTACCCTAAACCCTAAACCCTAAACCCTAAACCCTAAACCCTAAACCCTAAACCCTAAACCGGTTTAGTGTTGAGGGGGGGCGCCGAAGTCTGAAGGCTGTCGGAGGCGGAGCGACACAAGACCGAGTTGCAGGCACAGGCCTTCCTCTCAGAGAAGTTGTGCATGAACCTCTCTCTCATGGAAGAGCCTCGGTAGTCTATAGCCCCCTTAGGACTAATTTTTGGTTTTAACCATATAAAACCCTGGGGAATATTGAAATATCATCTTTTTTGAGGTTCTAAGGAGGGGGGTAGAGTTGTCATGTCTCCCTTCGTGTGATCTAACCTCAGTGCCATGCCAGAGACTGTGAGGTCGAAGACCTCCGGAAGGAGGTGTGATGCCTTGGGGTGGTTTTAGGGTTTAGGGTTTAGGGTTTAGGGTTTAGGGTTTAGGGTTTAGGGTTTAGGGTTTAGGGTTTAGGGTTTAGGGTTTAGGGGTTTAGGCATAGTGAGGTTGATGAATAGAGATTGGGATGCTCCCCCTTGTAACATAGGGGGATTATAGTACCCCCCCCCCTAGTATAATCCCCATTAAAGGACTGTCAGTTTCAGGGAGAACCTCGCAAAATAGAGAGAGCCAGCAAGGACGGACTTGCTACTCTTCAGAGCAATGTATGCTTGAAGCTGGAAAGACGCCTGAATAGTCAGAAGACGCAGGCTCGTAAGAAACATCACCGTTCATGGCACTGTTGCGATTGCTTGATAGACTTGTCTGGGGTAGACATAGTGAAAGGGTACGGGCCCCCCTGTGCAAGGTGAAGGAGACAACGGCCCGAAAACATGCGGTCGAGCTGTTTTCCTGAAGCCCCAAATATACTCAAACATGAGGTCAAAGGTCTTTGTACCACAGATCTAGTTGGACCCCCACAGGAGAGAGTGAGACTTTGTGTGGCCACGTGCCGACGTGTACGAGCGCAGGGTGCGTGTTTCACATTTGTTCAAGACGATCGTGCTTGTGCTTTCAAGGAAACTGGCAAGCCTAAAGGGTAGAAACTTGAGTTGCTCGTGTTCACCCTAAACCCTAAACCCTAACCCTAAACCCTAAACCCTAAACCCTAAACCCGTATCAAGTATCAGGTGATCTCAACCTTAAAAGAAGCTTTCATAGCATAGTCTAAAGCTCAAGTGACAGGTTTCCCGGATGTCGGGGAAGCCCGGCTGCAAGAAGAGCCAGTGAATGAGGCTTTCTTAATCCTATGTGTGTG
Source organism: Symbiodinium natans (assembly GCA_905221605.1). Classification (NCBI taxonomy): domain Eukaryota; class Dinophyceae; order Suessiales; family Symbiodiniaceae; genus Symbiodinium; species Symbiodinium natans. Next base: position 79,639 of record CAJNDS010000027.1, read on the forward strand.
CCCTTTTTTTTTTTTTGTTTTAAGGGGATGGGGGGGGGGGGGGTCCTGTTGTAGTCGGAGCCTTACTATGAATGTAGGGTACCCCAAACAGGGCATTGTAGGGTTTGAGGTGTACTGTAGGACTACAAGGCTCACATTCGACAGAGTGCCTCGCTTTTCGCCTGACGTGCCTTTATCGCGACTACTGCCAGTATTGTTCTTTTTCTATTGTTAGTATTATCCCTAAACCCTAAATCCTACACCTGAACAAGGCAGCTTGCCAGTCCTGGTGGTGATCCAGATGAACGGGACAGCATGCTGACTTGCACTTTGCAATCCAAGCCAACTGGAGTGGATCCTGATATATTCCTTCCTATAGGCTTCGCATATGAAGATAATAAATCCATAAATACATAGATATGCATATATATATATAACCATACATACATGTTATTATGTATATACACATGTACCTGTCGATTGACTTGATATTGCAATACCCCTGTGAGAGTCCTACTATCAATCATTGACTGGCACGTTCCGATATGGACCGTCCATGCGCCTATCGTCCGACCTCGCGGCTCAAGTTCTGTTCTACGTCAGCTTCATCCCTGGAGACCTATGGCCTTCAGGTCTTATGGAGGCCCGAGTTCAGTGCAGCCAGGTTTGCAAAGCCCCAAACCCTAGACCTTGTAAAGCCTAAACCCCTAGAAGCACACACCGCCAGGTAGTGCTGAGACTTGAGAGGGACTTCCGATTCCTGGGCAAGACGGCAGAAGTGTATGGAGACTTGGCTGAAGCTGCGCCCAAGAGGTTGCAAATTTCAAGGATGCGCGCTCCATTTCTGGGGCCGAATCTTCGCCACTTGAGGGCCCCCCCGCCCCTTTAACCTCCCCCCTGCTTAATTTAAAAGGCCGTGCTGAGGGCTTTATATAGGATTTAGGAAGACCACTTCAAAGCAACCAAGCCACGCTTCAACATTCAAAAGCAGTTGGAGCCCTGAGCCTTATCCCTCTCTCTATATGCATCTACTGTATCTACATATATGCATACCCAATCCTCAACTCCCTCTATTCTCTATCTACATATGTATCTACGTATATCCCTGAACCCTAACTCAGCTCCTGTGTGGGCCCCGAGGATCCTCGCAAGCTCGGTGCTGCTGCCTTCTGTCTGATTGTTAGCTTGCTGGCGTCTTGGCAGCATAGTGAACCTTCAGCTGGGCTGCTGCTACAGGAGTTTACATGAAGTTATCTTCAAAAAACGCAGACGTAGCAGTGCAAATCGTGGGCCTCTTGCATTCCAAAAAACAGCTGCAGTGTGAGCAGATCAGCCAGCCTCTCGTGGATCCAAGGCCGTTTCTTTGCAAGGCTGCTCTGATGAAGCCCCCCGTCTGCACCCGTATCCCTCACCCCACAATCAGCTGACCATCTCTGGCCGACCACGTACTGTCTAGACAGGAAGCAGTCGAACAAGCAAGGGAGGATGCCATGCGCGAGGGTGAGGCCGGGCGAGACGGGACCACTGGGCTTTGTCCGCTCTTCTCACGGAAGCCATGCGAGGCGCTCAAAGGAGTTCAGGATGCTGTTAGCGGCTAGGCTGCAAGTAAGTTCGATTCTTTTTTGAAAGAGCTGGCGTTGCGAACCTGCAGAGGTGAGTACAGAGAGCAAAAGAAGAAGACCCTTGAAGCACGGGACAATGTCCAGGCTAAGAAGGACCCGCGGCAGGGAGGGGGGGTTGTACACCCTAAAGCCCTGAACCCTAAACCCCCCCTAAACCCTGAACCCTAAACTCCGATTGCCTTCCGGACGGGAATGAACCTTGCTGCCAGGACGGATTCAGCAAGGCGCCCCCTCCCAGAGCCGCCCTCTTCAAACCCCGAAGCCCCGAAACGCTCTCGAGGTCTTGGCTGACGAGGGGAGGAAGCCTGAAAAAGACGAAGCCAGAAGCTGAGCACTATGCCCCAAGCTTTTTGTGCTCGATCCACTGCACAATTTGAAGCAGTTTTGGAAGGTCGGAGTTGTCGTGTTTAGGGCAGGCTTGCAGTGGCGTGTGGTCGTAAGTATTAGTATTTGCAGGTTTACTTTAGGGCCTAGGGGCACTTGGGGTGTGTTAGGGATGTTGCCTTCGCTGAGGCAGCAGCTCTGGAGGACGCCAACAAGGTCCTCAAGGAGGAGGCGGCAGGAGAGCAAGCCGAGAATGCGGTCGAGCACGGTGAGGCCCAGCCTTGCCAACACTGTGATGATTACTGTGATGACTGTCGTCGTCTTGTACGCACCTGCTGTTCAGGCCCCAGACAAAGACAAAGACAAAGCAAAGAAAGGCAAGGCGCCCTCGGCTCGCCAGCAAGTCGCAGTGCATCTCCGGAAGCAGTTGGCAGGCTCAAGTCTCCTGGTGACGGTTCCGAGGCGGCCCGGCCCCCCAACCAGTCTGAACTTAGGTTTTTGGGTACTATAAGTCCTAAGAAACAGCTAAGATCATATAGTTTATGCTAGTGTTCCAAGTTCAGTATAGTCAGGAAGGAACGTTGTGGTGGCAGCATTGCGCAGGAAAAGCCGCTCCCGAGCACGCAGGAAGATGGAGGAGGTCTTCTTGCCAGAGGCTCAGCTGGACCCCGCGGGGCTACAGGCAGAATTACACGTATCATAGATCTATGATATTTTGTGACCATGTCTCCGCTTATATACGCAGATCGGATGTTGTCTGTTCTTAGTTGTAGAGTTGCGCGACCCGCCTCGGGGCGGGGACGAAGGGGGCAATGGTAGAAGGCGAGTAGTAGGTTAGGATAGGCCTTGCCCAGTTTGGGGTATTACATCACCGTGAACATATAGCCCAATAATCACAACTAGTAGCTCATTGTCCATAAAATACTCTATCTCATCCTATTTCTCAGGTGATGGGCATGGTTAGGTTTATTCATTTTATGGGGCATCGTATGGTAGTTGGTTGTTCGTTCCAAAATGCCGGGGCTGATAGGGCTTGTGGGCGAACGCAGTTGGAATGTCTTTGTCGCATGATGTTTTCAGAAAGTGTTGGACACAGGCTTTGCTGACATTCACCTCTTTCCAAGGGGGTTGCCACGTTTAAGAAGTTGGGGTATTATCTTCTAATCCCAACGCACGGAGAACTTCTGATGTTTTTGTGCATCTCCTGCCCTGCAGCGTGGCCATGCGACACCACAAAGGAAGTTTGGCATTGTTTTGCGCGATTTGTGTGCAGCAGCTTGTTTCTGCTTGGCGCCGGCAGACTTCATCCTGTTGCCACAGGCTGGGGCATTGAATCATGATTCTTAGAGCTGCTTGTTCAAAGTTCTTGTCAAAACAGTGGCGAGCAAGGCAATGCCAGTGAGTTGCGGGAGGCGGCTCAGCGCGCCACCGACCCAACTGAAAGCGTTGCCGCAGCTTCGAGCTGTGATACAATGGGCAATGCATGCTCAGCCCAGCAAGACAGTTGACCTTCGCGACATACGAGACTTGTCCCTGGCTCTTGCAGGCTTTGTGGTGTCTGCTGCAGGCTTTGCGGTGTCGTATGCCTCCTCGGACTTTCGCATGAAGCGATTGGCAGTAGAGACGTTCATGGCGCGCTATGAGCCTGCCATGTCTCCAAACGAGGTGGTCGGACGCAAGGTTGTAGATGACATCATCAAACACAGGCTGCAGAGCTGGAGGCAGAAGTCCGACGCGACCATCGTGAGTGGCCGCTACAAATCCGGGAAGACAGTAGCTGTGCAAGAGGCCTTGCGCGGTGTGCGTGGGGTGTGGGAATTCACGGTCGACGTGGAAGGCTGGAAGCCCATCATGTACCAAGAGCTTGGCGTGAAGGACGCCAACATGCTTCGTGAGGAAAGAGCCAGACGACAAGCCGTCAGAAATAGTTACTGTGTTTGACAATTATTGCTTAATGATGAACTTCTTGAGAATTATTTTCTGATATTCAGCAAGCAGGATAATGAGGTCATAATTGAAATTCCTGTGAACGATGAGGTAAAGGATATCAGCAGTAAGCAACCAGTGCAAACCAGCGAAAACAATTCGTTCTCTAAACTATATCGGATAATGCGTTCATAAGTATAATATAAACTTACTGTATAAGAGGCATTGCATTATGAGTATATCAAGATTATAACCTTTGAAACTAAACCTAGCAAAATTTATGAGAGAACCCTTGCCCACTTTGGGCTGATAATACCACCTTAGGGAGTATGGATGGGGTCATCGGTTATTCCTATACTGGTCTTGGTAATGGGGAAGTAGTGGTGATGTATTGGGTTGGGTGTAGGGGGGAGCATAGGACTAATCCTCATATATGGATGAGGTAATCGGTTATTCCTATACTGGTCTTGGTAATGGGGAAGTAGTGGTGATATAGTTGGTGAGATGTAGGGGGGAGTATAGGAATCATCTCCTACTGGGTTGACTGGTGGTATTATTACCCAAAATTGGCAAGGGTTCTGCTAACTGTCCCGATGCTCCAGTTCCAGGCAGCAGTTGTTTCCTTGGAGTCTTGGATCGTTCCTTATCCGGCAGAAAGCGCTGCCAGTCGGCAGTCAAATCGAGAATTGTAATCATAGGGTTGAAGGTATGGCATGGTACAGAATAGCCACCCCCCCTCCCCCCTCCCCTACAACTGCTGACACGCTTCCCTTTCTAAGGCCTGCAGCTGGACTCAAGTATGGCCGCCACTGAGGCTACCTGAGAATCAGGATGAGCCTGGCGCGTCCGGCGCATGGGAGTGCGAAAAGTGCTAGCGAGTAGTGGCGCGGAGGAAGGGCCGGCGAAAACCTTGCAACACTCTTGCGCCCATGAAGCTCATCATCAACATCAGCCCTCCCGGAAGCTTCGCTTTGAGCCAGGACAAGCAGCGCCTGCTGAACCACCTCCGGTCGGAGGCAGGGCTCCGAGCTCTAAGTTTATTGCCTCCTCTCGGTCGGAGTCTGTAGAATATCTTGCTCACGTTCTACATGCAACCCCTAAATCTGTAGGCCCCTAAGGAGAGAATCTTCTCTGCCTTCTGTGGGCAGGCAGAGGACCTTCACAGCTCCATCCCACCACACCACAGCCAACCCAGAAGCCTTCTGAACCTTCCCAAGCTGTCTTGTAAACCCTACAGAATCGCTTCGAGGCATATGTGGAGCTCTTTGCGTCTCCAATTGCAGGCGTCGGAGTACGGGCCTTTCGGCCCCAGCCTCAGAGGCCGAGCTGCCGATTCCAATGAGGCTGCGGAGACTCGAACCAGGCTTAGTTTGTGGCCTAGTATAGAAGTTTCCTAGGTTTCTTGCATCCTCAACACCACGCGGAACGCCCACAAAGGCAGAGAGACCACAATGACCCAAAGACAGGGACTAGACAAAGTATGGCCAGCAGCAAGCAGCAAGCTTTTTTTCGCATCAGCACGCACCCATTTCTGAGACGCTCCCAGCTCTTTGCCTCGAGTCTGAGGCAGATTCCCGAGGGAGTTGATCCGTTCCCGATCTGCAACCCGCACTTGGCGGCCAAGGACGCAGTGCTAGCAGAAGATATGATGAGCGACGCCTGAGATTTGTCAGATAGCAACATACTCTGATGCTTGTGAGAGGGGCCCTCAAACTCCAGCGCCGTACGTAGGGACGTAGAAAAAGAGCGTTGTAGCAGCTGCTTTGAGCTCAAGCTCCTGCGTTTATCAATGCAGATAGCCTTCAAAGCCCATCACTTGGTCACTTGGTTTCGTTGAGTTCATGGTTTAGGGTTTAGGGTTTAGGGTTTAGGGCTTAGGGCTTAGGGCTTAGGGCTTAGGGTTTAGGGTTTAGGGTTTAGGGTTTAGGGTTTAGGGTTTAGGGATCCCTTCCCACACCCTCGTCCGATGCTTCGCACGTGCCGTGCCTGGGTGCCTCATGGTGCATCTGCTCGCTTCGCCCGCTCCCTTCCAAGCATCTCTGGGAACTCTGGCACGGAGCCGGGCAAGGGGCGGAGGCCCTTCAGACCATCGCGGCTGTCTGAGTTTCCCCCCCCAAAATAGAGGTAACCCATAAAATACCCCGAAGTAGTACAGTTTTGTACTCATCTCGAGAGGAAATCGAGGAAACCCCCCAAAAAGGACATAGATGATAGGGATTTCCTGAAGGTCTCACCATAGATTATCATAGGCCCGACTACAGAACCTCCGAAGCGGTTTAGGGTTTACTGTTTGGGGTTAGTCTACATGCGTCCGACTCCACGTTATGCATGGAGTCTTGGGCGCCTTGAACAAGCACCGCTCCATTAGTTTTGCCTTGAAGTTTAGGGCTTAGGGCGGTTGAGGGCTTGGGCTAGGTGATCCAAAATCTTTTCCGAGAATGTCTAAAATGACAAGCCGTACTCACATTTGGACTCACCGCCCGGCTCGAGCCTGCAGCATATAGATGCATCTACGCACACTGCTTGCGGTCGTCAGTTCCCTAATGGTTGGTCCCCTCTTGTTGTTGGGCACCGTGAGAAGAAATCTCCGATAGTTTATTATAGGAACCCCGCACGGGGCCCGTAGTGTGGACAAGGCCCTACAGGGATATAGACCCTAACAAAAGGGATCCTCAAAAGGAACTGCAATCTAGAGAAGGCACGTGCCTTCACCTCGCCCGCAAGCTTGCGCGGTGCTTCTGGGCCAGCTCGGAGCCGCTTGTCAATGTTGTCAATGAACATACCTATGGGGCTCAAGGTTTCGGGTTTAGGGTTTAGGGCATGTTGGGTGTATTGGGCGGGTGTGGTTCTCTGAAGCAAGCATTACTGCAAAGTGGTTTCAGCGCCAGTGTCTGCAGAATTGAGGAGGCGAAGAGTTGCGAGCAAGTGCTCCCTTCTTTGAGAGCCGAACCGAAAGCACGCAGCTTCGAGTTTGCCAAGGCCATGCAGGTATGCGGAGACCTGCGGGATCTCCCAACTCTGCTGAGAGTGTGGAATCTGTCCCGTGAGAGGAACATCCCCCTCAAGTTGACAGCATACTCCATCCTAATCCAGGCATGTGCAAAAGCCATTGACCGACAGCGCCGCCATACCAAAAAGTTGGGCCTTGTGGCAGGTAAACGGGCGTGGCAATGGATGTTGCATGATGGGCATAAGCCAGACGCCGCCGTAGTTAAGGCTGCTCTTCATCTTTGTTCCAAAGCCGGGGATGCAGAATGGGCCACACAGCTCTGGCAAAACACCCCAGAATGTAGCACCGCTTTGTGGAACCGATATCTGGATACTCTGGCACGGCATTCGGGTCCAGAAGGCTGGGAAGCTGTAGAAGAGGAACTGCGAAATAGCGCGACACGAAGGCTTGTACCCGATTGCGTCACACTGGCGACGTTGATGGATGCAGCTGCCGAGCAGAATGACATGCAGCGTGCTGACAACTTCTGGGATCACCTGTCTCCAAGTGTCGAACTGACTTCAATCACCTATGCTGCTCGATCCAAGAGCTTCCTTCTGGGTTCAAAGCCCGAGTGCGTGCCGGACCTCCGCTGCGATATGCAGAGGCGGTCAATCTCCCCAAACATTCGCAACATCCTCCACGAGGTCCAGGCCTGGCTCCTGCTACTGCACCAGGAGCCCCAAGATCGCTCGCGCTACGAGCGGCTCAGTGAGGCGTCTGCGCGGGCCACCTCGGGAGATACTTAGGTGCTGAGTTAGGTACCCTCTCTTTATTCTTGTGTGTGTGTGAGTTTTGGAGAGTACATAAACAGCTCCTTCAAGAACCTCAGTTTGGGCTCTACAGCACCTCTTCAGACCCAGAGGGCCAACCTTTTGTCAGCAAAAGTGGAGATCTCCAGTAAGGAAGTCCAGGGTACGGGCCGAGAGATGGAGCAACTCCGACGTATGCAGGGCCTGGCGGAGGGCATCTGCCAGGGCCAAAAGATGGATTCTTGGCGTCTAAGGTTTAGGGTTTAGGGGATATGAGAGGCCCAGCTTTTGCCTCAATGTTTTGTCAGGGGTGGAGGGTGGGGGGGGGGGTGAAGGGTTACCTACTGGCACTTAAGTAGTAGGAGTGAGGGAAGTGAGTACGTTATATCCCCCCTACATAGAGGTTTTGCATCGTTATCTATACGCCTACCGTGTACATATGTTCATTGAGTATATCTACAGCTAAACCCCACCCCCCCACCCCCTTGCCCAAATCTCCTTAAACCCTAAACCCTAAACCCTAAACCCTAAACCCTAAACCCTAAAAGTTCCCAAAAGCCCTGCATCCCGGATGCCCGATCAATTTGAGGCTTTGGGAAGAATCCGCGTCTTGGACTGGCCATGGCCGTGCCAGTGAGGCAAAAAAGAGTTTGAGTCCCGCTGTTGCTGGATCGACTGCTGGGCTGTTGTCTTTGGCTGTCAGGTTCAAAAGTTTGGGATATTCGGATGTTCCCCCTTATACTAGCAGTCCTGAATAGGGATTATAATGGGGGGGGGGGGTACTATAATCCCAAGCATAGGACTGTTTGTACAAGGGGGAACATCCCAAGTTCAAGAGGTTCATCCGTTTTACGCTCCCCCCCCCCCCCCCCCCCCCCCCCCCCCCCGCCGCCCTTAGACTAAAATCACGGCTTCAAGTTGCACATGCCAGGCATGGGGCATGTCCCACACATCAAGGTCGATGTGCAGAGATCAGTTGACATGACATATCAGGAGAAGTTCTGCACTTGTTCACAAGCAGAACTGCGCGTCTTCAGCTCGGCTGCAACAAATCTATTTTCAGGAGGTTGAGGGTTTAGGGCCCCCAGATAAACCTTACATTGGGCCTTGCATGGAGTAAGGCGATGCCAGATGGTGTTCTGGACAAGGCGCGCCTGTGAGAGCGATGACCCAGACATTCACAAAGCGCTAGGGGTTTAATGCTTCGGACCACTCGAAACCCTTAAAACTCTGCCCCCAAAACCTCTGCTTTCTCAGAACTTGGAGGTGAAATCATTTTTCGCCGCGTTGACCATGGATGATGCCTGGACGCCCGTGCGAGATGAAGATGGCGAGGTGTGGAGCCACTTGCCAGGGTTTAGGGCCTTTAGGCCACATGGACCCCAGCTTGCTAGTACCCATGGCAAGATACTTGCCTAAATACATATTAGGGCCTCCATAGTGATGGCACAACAGTTGTTTGTTGAGGGACCGTGGGCACGCCAAGCAAGGTATTGGGATGGTTGGACAATCAAGCCCTAGGCCCTAAGCCCTGCAAGCCCTCTACCCGTATCACCTTCTTGGCGGGCATGGTCTCCAGGATTATGCTCAGGGCCTTTAGATTGCAGGTGCCTGGCCCATCTTAATATATGATAATATATGATACTAAATAATAATATATTACTAATATATGATAAGATATGACAATATATGATAATATATGACAATATATGATAACACATGCGCCCTTGCGCGCTATGCTCACCACGTCCGTCGCAGATCATCTACGGCGTGCTGGCATCGGGCATGAACAACTTGAACCTGTCCTGGTGGCCGCATCTGTTTGCTCGATGACAAACCCTAAACCCTAAACCCTAAACGAGTTGGAAGGTACCTGAACCACTCCGACGAGCCAAACGTGGCATTCAAAGATGCGCGGAGCTTGGTTCAGGGCCATCGACCGAGGGGGGTTGATCCAAAGTATGGGGGCCCCTTGTTCAAAGGCTTGGGGTTTAGGGCTTTTGGCATCATCAGAGAGCTTCTTGAGGGTTTAGATCAACCCCATCACCCCTTTTAGAGCTTGGGCTCAGGCCGAAGAGGATGGAGAATACAACTCTTTCATCACAAGGCCAGGTCGTTAGCGACTCTTCTTCCAGTATCTGATGACTCAGAACCCTGGAAACTGCTTGAATCCAACAAGCACTGCGCAAATCGATGCCCCCCAAACGCCTCGTACCGACAGAACTCTCAACCCATACGCTGCACGAGAAGCAGGGCTGACAATATCAACTGCACCAAAAACACAGTACAACGACGAAGAGCTCACCCGAGCAGGCAAGAGGACGGTTGTGGATCGAGCTTCTTGAAGACGGGCTTCTGTTATTTGCTGCTATTTGCTGTGAAAAGTTCCAAGATACAGTCGGAGGCCCTTTTCATTCAACAAGTGAATCAAGTAACAACTGTTTCTACGTGCCGGGGAATCAGTCAGGATGTTAGCCTTGTGAAGAGTCCCCACAACTGACAGCCTCACCAAGATGCTCGTTATCAGAGCCGACACCCGCTGCAGCCTTTCATGTGTAAGTTCTTCTGTTCACATATCCATTGAGGAAGAACCAGCACAAGTTACAAAGACTGCAGAACAGCACAGCTCAGAGCAACAGGTAACTCAGTCAGACAGTACAAAGCAGCAATAACAGCCAAGAAAGCCAACGGCAAAATCCACGAAAGAAATCGAGAGAAAGAACCACTCTGGAAAAATGCAGAAAGCAGAGCAGACAAACACCCATTATGGTACCAGAAGTGACGCTTGTCAAGTCAAAGCATCCAGCTCAGAGAGGCTAGATTCCTCAACCGTAGAAACCCTAAACCCTCGACCCCCAAACCTTAAAACCTAAACCCCAAGCCCCTGTAGAACCATAGAAACCCTAAACCCTCAACCCTAAACCGCGGGAGTTGACACTTGGCTGCAGGAGGCAGATTGAAGCTGGAGAGGATCCCACGGGTTGAGCCATCAGCGAAGTTTTTGGAAGTTTCGGGCTTATAGGGTTTAGGGTTTAGGGTTTCGGGCTTATAGGGTTTTAGGGTTTGAGAGTTTCGGGGTGATAGGGCTTTTGGGTTTGGAAGTTTGGGGTTCAGGGTTTATACTGGTAGGGTTGTTTCGGGTGTAAGGTGTTTCGGGTTTAGGGTTTGTGGGCTATTTCAGGTTTAGGGTTACAGGGTTTACAGGGGCTTCTTAAGGGTGTAAGAGGCTTCCTCTGTACAAGTAGGATCACTCTTGGGGCAGCTGCGGGCTGATGCGAGGGTTGAGATCATTGGAGGTGGTTCGGCAGTTTAGGCAAAAGGGTCGAGGAATAAGTTCGGGACTTGGACGCTGTGGTCTAAGGGTTTGGGGCTGAGGGCCTGGGGACGGGCTTAGAGGGTTCGGTGGGTGGGTGCGGCACATGTTCACCGTGGCCCTGGTGGAAGGAGCTGACCACGGACTACCGCGAGCTGGGACAGGACCATTGTCAGAAGCCCCGCAAGCCTGCTTCCGTTAGGGAAGGTTCTCAAGTCGTTCTTACTAGGACCCTAAGCACACTATAAACCCTATTAAACCCTGCAGACCCTGCAAACCCTGTCAACCCCAGGAACCCTAAACCTAAGTCGCTCTACCCCTGTGGTCGATGTCAGCGGACCCTAATTTGAAGCCCTGGGCCCAGGAGTTCTACGCATTGGTTTCTGGCAGCTGAGATAGGCGCCCCATGCGCCCAAAGCACAAAAATCGCGCTGCCGAGCTTCATGCATTCACGATACTTATGTGGTCTGAGCTCCCTGGTGGTCATCATCGTTTTGTCATCCGCAGCTGCTCAGGATAAGGCAGTTTAATGCAGCCTTCCTCGCACCTTGCATACGCACACAAGCCTGCAGTGGCCTGCAACTGCGCAACTGCGACAGTGGCCCTCAACACAGTGAGCACACAACGATCACCATGTGACACTATCACTGGACTTGCACCTTGCCTTTTTGATCAATGTCGGCAGCAGACTTGCACCGGTGCAATGCCAAGACGTGCAGCGAAGTTGAAGTCCCTTGCTTTGATTGCACCCAGAGGCTGGTCCACCGGGCTACACCCCGTGTCGAAGATGTCAGAGCGCCTGACCGCACAGCCGCGACCTCTGCGCCCACTTTAGACCCCAAATCCATCTAGACTCGAAACCCCCCAACCCCTCAGAGGCTAAAGGGCGTGGAGTGGCCGAGACAGGATTTCATCCGCAGGGAGCACGGCCACTTGCCGCTCCGCGAGGTTGTGGATGCGCTCCGCACTCAGGGAGGATTTCAAGGGCTCAAGGTTGAGGCTTTGGTAGTATACAGCATAATAAGAGCAGGGTCTGCTCAATCGAGACTTCAGAGCACTCGCATGTTGGGCGCACTGGCCCACCCCCCCCCCGCCCCCCACACCCGCAAGTGGATGCGAGCGATTGCGGCCTTGCGACGCTCCGCATGCAAGACATGATGTGAAAGAGAGCAGTGGCTTTAGGGTTTAGGGTTTAGGGGCCTTCTTTCATGGAAAGAGGCCCGGAAAAAAGGGCAGTGTCTCACCGGAAGACTGGTTCCTTTGGGCGGCGGCCCGTGCAACCGCGTGTGTATGTTCAGCCTCGCCGAGGCTGGATGCCCTGGAGTTCTCTTCGGCTTCTTTCCTGCGGCAGTTTTCAGAAGTCAAGATCGAGGAGGGGATGCCAAAAAACGGGCTTGGATACGTTCCCGGGCGTTGCACAGCCTGCTTGGATTTGTTTATGGGCGGCCCCTTGATGGCAGAAGCCGGCGAAGCCCGAGTTCAACGAAGCAGAGGTGCGCCAGTCAGCGGGTGCCGGCTTTGATGCATTTGACCCGCTTGCTGCTGATCCGCTGGCCAGGCGTGCGTCTTGTCTGAGAAGGGGCGGCTGGAACGTTACGCCACAACGCCGGCTGCTCCGGCGGGGGTCTTTCAGTGCAGAAGTTTGACGAACCAATGATATGTCGCATTATGTTATGGCATGTTATGTTATGTTACATGTTACATGTTAGTGCATGAACGTATATTTACATGGCATTGTGTGTATTCGTGTGTATTGGCATTATAGGCACTCAGACGTCTATATATATATATGTATTACATAAACACAAATCTAAAAAAAGTGGAAGCATGACCAAGGCATATCTGATGCCTGGCTTGTCCCGGCCCCTAAACCCCCCAAGCTTCGCTAAGTATCTCCAAACCAAAAAGTGTGTGCGGGGGTGGGGCGAGGGGGGAGGGGAGGGCGGGCGCAGGTGAGAGCCCTCCCTGGGGTGTAGAGATGCACCCTTCCGGGTGGCACGATCCGGAATCTGAATCTTTGAACATGAGTGGTCCTTTGCACCCATGAAGCATGTACCTCTCCAACCCTGAGCCCCAATGTTGTGACAAGGAAAAGTCGGACGACACTTGCGTCCATCAGCTGCTTCTTGATTGCAATGCGTGAACATGTGTAGCACAAGGATTGCACCCTATAGTCGACAGTCTTTTTGTGAATAAACTCTCTGTGGCATTCTGAGGCATCGACTGCTGGAAGATCTGCGTGTGAGCTCCCTATACTATAGGGAGCATATTGCGAGGCGAATTGAATTCTAGTTGGTTCAAGCTTCATCAAGGCTCGCCAGGGCAAGCAGTTGGCTGAGGTGCTCTGCCCATGCCTTCCCTCGGACAAAAAGCAAGAAGCGGCCCCACAGGAGGCTTTGTGGGCGTTTGCATCGGGGTGAAATCATTGGAATCCTGTGTAAGTGTGAAGGAGGCGTCCAGCCCAACATCCGACTGGAAGGAGGCACGTTTCGCACATGTTTGCAGATGTGGGGATAGATAAAATCAGCGACTGCTGGTCAAGGTTGTCGCTGACGAGAAGGCCAAGGGCAGCGATGCCTTCAAGCAGAAGGCTTTGGCATTGATGGTTTCACACCACGGCGCCAGAGCAGCCCGTATCAGACCTGAGGATTTCAGACGTGCGATAGATCATTACACTCGAGCCATTCGGGCTCTCGCCTCGACATTGAAGAGTACCCTTACATGTCCCAAGATGCTAGCTGATAGTTCGGGAGCAAACACAGCTCAGGCCTCGCCCAAAGAGGTAGAGGAAGAACTGAAGACGCTACACACGCAGCAATCCCAGCGCTTCAATGCGTTGCTCGTGTTGCTCTTGGCACACTGTTGCCTGGCTGCTGCCTAGGTTGTACTCAAACCGTTCGGCGGCTCGCCTTCAGGCACGTGGACGGCTGTGCATCAGACGCCACGAGCACTGCCGTATTCGGAAACAATTCCTCAGGTTGAGGAAGCAGAGGCGGCGCTCGCTGATGCAAGGTGCACCCTAAACCCTAAACCCTGAACCCTGAACCCTAAACCCTAAACCCCTAACCTCCTAGAAAGAGATGCTGCGCAGGGCTGGATCCATCATGGGCCTGCCAGGCTCTGTGTCCAGTTGGCACCCTCTTGGCCAAAGGGCTATTTCCGCTTGGGGCCGGGGGCCTCAAGAGATCGGGCCAGACCCCTAAACGGGTTTGGGTTGCCAGTCCTTAGTAGGTATGATAATAGTACTAGAATGCCTCAAAGGACTGTTCGTATAAGGGGGAAGATTTCAAGGTCTAGGGCTTAGGAATCCCCATGCCCTTAACCCTGAGATCCCCGCAAGATCGAACTCCAGGCCCCTAAAGCAGCAAAGCGCCTGCTGGGGCTCCATAGACATCCCAAGGACCTCTCTGAGACAGCTCCAGCGTTTCGATGAGGCCTAGGGTTTTGTTTTGTTTGTTGGCTTTAGGGTTTAGGGGTTAGGGTTTAGGGTTTAGGGTCGATTGGGGTTGAGGGTTTGGGGGTTTAGCATCGGTTGTTCATGTTTGGGAAACCTCAAGTCTCCAAGAAGCCTAAACCCTCGAAAGCTCCGCGAGTCGTCTGGGAGCCCAAAATCGGACGGGGCGCGCTCGCCTCGAAGCCCTGGTGGTATAAACAGAGGTGCCCCAATTTTGTTAGACGCCCATATGGTCCAGGCTATTGAGGCCTTCATAGCCGGACGGTCCCTAGAGCCAGAGAACAAGGACTGGGAGAAGGAGGCCCGTTGAGGGTTTGAGGGGTTTTAGTATGTTGGGCCCTTCAAATTTGGGCCTCAGGGTACCTTGCGTCGGCCGGGTTTAGGGTTTTTGGCCCACATGTCGGGGTCGGGGATCTCGAAGTCTCTTGCTTGCCGGCCTGTGAGCCCTAAAGCTTGTGCTCCCGCAGTCTGCCACAGGTTGAAAAGACGCAGCAGATGCTTGAGGCCCTGTCGCACTTTTGTTGATGGATTAAAAAATGACGTGACAACATCCCACGAACGAAATTGCGCCATGTTCAAGGCATCGCCAGCTGCACAAGTGCGGCAGCTCATTATGCAGTTGCTACCAGGCGAGCGGCTACCCTGACATGTTATAAGTTCGAATTGGACAGGTTGAATCACAGACTCTAGCGGTATAGCTGTAGCAAGCATAGTACGACGTAGAAGATTCTAGTAGAACGCAGAACAAACACATAACATAGTGCAACAATGCAAACGCGGTAGAACATAGTAGACCACAGAAAAACACAGTCTGCGCATGGCATCGTTTTGCGTAGTATAGCATAGTACGACATAGTACAGAACACTACAACACAGCACAACACATCACAACACAACACAACATAACAAAGTTCAACATGGTAAGCACACTACAACATAACAACACATTACGTAGTGTGGCATAGTAGATCATAGTATTAAACCAATGCTGCATCGCACAACATCACATACATACCCAATTATAGCATAGGATAGCATAGCACCACATACAAGAATGGCATTGCATAGTACAATACTGTGTAGTACAGTAGTATTCCATTGTAACTATGTCATACTAACCTAAATCGAAGCTGTAGGACCATGACAGAGAGAGAAGCTCCGACAGATATCCTGGCGACCTGGTTCCGAGCTGCCGATCCAGAAGGCGTATTGCAGATTCAGGTCCGGGAAGCATCCTAGGGCTGCAGGAGCTAGGGAGGGCTTGAGGGCTTGCTTTTGGGGTTTCGAGTTTCGCATATGGGCATTTTTCAAGATAGGGGTACCCCTTTTGTACCCCAAATAGAATAATACAGAAGAATATAATCCCCTTAAAGGAACCCCCCCAAAAAGGTACCCCCCTATTTTCGGAAATCCCCCATATGGTTGTCAGGTCAATGGGCGGCTCCGTGACCTGGGAGCCTGCAAGTGGCGCCGTCTTCGAGATGGAGCACAGCCGGCGAAGGCCGCCTGTCGCATGTGGTAGATTCCCTGGAAATCGGTCTGTGGAAATGTTGAATCATTATTACTATTATGATAATTATCATTATTACTATTCTTCTTATATATATATATACAAATATATATATATATGTATATCCAGGGTGTCCCAAAAAGGCACCATAATTTTGGAGGCTGGCCATGCATGCTACCGAAGAACAGATGGTGTGCAAGCACTGCGCAGGCGCAGATACGCTACGCTTTCTTGCACAAGAAGGGGCGCCTTCGACAGAATGCTTCACAACCCCGAATCCTTTTCATTCTCATGACGCAGGGCTACTAATCTCATGCAGCGAATGCTTGTGACTTACTCCTCCTGTCGTCCGAGCAGGTATCTGGCCAACCTGGCCGCAAACCTGCAAAGCCCTTCCCCGGAAGCATATGCAGTGACCGACCTGGAAGGTGGGGGAGCGTCGGTATGCGCGAAGAATTTTGGGTTTTGGGGCACGATGGAAAGGCAAGCCCATCAAGATACCCGATGTCAGCGCCTTCTTTTGGAAGACGGTGCCCGTCTCGGGATGTTGTGTGGGGATGACAAGAGACGACATGCAAAGCACAGACAACCCTAAACTCCCTAAACCCTAAACCCCAAAAGGGCCCTAAAACATAAGCTATGAGGACTTTGCCTCGGTCCACATCGACATCAAGGACGATGATGGCGCCATGAAAGCCATCCTGTGAGCTACTCAGTCCAAAAAGGGTATTATAATATGTTTATAAAGTAACCAACCGATCTCTAGTCTTAGTGTGAGTTGATGGTGAGTGATGGTGCGTCCAGTGGCAGGGCAGCTGTGCCACTGGAAGACGGCCTGAAGCGCTTCATTCAGAAGCCAAAGGACGCACGCTGTGTTGCTGTGAGCTGTTCCAGCACCCCCTTTGAAACGGTGCATATTTCTCCCGCAACTTGCCAGGATCCCGATCCACCGAAGGCATCTGTAGAGAGTGCGGACTTCAGCTGCTGCCACCAGTGTGCCCAAAGGGGCCCCAAACTCCCAACTGCTTAGCGATCTCCCCGAGGCGTCCTGACAATCCAGAGCCGAAGCGGCTTTCCGAAGTCCCACCCTAGGCCGGTGTGCACACGCAGCTTCTCCATTGTCATGGATGCAGATCGGGACAGAAAAGGTACTTGGGTTTTCAGATGTACCCTGGTGACTTGTGTCCGGCTCGGGCAGGATGTTTCCAGAGTTGCATCTCTGCTCCTTGCTCATGGGTGCCATTCTGCGCCAAGCTTCAGCCCAGGAATTTTCCGGTGATTGATCTGCTACGGGATGCTCCGTCCAAGGCAGATTCCTAGAGAAAGGAGCGCATGCTGCATCACTGCACGAAGCCTGCATGAGTGTGGGACGTATATTGTCGTTGATTTGGCTCTTCTTGGCTTGGCCTCAGATACGGCTCTAGTACAATTATTCTCAGTCTTGGTGTCAATTTGCGAACGTTCAAAAATCTATGGCGAATCTATGGGTTGGATTTGGGGAGGGGGGAATCTTGCTTTGATTTGGTAATTCTCTTGAGTCATGTTCTTTGAGACTGATCTTCTTTTTTTCCAGCCTCAGATGAAAACCCTTGTCGGGTTAGTTTTTGGGCTTTACAGGTTCTATGATTTAGGAAACGAACTCCCAGAAATACAACGTTACCTTGCAGAACTCCACTTTAAACACTGTTGCTTTCGCTTGTTGTCCCTTTCGTTTTCTGCAGCATGCTCCATGCAATGCGTCGATTTTCTTGATTTGTTGATTCATACCGAACTCCCGAAATGTACCGCGACCTTGCAGAAATCCACGTTAAACATTGTTGGTTTCGTTTGCTGTCATGTTCTGTAGCGTGCCCCATGCGACGTGTCGATTTTCCGTGCTCCCGGAAACATAGCGTGTAATTCGTGGTTCGACTTTTTACGGGTGACTCCACGAAAGCCACGTGCTATTGGGGATGGCTCGACTTCCCATGGGATGGTTCGATTTGTTCCCACCACGAAATATAAATGAATTCGTGGAATATATACGTATAAGCGACATTTGTATGAGAGAATAGATGATTTCAAATAATAAGAATAATTGAATTTATTTTTATTATATAGTTTAAATATGGTTTTCAATGAATTATTAAAAAAGGAAAATTATGGAATTTATATAAAATGATAATCTCAATATTCAATTAAAATTATATTCTTTCTCTTATTCGTATTTTTTGTATTCTGATATTGCATTTATGGATATTATCAATATATGGTTGGGAATATTATGATTTTGATGAGGAAGATACTCTTTTTTTCCCGAAAGCATCACGAAGGGTTCTTCTGTGCGGAGGCCCCTGACAACACAACATAGATTGAAGTGTTGCGGAGGCCCTTGACAACACAACATAGATTGAAGTGTATAGAATGAAGTGCATAGAGTGAAGTGCATAGAGCGAAGTGCATAGAGTGAAGTGCATAGAGTGAAGTGCATAGAGTGAAGTGTATAGAGTGAAGTGCATAGAGCGAAGTGTACAGAGTGAAGTGCATAGAGCGAAGTGCATAGAGTGAAGCGTATAGAGCAAAGTGTATAGAGTGAAGTGCATAGAGGCAAGTGCACAGAGTGAAGTGCATAGAGTGAAGCGCATAGAGTGAAGTGCATAGAATGAAGTGCATAGAGTGAAGTGTATAGAGTGAAGTGCATAGAGTGAAGTGTATAGAGTGAAGTGCATAG
>CAJNDS010000027.1:98317-251243 GCA_905221605.1 Symbiodinium natans
GCGCGGTATTCCTGATGCTTCTGCTGCCCCTGACCTTGGTGGTCCTTCGTGTTTGTTTGGCAAGCGTTACTCTGTGAGTGTTGGAAGGACGAGCAACTCTTTAGTGGTCTGCAGTGGTTGCTACTTGCAGGTTCGTCCAATTCGTTGAGCTGTGCGGCTCAGGCTTACCGGGAGGGCCGTCCTCACCACCACGAGCCGCTGTTCGAGGAAGCCCAGCCCTAGCTGACCAACGTTGAGCTTTCTCCCGAGGGCCCCCTCATCGAAGACTTCAAAACTGAAGTGGCATCACGTTGACTACCTCGAATCGAGGCAGTTCGGTTGTAAACGAAAATCAGCCGGCTCTTCTTGACCTCTCCTCTCTTCTTGACCTCTCCTCTGGAAGTCCTCTTGAGGAGTTTGCAGCTGCTCAGGCTGTTTAGGAAGCATTAGACTAGCTGTTGGACGATATCTCAGGCTCGAGCAAAGTGCTCGACAGAGTTTAAACTTGCCTTTCCCGTGATGTTCTGGTTTTTTGCTTGTCTGGCAATTCTGATCCTGGCGTGCGTTGAATGCCAGATGCGGCGATACCGCTTGTCATGTTTTCCCGCACGCCCACCAGAGGTGGGAACGTGTGCCGGTTGCAGCAAGAGCTGCGGCCTCGACCTAGCCCGACTTGCAGACAACCAGAAGTGCCCCCCTTGGCAGTGAAAGTCGCAGGTCGTGTCATGTCATTTGTCACATGAAAGCAGCGTGCAGCTGCACTTGATTGAGGTGACGCCTTTGCAGGCGGCTGTTGCGATAGCTGGGATGGCAGAGCTGTAGTAACCATCCATGTCACGGTGCGCTTCTGCAGTTTGGGCTTGTTTGGAGTCCCTGAGCTTCGCCCTATAACTTGCTGGTGCGTCCACACCAGGGGGGCACGGACTCCCTGGCGGCTAGAACTGGACGTTTTTCTGCGTAGCAGAACCATGTTTTCCCTTTGGAGCTTCCTTGTCGAGCTTGTTGGCGAACGCAAGGCAGAGCAGAGCTGCCCAATGGAGCAGCATGACATAGACAACATGCGAGAGCACGAGTCCAACGAGGATCTTGAACGGGGCGAAATGGGCAAGCTCTTGCAGTGGAAGGTGGATGGAAAAGTGATTTTCTCGATGCAAGAGCTGGGAGTGTCCGAGAAGGCCAGGCCCCAGCTCGGTTTGCTCTCCCCGCAGCCCTACATGCTGTCGGAGCTTCAGAAGCTCACCTCACGCTACAGCTTCGTACCCGTGTGCATCAAGGAGGGTGACTGGAGTGAAGAGACCATCCAGGCCTGGGCGGAGAAGCTGCGGAATCAAGGGGTCACTGCCGTGGTGGGCTTTGCCCAGAAGGACGCCTGGCACCACTGCCTCCTCAACCGCGCTCTGGGCTGTGACTCCATTTCTCCGCTTGCCTACCTCACGTCTATGAACAAGTTCATGCAGCGCGCTTCTGCAGACTTAACTCCAGGATTTTGGTTCATGCCAGTGGACCCAGAGGTGGAGAAGGACAATTCGCTCATCATCTGCAAGGTGCCCGCCCAGCAATGGCCGTGCATGTTGAAGAACACTTCCCTTTCTTTGGGCCACGGCGTCTTCAAGTGTGAGGATTTGGGGAGAAGGGGCATGTGGGAAGAGTTCCCTGAACCCGACTTGGTTTAGCGCCCCGGAGAGAAGAGGGAGCAAGGGTGTACCCTCACGGACTATCACTCACAAGCCCAACAGCCAGGGGAACTGGTTGACGAACCCTGCCAACATCTGCCCCTTTGAGTGGAGAGACAAGTGGTCAACACAAGAAAGCGAGCGGTGACAGGGGTCAACACATGGCTGCCATGCCCGCGAATCGGGATATGAGGGCGTTTGTGGCGGCCATGTAGTATGCCTGACTGCGAAGCTGGTAAACAAAAGGAAAACAGCGCACAAACTTGCACACACAGCTTGAGTTGCAAGCTTGGCTGACACCCTGAACAAATCGGAAAACAACGATCGCCGCAAAAATGCCGCTGTGACCTGTTCACGATGCGCGCGCACTTGCAACCGCACCCTGGCTTTCGTAGGCGACGTTGCACGAGATCGTGCTCCTCATGCGCAACACCCTTCCCCCTTCGCCTGCGAACTGATGCACCTGTGGAGAGAAAGCCATCACCAACGAACCTCATCCGCACGCACAAGCTCTTGTCGGTACACGTTGATGACGGTTCTGGGCCTACGGGGCTGCTGACCGTCTTTAAGGTTGCAGCTGGAAGCCACCAAGGCCAGGGTCATCGAATGCAGGCGTTGCGTGTGGCGTGCGCCGCGCGCCTGTGGCAAAGAAAGAACCCATGCCAGACATATCAAACATCTAAAGGTTTGCACGCGGCACTCTTTACAAGCCTCTGCTCATGGGACATGCCGCCCGCCTGTGCCGTCGCGAAGGGTGTCGCTAGGAAAGCCCCGAGAGGGAACACTGCCATTGCCTCGGGCGCATCCTTGCTTGCCACTGCCCTAACAGCCCCAAACAGTCAAGCTAGATGGAAGCAAATGATGACCGCAAAAGCAAGGTCCAAGCCCATTGCCAAGCCGATATGGGAAGGACTCTGGTGGAAGTCTTTGGACATAACCAACGGCAGGAACGGCGTTGGCATGGCCCGCATCCATATTGCAAGTCCTGACATGTGCTGAGATATCGGACGTGAGCAAACCCGCATGTAGGAGTTCGCCACCCTGGCTTTGATTCGGCTCCTGCTGCAGCCAGCAAATAATAAAAACTGCAGCTGTGGTCCTGCCAAATTCCAACTCGGTACACAGATAGGAAAGTCAGCAATGCCAGGTTCTAGAAAAACGACATGCGATTCCTCAAAGCCGTGCGGTATACTCACTGAAACACACCTCAACATGTTAGATCTCACTAGACCTCAGCGCATCTGCTATGGCAATGGACTTGGTGCTCGCAGCCGCCCAACGTTCTCGTCCTTCTTGGGCGGCAAAGCACCCTTCATTTCTTCGCAACTTTGCACAAGCATGGCTCCAATGATTGGCACTACATCGACAGTCCTAATGCTGTGCCTCTGGTGTAGGAAACCTGAATCATCTCGACTAAGCCAATTAGAAATCGTGCTGCCGAAATGATGAATCCCAAGTCTTTTCCATCTATAAATGCTCCAGAATGCTCTCCTAGCTTTGTGAGCCATACCTACATCAATTCTTTTTCTGTGCCAGCCTGGAACCGAAATCTCAAGCGCCAAACAGGGCCAAACAGCCATAGACTCGCATGAGCCAATGCGTTTGCCGCTTTGGTCGTATGTGCTTAGCTCGCCGTCAACAACACCGTGCAGCGGCTCGCTCTCAGCCCTGAGCTCCTATGCTCCTATGGGAATCCAGCACGAATCTTAATGTTACAGAATGCAGGCTAAGTATGGCTAAGTGCCACCTCAGGGCAGGTTGCAGGGCCGCGAGGTCGCAAGATGAGGCCGCGAGGCTGCGAGGCGACTTCTCAAGGCCGCGTGGTAGGGTCGCGCGGCTGGGGGTTTCAGGCCGCGATTGATAGATCCACATGCATATATATATACACACATGGTACCCCACCCCCATACCGTTTCCGTGCCTTTTTCTCAGAATGGAACAACTCCGTCTGCTTCACAGCGAACGCAACCATGTCTTGATCCAGGTTTATCATAGAGACATCTCGTCATCATGCATCTGGGATCATCGTCTATTCTGACCATTTCAATTGAAACGGCCAGTGTTTCAATTGAAAAGGTCGGGATCCAAGATTTTTCAAGATGTTTCAGGGCTGTCGCCGAAGGCATCTTGGAATCCTCCATCTTAAATCCTGGCCGATTCAACTGAAACGTTTCGAAGACAATTGAAACGGTTACTTTCCCTACCCCAGCCCTAAACCCCGAAGATCTTCAACAATAACACCCGAGGTCGAGGTTGCGAGGCCGTGAGGTCGAAAGGCGCGGCCACGAGGTCGCGAAGTGAAGATTCCGCGAAGTGAGGTCGCGAGGTCGAAAAGCCAGGGCGAGAGGTTGCCGAATTCCGCACATCCACTGTCACGTCTACTCTCGAAGTCTTGGGATCCCAAAGAGGCCTAAGATTAAGTTGCGCGTCGGGTGAACCAGCCTGAACAATAAATGGTAATATCCCGCCCGTGCAGAAATAGTGAAGATTTCGGATGATCATTCATTTGAAGTGTCAATCCTCATCGAAGGTAATCCTCTAAAATTTAGTAAGACCCTAAACCCCTAAAATCCTTAAATCGCAAACCTCGCTCTCCAACACAAGTCCAGGAGAACAGCAGCACAACATACTTCATCTCAGCAGCTTGTTTTCTAGCGGGGCATAAGCGATGGGGCTCACAGAGTTGCAGTTGTGCTCTCAGTGACAGGAGCAGCCTGGCAGGCATTGCAGTTGCACATCAGATCCAAAATCTCTGCGTGGGCGCTGATTCCTGCGACCGTGCCTTTGGGCATTCTGGACTGTCGTGCGTGTTGCCGGCAGCTTGTCCAAGCTGCTGCTCCAGCATCTGCCTGCTGGTTGCGCTCATGGACACTGGATACACTGCAGGCACCGCATGTTTTCAGCCCCTCGTCACATCCAAAGAAGATCGGCCAAGGCATGCGCGACTTTTCTTCCAATTCCCAAGTTCGAGCTTGTAACTAAGTTGTAACACACGAGACCTGACCTAGCGACACCGGACTAATCTTGCTGGGTTTGTTTGACCATTGAAAGCAAAGCACGTGGGTGAAGTCCCAGACCAGAAGACTGAAGCTCGTGTACCACCACATGGCTTTGGCCTCTGCATCTCTAGCCAATTGGACACCTGCTCGACCACAGCTTGCTCCGCACCTGCGCGAGGTGCAAAAAGAACAGCCTTTCATGTCAAAGCAGCGTCATCTACAGCTTTCTACAGACACTCTGCGCCTGGCTAGTGTCAATGATACTGTATATGGCTGTGATGTCAAGGACCAGGGATCTCTTCAGGACGCTTAAGGCTGCCGAGGCGGAGGCTTGGAGCTGCAAAGCCAAGTTGAGGCGTAAGCTGACGCCTGGCAAAGGGGGCAAAACCCTCAGGCGTCTTTGCCTGCCTCTGTTTCTGGGGGGTCTTGCTCCGCTGGGCTTGAGGAGTCCCGAAGGACTTTCTCTCTCTCTCTCTCTCTCTCTCTCTCTCTCTCTCTCCTCTCTCTTGAAGCAGCATATCCTGGTTCTGTTTTCTCCCTCATCGTCTCTCTGTGTCTCTGTTTATCTTCTTCTACACAGCGGAGGCCCACGTCCAGAGGAGGGCTCGTGTTCTCGCTCTCTCTCTCTCTTTCTCTTCTCGATCTCTTTCTTTTTCTTTCTGGGGGCAGAGGGGCAGGCCGCGAGCCCCGGTGATCGGTGCTACTGGAAAACTCCAATGGAGGGGGGAACCCATGAACATAGTGTCCCTCAAGAAACATGTCCGTATGAGGCCTGAGGAGCGTGTTTTGATTTTGAGGGATAATTGCCCTCTGCAATCCCGCCCCCCTCCCTCGAAGCATGAGACTCTCATGATTCTCATATTAGGGACATTTCTATTAGGATTGTTTGGCGAATGGGCCTTGGTGCGGCATCCTCCTGTGGAAGCCTTGGATTGGCGGTGCTGGCGACTGGCTGTGAGTCAATGCCTCTTTCCATCTCGCAACTCAAGACGCATTCCGAGATGCCTCTCGAGCCATCGCACCCGGATCTTCATGTGATACTTCTCGTAGACCGGGTCGTGAACAATGTGATACCTAAGGTTGTGCTGCCACTGCTGAAGAAGCAAGATCATTGTCAGCAGCACGTCGTGCATATCTTGCCTGTATCTTGCCTATCTCTGGTACGCAAGGCCGGGACTGACGGCTGTGCTTGCTCCATTCCCGGCCATTCCACCACCTCTTGAAAGTTGGCATCGGTACACGCAGGGTGCACGGCTCGGTCGCTGCCATGCGCTGTTGCCAGTCATTGTGAAGCTTCCAAGGGTCATTATCAGCTGTCACAGCTCACGTGTCCGCTTCCAATCGTCCCAAAGCGCTAATGTGGCACATGACAAAAAAGGTCCAAAAGGTGCTGAACAAAAACCTGTTCACGGATTCTACCCAGCAGCCGCGTTGTCAAGGTCAGGCAGTTTAAAGCTTCCACCGGCTCCATTCTCTTCTCAAACCCAGGCAACCCGGAGTAAACTTTAGGGTTTAGGGTTTAGGGTTTAGGGGGAGCAAACCATGCAACCTGAACCTGAACCGCTGGCATCTCCGGGCTGCCAGGCTCAACTTGCTCGAAGCCCAGCGCTTCCACCCGAGAGGCAAAAGCACGAGCGACCTACGCGCTTCGTGTGCAGTGCGTTGCAGTTGTGGGAAGAGCCAAAGTGACTTGAGCAATTTACAACTTTGCAGGCATGGTGGACGCTTGCCGGAGTCAACAGTGCCTGGTGCATGAATGTGCGGCTGTTGGATGGCAGCTGTATGTCCTAGAACGGCGCGCCACTGACTTTGCAACGAAGCACTAAGTCAACATCACAGGTCATCCAGCTGACTGCCCGTGAGGTCCCAAGTGAAGCTGCTTTGGCCCATGGCTGCCTGGGCGTCGACATTCGCAGTAAAACGGGAAGGCACAACTGCTATGCGCAGAAACGATGTTTGCAGGTGTCAACCGCGTCAGCATCTTTCAACATCGTTGTTGTTGTCAAGGTTTCGACCCCGGGCCTCTTCGAGGCAGGACTGCTGCAGCTGCTCCGTTAACCTGAGCGCATGCCGCAATGTCTCCGCACCCTCCGCAAGATCAGCCCTGAACCTGAGAAACAGAACCTTATCCTGGCCAGACTTGGCTAGCATTCTCAGTGTGGTCGCAGCTGGACACTTACTTCCTTGGACCTGGATGATATGCATGACATGCAAGGCGACGTCTTGTTGAGTCACTCCGAAGGCAAACTCGAACGAACTGCTGACAAGATACCGCTCGGCCAACCTGTTGGTCTCAAGATCTCTGTGCAAGGGCTCTGGCTTGAGCTTCGGAGTAGCATAAATCATTCAAAGATACTCAAAGTGAACAGATCGGATCATGTCTCAAGGTTCATAGGACGTACAGCATAGGTCTGACCAGTGCTGTTTTTGTGTCTGTCTTGCGCGGGTAGGAGGCGTCCAGGCCCGGCCTCTGTGGCGCGCGCTGCGTCGCAGAGGCAAGCTGCTCGGCAAAGGCCGTCAGCGGTGGCACTGCAGAAGGCTTCGAACGTACCAATTCTTGGGAACTTGTTACATGAAGCACCGGGTCATCCATGCGGAGATTGTGGCACTTGTGCAAAAAGTGGTGCCGGTAGAGCTTTCCCAAGCCACCAGGTGAGGTTGATGCACCCAGTATGCACTACGCACATGTATGTCCCAGTTCTGTCCCTGTGTCGGTATGGATCTATCCGCCGACCCCTGCTTTAGCGGGGGAGGCGTCAGTGAAGACCCATTTGCCCTCATGCCCAAACCCCCCCGCCCTCACCCCCTCGACCTCACCCTTACCCTCTTAGGGGCTCCAGCGCATGCCCCCCCACCTCCCCCCTCACCTTACACTTGGAAAAGTGTTTTAGGGGCTCCAGTGCCGCCCCCCCCGCCCACCCCGCCCACCCCGCCCACTGCCCCCCCGCCTCCCCCCTTCTCACCCCATGTTGGCCCCCACAGCCCCCCACCCCGCCCGCCCTCACCCCTTACCCCCCACCTCACCCCTACCCCTGACCTTTTACTTGGAAATGAAGTGTGTCAGGGGTTTAGGGCACGCCCGGACCCCTACCCCCCACCTCACCCCTGCCCTTGCCTTTTACTTGGAAATGAAGTTTTTTGAGGGATGGACTGGAGCCCCGCCCACCCCCCCCTTACCCACCTTTTACCTAAAAATGAAGGGTGTCAGAGGTTTAGGGCATGCCCGGACCCCTACCCCCCACCCCTTGAAATGAAGTGTTTGAGGGGCTCCACCCCCGCCCCCCCCGCCCCCCCCGCCCACCCCCCCCCCTTCTCACCCCTTCGCCTCTACCCCCAACCTTGCCCGCCCCCCCCACCCCCGCCCCCCACCTCACCCCTACCCCTGACCTTTTACTTGTGTGTCAGGGGTTTAGGGCATGCACGGACCCCTTACCCCCCACCTCACCCCTACCCCCTTGCCTTTTACTCGCCCACCCCCCCACTGCCCCCCACCTCCCCCCTTCGCCTCGACCCCCAACCCTACCCCCCAGTGACCTTTTGCTTGGAAATGAAGTGTGTCAGGGGTTTAGGGCATGCCCGGACCCCTACCCCCCACCTCCCCTGCCCCTTGCCTTTTACTTGGAAATGAAGTGTTTGAGGGGCTCCAGTGCATGCCCACTGCCCCAACCTTGGCCCGGCCCCCCCCCCCCAACCCCCCCCCCCCCACCCCACCCCCCCCGCCCCCCCCCCCCCCCCCACCCCCCCCGCCCTCACCCCTTACCCCCCACCTCACCCTGACCTTTTACTTGGAAATGAAGTGTGTCAGGGGTTTGGGCATGCCCGGACCCCTACCCCCCACCTCACCCCTACCCCTTGCCTTTTACTTGGAAATGAAGTGTTTGAGGGGCTCCAGTGCATGCCCGGACCCCCCCCCCCCCCCCCCCCCCCCCCCCCCCCCCCCCCCCCCCCCCCCCCCCCCCCCCCCCCCCCCGCCCCCCCCCGCCCCCCCCCGCCGCCCCGCCCCACCTTCACCCCTTCACCTCTGCCCCCAACCCCCCCCCACCCCCCCGCCATCACCGCTTACCCCCCACCTCACCCCGGTTCGGCTCTCCTGGTTAAGGGGGTTGAGGGTTTAGTAGTTTGTGAGGTTTAGGGTTTAAGGTTGCGCGCCAACTCCCTGCGCGTGAAGACTCAATGTTTCGCCCCCCCTGAACTCTAGAACCTATGGATATATGTAAGCGCAATGTAGGGGGTGTTTGTGTAAACCCTAGGGCCTCCTGTCGGGGTCGGCGGCATTGGCGGTAGCCATTAAATATTATAAGAGAGCCAGGTTTTGTTTGGTGTTTGTTGTTTTTTTTGGGTATGTTTTTGGGTTTAGGGTTTAAGGGTTTAAGGGTTTATGGGTTTATGGGTTTAAGGGTTTTAGGATTTAAGGGTTTTAAGGTTTAGGGTTTTAGGGTTTTAGGGTTTTAGGGTTTTAGGGTTTTAGGGTTTTAGGGTTTTAGGGTATAGCGTATAGGTTTAGGGTGTAGAAAACCAAAAACAACTCACAAAAACAAAAGAAACCAGAAAATGCCCAAAAAGAACCCCCACTCGAAAATAAACTTGGACATGGACTTGGGATCTTCCGTTTCTCTCCTTTCCCGGTGCCTTTTGAGTCTGCTTGGTCAGCGGCATCTCGGCGATGTTCACCTTCGGGATGCGAACACCGCTGATCTTTCTACATGCCCTCGCAAGACTCGTGCAAGCCAACAAAGGCCAACCGTCAAATCAGCCTAAACCCTAAACCCTAAACCCTAAACCCTAAACCCTAAACCCTAAACCCTTAAACATGCACAAACCACACCAAAACCAAGGACCTTGGCCTGCTGCGCCATCTGACTGGAAGGCGGCCTCGGACTGTCCATACTGATAGTAGCGGCTTAGCACTTCGGGGCCTTTTGGGGCGTCTCGCGCGCTGAACGTGCCAGGTTGCTTCAAAGGCAGTTTCAGGGCTGACGCCCAACGCATGAAACAATCCGACATGTGCGGGACATTTGTCGAGGCTGCTCCTCGCATGAGGCCATTGAGGCCTGAGGCTGCTGCCGAAGACAACCTTTGGTCAGCACATGACTCAAACATCTCAGACTGACTCCAACCTGTCGTGCCAAAAACTTCCCATACCTCCCCGCCACTGTGGCATACAGTGACAGGATACGACGAGATCTTACTCAGAAAAGCGCTGGCATTGACAGTCTGAAGATCTAAGCGAAAAGTGCCGCTCGGAGTGCACAAAGCTCGCTGTGGCCCGGGCCGCGCGCCAGGGCTTCCGGGCTGCAAAGATTTTGAATGACAACATTGCTCAAACAACTGGATGTCTAACTCAGGAGGTTTCAGGAGTAACAGCACAAAGTGGCACGGGAAGACAACTCACAGCAGTCATTTCCTAGCCGTGGCAAGTCACAATGTGTAGCGACGGCAGCTGCTGGCCTCGCCCGAGCTTTCCCTGCCCGCTGGAGCCTTCCTATGCGAGCAAGTATTCACGAAGGTGGTTATGCTGATTCAAAGGCAGATAAGATGAAACTGATACATTAATCTTACGTAGTACTGCAATTTGCGAACCAAGGAAAACTGAATCTTCCTGCGGTCAAAAACTCACAAACTCAAGGTGATGAAAGGATATGTTTAACCAGCAGGCCGCCTGCTCGACGGTGACCCTTGGGGTGTCGAAGAGAGGGCGGACTCACGGAGCCTGGCTATGTGGATCTGTGTGGATATCCCCCCCCGGCCTCTGTATCCCAACCAATTCAGACTTGCTTCAAGAATTAAGCAAGAATTAGGCAAGAATAAAATGATGCAACTGTGATTAGGAATTCCGTGCTAGAAGTGGTCCATATGTGCAAGAGAAAGGCTCCCTGGACACAAATTGCTCAGGCAAGCCCCAACAAGCGAAATCTGGCAAGTGCCTTACTTGTCAGCAATGTACGAGCAGCAGAAACAGGGACAGCCATGCGAGACTGGGGTCCACACGAGCGAGAAGTTGGCAGTGGTAGTGAGCCGGCTACTTCCTGCGCAGCCACAACGGGATTTATCCCTAAACCCTAAAACCCTAAACCCTAAACCCACTCTGAAGCCAAAGACTACCCGGTGACTACACTGATCAACACACCACGTCCGCATCGTCCGAGCCGGATGGTGGACGCAAATGCGAGCCGCTCTTTAACTCCTCACGCATCCCCATCTTTGACTTGAGTGACTGAAGCATGAAATGAGTCTCGTGCTCTACAATTCAAGGGGCCCCCCTACTGTACGACTGTGCACATCCTACGATCTCAATGTCGGCCTCTGAAGGATTCTCGGCAGTCCTGCAACTCAGAACTCACAATGACTCACCACGACTCAAATCTCACGATGCTCACTCTCGCATCAGGAACATCAGGTTGATTCGCGTCGCCACGCAAAGAGAGAGCCCGGCCTTGTCTCTGGCTGCTCCTCACGCAAAGGGAACACAGACTCCGGTTGACAAGTCCAACACTGGGCTAGCAGATGGCCTGCCACCGCTCGAAAACATGCTTATTCTCAGGTCCTGCGTGGCCTCCTCTGCAGCTTTGCCTGCTGGAGGCAGACAGCTTTTCCAAATGCTGGTACAGTGGTCTCAACACATTGACACTGGAAACGACCACTCTACCAGAACTCACAACTTCAGCTCCAGCACCTGCATCACTTGCAAAGGGCCATAAGCTCGCCTCACATGCCGGAACAAGCCGTGGTTGTGTGCTGCCCACGAAGCCCTCTACACGACTTTCAGCTGTGATTGAGGAGGTATACCGGCCAAAACGATTCACATGTACTTGGCAGCTTGCTTTTAATTTCGTGTCCCTCCTTCGAGTTCAGTCACCAGACGACCTGCTTTCCACATGCTCCTTCCGAAGTCTGAGAAAGCGGCCAGGCTCGGAAAAGAGCTGCTGCCCTGGCGATCAGCGTCTTTCTCTCACGAGGCACATCAAAGTCGGAGGCTGGCACCCTGAAACGCTGTGAATCCAAAATTCATATGAAACATTATGTTATGAATCATGAGCTGATCTGCCTCCTTGTGCCCTTCGCTTGACATTCGAGGAGAAGGCGTTTTGATGAAATGGCAGGCTGAAGCCTGTGCAAGACGTGGCATACGTGGCAGTGTAAGGGACTTGGGCCAAGAACTAAACGACGCCTCACGCAGCACGTTTCGATACGGGTTCGGTCGAGGAGCGGGGAATGCTGAGAGATCGAGGTGACAGGAAGATGGCTATTCGCAGAATGGTTCTGCTGAAAGGACATCGTGAGCTGTAGAACTATGAACGGCGGAGCTAAAAGTGACACGTGCCGCAAAGTTGTGCGGCGGGTTGTTGTGGCTCATCATGTCCGCCGATGACCGTGATCAAGAAGCTGTTTCGACTACATAAAAACACGCTTCAACAGAACAACTCGGCCTGGCCGTGCTGCTCAAGCTAAAGGCTTTGCGTGCTCGCCAGGGTGCTTCCACCAACAATGTCTACCCTGTCTGTGTGGTGCAGATTGTTTGTGTGCAGCACTGCACCTCTATTGGTGTTGCTTGAAAGCCTGCATTGACCTTCGTTCACACAGTTGTGAGGCTCAGTATCTGTCATTGTTTCGAGCACATGTGGCATTCCTAAAGACAACAGCATAGCTAGTCAGGGGTGGACAGACCGTGTCAGACTCTGTGCTGTGAGCTCTTTGCTGCCTCGTGTGATCATCTCATCTCATATTGATGCAGCTGAGCCAGGACCGGCGGTCGATTTGTTCCGAGAGGAGGCCATGAAATCTGCCCAGCACTGGGAATCGCGGCTGAAATCCAACAAAAATGCTCAGCATATCTCAGCATGCTCACACGATGCTCACCCGTGCAAGTTTCCATATGTCTGGAGCGATGATCATCCAGTCAAGGCTACGCGGCTACACTAGCGGCTACACCAGTCAGACGGCACCAGGAAAGCGAGGGCAAACAAAAACATCAACCACCAACCACATAAATGGCTGAATAGCTCTCATGGAACCACTCACCTACTTTCTGTGCAGACTTTCTGCTGCACCTGCTGTGCCGGCACTGTGAAAGCTGAAACGGGTTCGGGCTTCGTTGCTCAGGACCTTCCAGCAGCCCGTTCCATGCATAGCAGGTGCGCAATGCCAGGCAAACATCCAAATCGTGCAACTCTCCTGCCAAGAACATGTAGGGCTCCCGACACCAGCAGCTCTGGCGTAACTTGCTCAAGGTGATCTAGGAGCAATCCTGCCAAGAACTCACCGCAAGAATCTGCAGGAATCTGCTGCAGCCCTTGTTCACTCAGTTCCCTCAGGACTGCAAGATACTACAAGGCTCCTGTCTGTGAAGCCCAAGCATCCATTCGCTCACGCATCAGGTCGATTCGGACCTCGGGATCTCCGACAGACGGGGGCCGTCGGGATGGAGCTGTGGCATGCGCGTGCGTGAAAACACGAATGCACATCCATCAAAGACTTGATGTGTGTTCAAAATATTCAAGGATAAGGATCGGCTTGATTGAGCATCCCCCTGCTGTGAACTTGTTCTGTGTCAAAAACACCTTCTCTTGTTTGCACACGGTTTGCAGGCCCTGGGTCATGGTTGCAGAGTTTGAGGCGCTCAGCTTCCGAACCAACGGCTTCTGACGAGCCCATGGTCCAGAAACCCGAACATATCAACACATGCTAGCGCTGCTAGCGCATGAAGAGCCGAGGCACTGGGTCTAGAATTCGTGGCTTCACCCAAGTGACTGTGACCATCTCGCTCACCTTTTCTCTTTTGCTCATACTTGCACTGCTTGCAAGGTGTTGCAATGCGGGGAGCAAGCACACTGAAACATGCAACCACAACCCTTGCCTCGTCGATCTGCCCACGGATGAGTGCAGCACACATCGAACGCATCACCAGGTGCTCCACCTGTCAAAGAAATCCAGGCAATCGCTTGGAAGCCTCCTTCAACCGGTTTGCTTTTAGTTTTGTCGCTTGCAGCGTGGCAAGCCAGGAGCGAAACTTTTTCCCAGAGCAGCCGCTGTCCAAGAACTACAGGGGCCTGGGCTATGTAATCGAGACCCTCAGGTGCGAGCACTGTGCAGCTATGTCAGCTATGTTCCAGGAACAGCTGCATCCGCATGAGCCAACGGTGTTCGGTGCACACGCTGCTTCACCTGTAAGAAACTGTACAGGAATCGACAGTATGTGCATCATTGACTTCAGCTTCATTGTGCATGCGGCTCACAACAAAGAAGCTCTCAACAATTCCGTCCGCGCTCGGTGATGACCATCGGGACAGCCTGGTCAGCGAAAGACAGATGCTCAGGCAACCAATGCTGGACCCTCTTCACGGTCCTGCTGCCAGTACATGCCGGCGTATTGCCAACCTGGAGCAGTTCGCAGTTGATCAAGTGCTTTGCCGAGCATGTTTGATGCATCAGGCAACCCAAGTTGCTCTCATCCAGCACGGTGTGCCCGTATATAAGTCTGCGCGCGCATGCGTACACATGCGTGTGCCGGCCTATGCCATAGGCAGAAGCAACATACCTGAGTAAGGCCAGGGGACAACTTCTGGCAGGCTGCAACCATCGCAATCGACTCAACAGCTGGTGGCATTTCACAAACTCCCCATCCAACGGGGCCGATCTCTGAACACTACACTCTTTCGTGGGCCACTTTTCTGCATCTTTTCCGGAAGGCAGATGCCATTGCTGAGCTTTGGGCTCCCATGCGCGGTACTCACCGGAGAGCTCGAAGCCAATGTAGTTCACCAGCTCCTCTGGGGCACTTTGTGGGAAGCATGAGGCAAGACACCCAGAATTGCCAATGCCGCCAATGCCAAGGAAAAGTGCCAAGCAAAAGGGCAGTCGTCTCAGCGCTGGGCATCGTAGACAAGCACTGAGCCCGGCCAAAGCTGGCAGGCTATGCGTGAGAGGACCTGGAAACAAGCGCAAAGCTGCTGAGTTGGTGAAAGGTCACTCGTGCGATCAGCACACTGCGGAAACAGTAGCTGTGAACGTCAGGACGCACGCCTCGACGGCAGATGGAAAGATGTCCACATCGATGTGCGCAAATGCCACAGGCCTTGCTTGGAACAACACGGCATCAGCACAACGGACTGCGATGCACAGGAATGCAGACGTACCTCAAGATCGGCATAACAAAAAACCTCCCTGTCACAGCCTGAATACGAGTACCTGCTCAGCTTTGCCAGTGGTACAGTAGGTGGCCGGCATCTCTCCAAACTCGTCTAGGTCACCTGCAGGTCTTCATGTCCATGTGTTTGTGTCCGTGTGTGTGTGTGTTGCTTATGTACCAGCGACAGTAGATCTGAACAAGTCATGTAATCGCCAAGCATCGCGACCGAAAACTCTCGAACTTAAGCCATTCAAATGGCCCCTTCCCCGCCCAGCTCTCCGCTCCGTCATGGGCCTGTTTGGCTCAACCTCCTCCTTCCACTCACCCTTCCCTAACCCCAACTAAGCCCCAAATGTGAGATACGAGGCCTCGCCCCGAGAATTCTTCTGCTGGGACCATGAAAACTGACATCCAAGCTTTTGATGGGAATGTTAACCTGCGAAGGTCCTAATCGTTAAGTCCAGCAACCAAAGCCCTTTACAAAAACTAAAAAACTCAACACATTACCCTCAATTCAGCCCTATCTACTCAACCTCGAGCCCTGAAACCTCGGACTCTAAGGGAGGGTTATTTCGGCACAGAAACCTCAATATCCAGCATCCCCTTAGACTTCAAGCCCCCTCCGAAAAAAGTCCAGAAGGGCGTCTCCGCAGTGCTGTTGTTTTTGCGTATTCGGGGTGGTTTAGTAAACGGGGAGGGGGGGGGGGAGCGATGAAGCTTTGTATGGGGGCATACACGATGTGGTCAAAAATGCCGAGTTTCTGCTTGAAAGCCATGATCGGAGTTTCACTTGGGAAGTTTACGGTTGTCACTTCGTGCATGAGCGGCTGCATGACCAGGTCTGGTGGCCTAGTGTGTCAGAGAAGAGGCCCACGTGAATCTTGACCTCTGTATCATGGACATGCCCACAGTCAGACTCAAGAGCACGTACGACGTACATGATGATCCTACGAAGCTGTTGCAACGACAAGTTCCCTCTCAACTTGCCAGAATTCACTGCAACCGCATCTCGAGGCCGTGATAACGTCAGTGAACAGTGACTGAGCCATGGGCATTGGACATCTCCAGTAGATGCTCCGGGATCTTGCAGCATGCAGGTGACACACCATTACAATCGCTACAAAGATGATGGTGCAACTATTCGTCTTGCTCCAGGACGCTCCTAGAAATGCAGTGTCGGCTCTGCTTGAGAAAACATTGGTTAAGACTGTGAAGAACAACAAGCGGATTCGGATTCCCAAGATTCACGGAGTTGAAGGTCACGTTCTAATTAAGCACATCAGAGGGCAACGGTTCGTTGGGAGAGTTTTTTCTTAGGTCTTTGCTTTGTTGGCGTCAGAGCTGGGCGCCTGCAATTAAAGGTCTGGGAAAACGCGCATGGGACCCCAATCAGCCCCCGTGCCATAGGGATCTCTATGTCTGACATGGCTGGCGAGACTTCTAAACTCAAAGCCCTGACACATTTATGCTAGCTACTAGTGAGACTTCAAAAGTCCAAAACCCTGAAGCGCTGGAAGTATTACCACTGCCCCCCTTTGGGTTAAGAAAGTGCGAAAAACACGCTGACCACTGAATCTGCTCAACGGAAATCTCGAACAGAGGAGAGTCAGTGACCCCTGACCTCTCCGTTGGCGCCTTCCCACCTCTGCTGAAGGTGCCCGCTGCCAAGTGCGTATGGTCCCAGTCTGATGGCAGGCCCTGACAGTGAAAGGCATGGATGAATGCTGGCTCATGATGCCTCATGCTCATGCCACGACAAGTTTAAGGTGGACGCTAGCATTCTGCCGTCATTCACTCATCAAACCACGCTGCAAGGAAGGAGGGCCACAGACTCACTGGCAGACATCGGAAATCGCAGATGTGCTGTGCCTGGAAGGAGTCAAAGCCGTGCAGCATTACCTCCTGGCAAATGACTCAGGACATCTCAAGACTCATAGGGAAATCGACGAACCCGAGCCGTTTTGCCCACGGCGTTTAGCGTGTAAACTCTCCCGTCAGCTCACAGGCGCCTTGCCCATCATGACTTGCATCTGGAATGCGATCGCCTTGCTGTCGGTGTCTCAACCCCCCATGTAGGAAGTGTTTGGGGGCTGCAGACGTGGGACTGCGCACGCGGGCGCAGGGATGTACTGAAACGTGCACATGCGATGAGTCGCAGATGTCGCAGCAAGGCTTGCGCAGCTGTCGCAGTAAGGCTTGCACAGCTGTCGTCTTGCCAGAGCCAACGCCGAACTCCAGCCTCAGGGCCAACTACCATGATTCCCCCAAAAGTGCTCAACACTATGGGGTTGGAACGTAGGAAGGAAGGTTCCTGTAAGTTGTTGTCAGCGCAACTCTCGCCTAGGCCTCGGCATGATGCTTGTTCCAGGTCAACAGGGCGCGTGTAGGTGAAGGCTTGCCTGCTGGTTTCGGGCATGGTGGTTCTCCTGGCTTCGGCATTCGGCCGCTCCTCGCGGAGGGTCACGTTTGGCTTCGAAATCGTGCGCCCGCCTCGTGTTTGCTTGCATACTTCTCGCGTATTGAAGAACTTTCGTCGGTTGTGCACATTGTTTTTGCGACTTTCCATCGTCGTGAAATTGCAATGTGGGGGGCGCTATGCTGGCATGATACGTTGGTTTGGAGACTTGCGCCTTTGCATGTGTAGCTTTTGTTAACGCCTGGGGCTGTGACACAGGGCATCGGTACTATTCAGCCGAGAAGCCACAGCCCGTGCGGAGTATCAGGCGCTTGGTGTGCGCCCCACCTGCAATTGCAGAGTTACTTGCGAATGGCTTCATATGCCTGCAATTGGAATGGGAACAACGACTTCCCTGATACAGTAGCGGGAAAGCCGCTTCACAAAACTTCGGCAATTGTAAAATAAGTGTGCGTGGATGATAGCACCCTCGCGATTCCAACCCTGCAAATCTAGGCTTCCTGTGGGAACGAGCTTCGCGACACGGATGAAAAAACGTCTGGCTATACAGTAGGCAAGCAGAGTTGCATCACCTCACAGAGGTCACTCACCCAGCGTTTGCCTCTCCGAGCCAGCTGCTGGGGAGAGCGAGGCTGTGTGGACAGCGGCCTCCGAAGGTCTGCAGCTCGTCACTGGCAGTCACTAGCACAGGAATCTGTAGTTTGACGGCATCTCGCGTTTTGACATCTGCGTCGGAAAGGCTAGGGGTCACCGTGTCTTCGACACAATGTGTCTTCAAATATACCACGAAGCATTGAAACTTCGATTTTTGGCCTGCATCAAATCCAGCCAACAGCTGGCTGGCTGAACCTTCGGTGACGTGGCACAAAGCAGTTCACAACAGAAGCTGATTCCTTATCAGCGACCTTCAACAACACCATATAACACCATTCTCTTCGCAGAAAACATCGCAGGTGGCCTGGGCTTGCTGCCCCCACCAGAAGTTTTCACGGTTCACGTACAGCAGGCGCAGTTGCCTGAAGCATTTGCATGGTCCGCACCTCTCGTCCACCATGTTTCCAGCGCGGTCTATTGCCAGAAGCTGGAGGCCGCACATCCATGCTGCATACTGAACAACCTCGAGGAGCTGCAAACTGGGAACGTGAAAGATCGATGCATCTCCAACATTGAAACATGATCCTTACTTATGATACTTGTGCCACTAACCCAGGTGATCCAATACGCTGCAAGAGACGTGTCTGCAGCGCATGCAAAAAGCAAGTCTCGAAGCAATTCTAAGCTGCTCACCGCAGACATCGACTCCACAGTGTGCTCTGATACCGGCGGCGCCCACCTTGAGCGGCTAGCGGCTAGCGGCTATTGCCACGTGAAAATGAAGTTCCAAGGCTTTGGAACTACTGCCGAGAATTGAGTGCTCAACTTAACCCTGGAACCACAGCGGGCTTCGGAGTGAGCACTGCATAGCACTGCTGCCCAGAACTCCGAGAGTACTTTCTTGGATCCAGGCCATGAAGCTGGTGGATGAACCTGCTGCTCCTGCAAGGCATGAAGCCCCATCTGCAAGTTTCCACAGAAAGGACAAGAACGAACACTAAATGGTGGCTGGCAGTGCTGCATGTGGCACATGTTTCTCACGTTTCTCACTTACATGAGGCTTGCCAAGGAAACAATCGTGTGGACCGCCACCCCTGGCCTGTTCCACCGACCCTGTGTGTTGTTCCCTCTGTGTGTTCCGCATACTTCGGCACCCTTCGGATATCTGAGTCTGCACCCGAGTCACGTCGAGACCCTAATGCTAATTGACAGCATGCAACAATTTGAATCTCTCTGCGAAGGTCAGAAGCATTCACGACACACATTCTCAGCATGCCAAATCATGCTATCATCTTATGCTTTGGGGGAAGCCATTCTTTCACCGAGAGGTGGTGCAGGCCTCTTCCGACAAGTATGACCTGCAGGAAGACAGGGGCGGGCCCAGGTAAGCCTCGCCATTCGAAACAAAGAGTCATGCAATACACACAAACATACACAGACGTTCAGCATGGAAGCCCCCTCAGCATTTAGCGGCACTCCGAATTCTGGAGAGGCCTCGATGCGGTATGTAGCAGCAAAACGCACGCCTGCCTCAATCGCAGACTTTCCCTCCGACATGCCAGAAAAGACCCACACAGACTTTGCACCATAATTATAGCAAACGGTGTAGGCCAAAGGTGCGACTCACAGTTCACAGACGTTCGCTGCACAGCTCGCAGTTGAATGATCCCCAGGACGCAAGACAGGCCGACTTGCTGGGGTCTGTAACAGAGCTGTCCAACTCAAGCTGAGCTAGAGGCCGCTACTCTCCAGCGACCTCCTCCGACACCATCTTTCCCCCGCCCAATAAAGCCTCAGCCGAACAATCCAGGATGTGAAAGCGGTAAGTAGTTTTTGAATTCTGACGTAGATGGTCCAAGGCAGTCCGCCGACTTCTTCGATCTTTCAGTGGAGCCATTGTTGAATCAATAATATGAGCTTCCACCAACACAAGAAGTGTCAAGCACTGTCAAACCTGAGGCCGCTACAGGTCCAAACGCGGGCGCAAAGCTCCGCGCGCCAGGTCTGCCAGTGTCGGAGTGCTGAGTGGAACTCATTGGCAACTTATGGCAACTGTGCGGAATGATCTTGAAAATGCGTCACAGAGATGTTGCAAAGCTCCGAGTACGCGAGCTTGTGCAAGCTTCCAACAGCTCAGGAGGTCAAAGTTGCACTTTCCACGCCTCTCCGAAGCAAGCATCTCCCAACCTGGCACATCCCAGGGACTTTCCCAAAAACACCATGCAGGTTCTGAAGATTGCGCAACTTGTCAAGGCAATCCTCACTCAAGGATAGGCAACGCTCGCAGATGCTTAATCAACACCGTGTCAGCATGACTCGTCCGGCTGCACTCGGCCACCTGTGTCTTGTTGAACCCTACACCTCCATTCTCTGAATAGGAACGTTGAATGAGGGGACTGCGAAACATTCTCAGCTGTCAGGATATCAGAATCTGGTTTACCCGACCTGTCTCTGCGTACTGGTAGGAGAACATGCTCCAGAGGCGGATTGGGTTGTGCTTTGGCGGCCTTGATGATGTGCAAAAAGCACGACACAGCAAGACTGTTCGGGCAAATGCCGTCAGATGCTGGCTTGTCTTGGTTATTTGTAGAGGATGTTACAGGAGGCCAGCATAGGCCAAGCATGGCCACCGATTCTTGAAGCCACATAAACTGAGAATGGCTTTGCGGTTGCAAGCGGTATGCTGAGGATGAGGCGTGCCACCAGACACCATCCAATCTTCAACTTTGGCCTCTAAGCCATTTTTGATTCGACAAGCCTTACATCACATCAACGACGCAACCCTGAGCCTTTTTGCGGAGATGAACCTTGAACTGGAGAACTAATGTTGAGGCAATTGCCATTACTCGTAACGGCATGGCACAAACTTGAACGAGTGGTAGCACAGCATAGCACGTAGTACACACGGATACAAACATTTGATGCTCAGACTCAGATCTTCGTGCCGATCTCCGATTCAACGCCAAAGAAATCATTCGAAACGTCGTGCTGCTTGTACGTCACTGGGATTTGTCACGGAGATTCACGGAAACAGCCTGGCAACAGCCTGAACACTGCCAAGCTACGATGCTGTCATATGGTCCTGCATGTATTTCAACGGGCTCGTGGAATTCCTAGATATCCTAAACCTCGAAGCCCTGCTCCCCGAACATCCCTGAACACTTTACTCTATTTAGCATGCATTCCCCAAACGTGCCGGTTTTGTTACAAGCCCTCGGCGCAAAAGGCTGCCTAGGCCTGCTACAAACCTTGCATTGCTACACATAGTTAGGTTCAATGAGACTCCCGGTGTAAAAACACAATCAAACAGACATACTCATTCAAATGAATAAGCAAGAATACCCGCATTCGCCCCCGCAGCACCTCATTGCTAGTGTGCGACAAGCCGAAGAGGCCGACAAACACGCCCACTTCAGCCTGAGTGGACGTAGCAGGTTGCAATCGTGTTGGACGAAAGCAGAATGAATGCGCGCTCAAAAGACAACAGAATGATCCGACGAGGGCGTCGTCGTTGATCTGCTTGCAGAATGGA
This sequence comes from Symbiodinium natans, assembly GCA_905221605.1. Classification (NCBI taxonomy): domain Eukaryota; class Dinophyceae; order Suessiales; family Symbiodiniaceae; genus Symbiodinium; species Symbiodinium natans. The sequence continues at coordinate 119,637 of CAJNDS010000027.1, forward strand.
CCCAGCGATGCGATCGATGCATAAGTTTCATCGCGAGATGTCGGGAGTCGATCGGGAGCCTAGTTGGCAGCCGCCCAGGAGGGCCCCCGCCCGCCCGCATGCCGCAAATCCTCGATATACTCGACCTAGCTAGACTCAATGGCTCACAGACAAGATTGTAAACAAGAAAAGCAGCTGCATGCAGCTGCTAAAGAGCTGCAGCTTTCGGGATCACCTGGATGTCCGATCTCAGGGGCAATCCAACCAACACCAAGGCCCTTGTATTATGCTCGCAGATCTTCAATCGATGCAGCAGACACCCCAAGCTCGCTAGATGCCCACCAACGCTGGCCAAGCAACTGCCTGATCGTTAGTCAGCTAGTCTGAGTCACAGGCTCCGCTGGGCAGCGCGCTCGGCGAAGCTTCGATGAGGAAGCCAAGTCCTGTACGGGAGTGTCCAAGACAGTCCATGCGCCACGGTCACACTGGGATCTGTCGGGCTGGGCCGGGCATTTCACAGGCTCTGGGAGTGTCCATCTCGTAGTGCCACCGTCGGCCGCTTACCAGCCTGAAGCTCACAAACTTGCTCAAACATGCTCAAGTCTCAAGTACAATATACTGAAGTACAGTACGGTACAAGTATGGTACGGTACAAGTATGGTACAGCGCAGTGATCTGAGAGGTGCAGGTGCATGACATGCATTCACTCTGTGCCTCTTGCCGCAATTCAGCGGCAAGATCCCGAAGAGGCCTCGCAATGGTGTGTGTTTCTTAAGATGCACAGTTCGGATTGCGCTCTGATAGGTCTGGGTCCCATGCCAGGGGTGTAGCACGTCTGGCTCCCCGCCACCTGTACTGCTGAAAACACACGAAACCCATATGTGAACCGGCGTGGGCTGCTACAAGGCTCGGAATGCTAAAGTAACGCTTCACAGAGTCTCGCGAATCCAAATAATCTAAATAGTTTAAACGGCTCCAAGTTTGAACATTCGTGCCTGGGTCGCCGAGGTACCTCCTGGGCAGAGGAGCTCTTCACAGAAACAACTCGCAGCAGCAGACCAAACGGTCCAGACGCATGTCGAAGTGTTCCGCTGTTATCTTGGGCAGGGGCGATTCCGCAAGCAGGCTCACCTTGTCCAATCTCTTGCTCTCCCAGACGTGGTCATGTTTCTTGGAGTCATCTCAATTCATTTGCGTAACTCTCTTCTGCACTTGATATACCACTATATGCCACTCGTGAGCTGCCTTGAATGGCGTTTCGGCTGCTGCCCGAAAGCCCAGCACCTGATCAACATTTCTAAAGGGTGCCTCCACGCAAGGCTTGCAGCAAGAGACATGACGGATGGCTGATACATGCTAGGCGTGTGACGAAGGCAAGCGTTGAGATCATGGCTTCTTGCGGTGCACGTCATGGGCGCAGAGGACAGGTCTGCTTGTCGAGTTAATTTCCATTCTGCCGAATCGTCTGATTGGAAATTGAGAACAGATTTGTCAAAGAGTACGACGCCCCAACTTCTGCGCAGTTTAGGAGTCTAGCCAGTATAAAGTCGGAAGCAGTGCTGCGTGAGTCGACTCTGTCAGGCGCTGGATTGAGATGCAGCCCGAATGGGATCATCATAACACAGCTGATCTTGGTGACCGGTGCTGAAGCGCGGCTGCGACCATGGAAGCTGTAGATGGCTGCAGTGCTAACATGCTCTACAATCTCAAAGTCCACCGCTGCGCTCCCAGAGGTCGAACCAACAAAGCCCCGGAACAGAGAAGGATGCGACATGTACTCACAGATCTGACATGTAGCATGTTGCGCATGTATATGACTGTGCTGACATACGCTGTAGTAGTACACATGTACAGAAGTTCACAGATCTGGCAACAAAATAGAGCAATGCTAAGCGAGGCGGCCTCAGATGCGCCTACCTCAGATCTCACAAACAACATCACTGATCAAGATCGAAGAAGTTCAGTATGCTCAAATCAGCAGCAGTGTTGTGAGGAAACAGAACAAAAGTAGAATTGCTGCATCCGCAACATGCGACAACTTTAACGCATTGGCTCGTGATGAGAACACTTTCAGAAAGCGAAGCTAATGACAACCAAATGGTGAAGAGCCCTTACTGCATGGCAGTTACATGCTTCAATTCCTCTATTCTTGGAGTAATTCTGGCGAGGCACTCGGCAGTGCTGAGCAATCTCCGCGAACGTTAAGCGCCGCTGCTTCTTCGGCTTCCTAAAAGCCAGCTCCATCAGCGACAGAGCGCACATCTTTCGCCTCCGCTTCGGGTCTCGGAAAAAGGACAGCTTGGGAAACACCCTTTGTTGCGTGTCTCTTCACATATCGGGTTGACTCCACTGCGCAGGCGATCCCAAGCCCTGCAGCCCTACAACGCCAGGCCCAAGTAGCAAGCAAGCAATTCATTCAAAAGAGCAGTAAAAAGCAAAAAAAGAAAACACAAATTGCACTACGACGTTTGCCCAGCAAGCAGGCATATCAGCTGAAATCTGGCTGCCCAAAGATGCAGCTTCGAGCACTGCCTGTTTTTTTCAACAGCTGGCACAGCAATCCTGATCAGTTGCCTCGCCTGAGCGTCTCCTCCGCAGACTTCAGCTCAGGACTGGCCTCCAAACGAGTTAGCTGCAGTTGTTTCCCGATGGCAACAGGTGTGCGATGCTGTCCGAGACCCAGGTTCATGCTGACATCTCTACAGCATGTTCCAAGCAGCCTCCATTTGTGCTCGGTTCTTGGAAATTGCTGCATCGAACCTCCGCAAGCCGGGTCATGTGTTGATCCCACAAGTCGCGTTGCTGATGTAACTGACTGACTTACATAATGTTGCATAACTGCTGGGGGGATGTGGCTGGTGTCTGTCTGAGGCAAGAGCAAATCGAACTTTCCCTCGCTGAATGCCTGACAACCAAGAGCAATTCCAAATGGCCGGCTTTGATGCGGTACGTTCCATAGCACATGCATGGATTCCTGTTGCACGTACGAAAACAAAGGCTAATGCTCCCGAATGCATGGATCACCGTTCAAGGCAACGCTGACTACATTCAAGAGCCTTGGGGGGGGCTAAAGCTGCACAATCGGTACTGGACTAGCTCAGCGCGTTGAATATAATTAGCCTCTGTCTTCAAATATGCAGTCAGGTCGACATAGTTGCCGGGCTGTGCTAGCCACTTGCTTTCGTGGGGATCCTGGAGATCGATGATGTCGCTGCAGGGGCTCTTGCAACAAACAAGTCTGCGTCATCTTTAGTTTCGATGGAACAGTTCAATGTTCCATGTAATGATCTGTCCAAGGTGTTCCTGCGCGCAACCCGCCAAACCACCCTTTTTGTAGTACCTGCTTGCTGCGACATCGAAGCACCGGACTCGGGACGATGCCTGTAGAAGGTCTCTGACCCAAGCGTATGCAGAGCCTCAGAGATGGCGCAATCGCAGCTGTGGACGATTTCACTCTTCTTTCCAGAAATTCGCGCAGCTCATGAAGGTGCGATTAGGGAGCAGTGACCTCTCGCAGCTGACTAGCCCGGGAAAGGCGGCCACATACTTTCGCTCTCACTGAGGGACAGGCCGTCGAGAGACTGGATGATCTCTTGCTGAGTGAGCTCGCCAAAGTTGAATTCCTTTCGCCGCCGGCACTCAACGTCTAGAGTGGACACTTTTCCGGATGAAGTGCTTGTTTAATTTGTTTTTCTTAGGCCCGCTGGCGTTGCCATACACAAGCCTGTTATAGAAATAGCTACCGCCCATGCAGAGTTGTTCTGCTTACTACTTGGGTGTGACTGCATGTGACTGCGTTGTTGCTTCGGTGCGCCTGGCTTTTGGTGAGCTACTGTGGTTGTTTGGTTCCCTGCGTTGTGCTCTCCTCAGGTCTGGCTGCCGCCCTGTTCGTGGCAAACTTATGATTTCAATCTCAGGTCTCTTATGACACACATAGACTCCCAGCCGCACCAACAACTGAAAACGGGGATGTGAGCGGAAAGGCCTGGAGTGGAATGTCTACACGGTTTACGAGTACGTGGATTGTTCTTAAACTTAGAAACTCAAATAGTAAACCATAGTAAACCCACACCCCTATAGACGCTAAACAGCTAAGGCTGATACACACACCCAAATGGACCTCATGAACTCCTTGCCGAATCACGTTGGACAGCTTTCTTACTCGGGATCCTTGCAGCTCGGAGTGTCCCCTGGCCTTTGGCTTTGCGGTTTGCTTGCTGCGGTGCTGTCTGTACTGTAATGCATGTTGGGGCCTGCGCGGCTGGAGTCACAGGCGCGCCATGGCGTGTTGGTCTGGTCGGCTGTCGAAAAATCGAAACCCGGCAACATGCACGACTTGCAGCATCTTGCAACCGCATGAGGGTGCACTTTTCGTGGGCGGTTTTTGTCAAGGGGCGCGATGGCAGATGCGCACATGGGCTTGATGCCATGCGGTTCGCGTATGTGTGCAAGTGAAGAGTCCTCCTCGGCAACCAGAGCAGCGATCACGGTCTCGAAGGCGATGCGCGGTCTCTCCTGAAGCGCTGGGCCGGCTGATGCGACTGGGGCGCGAGAAGCAGAAGTACGAGTAGCAATCTGTAGGGCACAGCATCTTGGCACGCTGAGGCTACATCCGTTTCCGGACAAGATAGTATTCCAGACTTAGATGCAGGACAGGCTCCTCTACAGGAATCGCTTCCAGCGGAGTGAAGGCAAGGTAGAGAATGGAGCTCTTGTAAAACCTTGGCTTCGTTTTCCGCTCACAGACACACTCTCTCGGACTCTCTCGTGTGCCATTTTTGCGAGGGCGCATGCCAGTTCAGCCCAGTGCTGCATTCGTTGGGGCCGTTGGGGGGGAAGTAGAAACTCAGGGCTGCCGGTGAGGCAAACCTCGGCCTCCGGGGCACCGGCTCCTGTGAACGTCCCAGAGTTTTCCAAAGCAGCGCGTTGGTCTTGTGGAAATGGGACTGAATGAGCGCCTGTACCTGACAGCTCACATGGGCCGACTCACCAAAGCCTTGAATGTTGCTCCGCATCGCTCTTCTCGAAAGCTCACAGTCAGCCCCTTGGATACCCTGGTCCATGCGTCACTTTAGAAATGCTCAATACCATCATCATCATCATCATCATCCTCGTCCACATCCTGATCTTCATGTAGACAATTATATATATATATATATGTACAATCATTATCACCAGCCTCGTAGGCGCTGTCTATCTCAGCCCCCAAGTTTTCCAGGAGTTCCTGCCAGGAGAATAGAATAGCAAAGGGAAAGGAAATGCCAAAAGTCCCAACATGTTGCACAGTCACAGCCAGCGCGCCCCGCAGTTGACTCAAAGACTGTCGCAGCCTTCGCCGACTCCGTGTCACCCGACAGAGTCAGCTTCTCGCCCTGCTGATTTGAACCCAGAAATTGAAGGAAGGGGCGTGGTTCGTCATAAATGCGTTGCGCTTGCTCGAAAGATGCCCGCAAGCCTTGAGGGCTTGCCAAAGGAACTTGGCATCGCGGCTCTCAGCCATCGCAGCCTAGTGTGACAGGCTTTCGACTTGCCTGTGCCATGTACGATGCACGTAGACGCAAGCCTACATTGCCTGCTTACACCCTGCTCCGGCCGCGGCCTCGAAAGGTGCGATCAGCTCCAATGCCACAGCCGGAGTCTGGGGACTTGCCACTATTGAAAGGATCTGAACCTGTCGCGGAAATACATTGTCTCTGAGAGAAAAATGGCATGGGCTCACTCAGAGTATTCAATGAGCTTCGCAACTGAGGCCCTCACCCATCGCACTTTGTCGAATCTCACCTCAAAGGCCTTGATGAAGCCTTGATGATTTATGATTCGTTCATGATGCAACATGCACGGCGGCAACTTGTGCAAAAGACTTGATATTGGGCCTTCCTCAGACGCTTAGCTTACAACCTGGTACAATGCCAGCGACGCACAATCATGCGAGCGATGGAATCTATGAAAGACATTTGGAACCTCCTCCCTCTTAACATCCCTTAGCGCCCTCCATAGGGTTCAACATGTCATAAGCATAAACCTAACTCGGCACGTTGACAGAGTCCCTGGCCCTCGAAAAAATCCTTCAACTCTGCAGCCGCCGCAGGCGTAGCAGCAGCGAATGGAGGACTCACTAGGTACCTGGAGACACCAGCGGAGTTCTGCCGAATTGAGTCTGCCCCCGTAGGCCACCACATCTCAGATGTGCTAGGGCACTCCAAGAGAGTCTGGGTGAGCTGGTGGTACCTGGATCAGCCCACGACCCCTGATCTCAGCCCACCGCCCAAAAGAAGTCAGCCCCAAATCCTTTCGCCCGGAGGCAGCAATGTCACGCAACGTTTAACCCAGTATTTGCGTGAAGCATACAAGTACCAAGAGTGACTTGGAACGGCTTGGCAATGGTTTAAAGTCGGTTTTGGACTTGTGAAGGCGCCGCCGAAGCATGAAGGTATCCCAAGATACAAGCTCCCAGCAGGGACGCTTCATGTGTCCAAGGTGCAGCTTGGCGTTCACGAATTTCTGCATTTTGTCCAACTGTTCGGAAAGCTCCGGATGAGCCTTCACAAGTGGAGTGCGCAGCCAGAGAAGCCTTCGAGATGCTACACTCTAGCTTCTTGCACGACTTGCAAGAGAGAGCCTGACAATCTCTCTCACAGTACACGCCAGATGGCGCCCCACCTTCCGCTGCGCGTCCAGCGCGGGACTTGGATCGACATCCATCCTTGGCTTCTCTGCGCCTCAGGTTGGCAATCGGCAACAGCTAGCACAAAGAAAGCAACAATTGGACAACCAGGGGCCAAGTCGAAGATGAGATTAGCTGACTAGCACGTTGCCTGACTGCTACAAGCTGTGTCGACTCACTGAGACAGACACCAGGGATGTGGCCTGGTGGAGTTCTGGCTTCTGACTTGGGCCAAGGTTGCATGAACAGTTGTCGCACACAAGCCGAAAGCGTCGGAAGACTCACCACGCTGCAGAACACAAAGCCACGTAGACGAGGCCGTGCAAGCAACGTCTGAGTCAAACTCTCAATGATATTCACACTCACCCTTCACGCACAGCTGCGACCTTTGTGACGAGTGGCCAGTGTTGGGAAAGCGAATGCTGTGACCGTGCATCAGGAATCCTATGTACATCTTGCGATCCAGGGCTGTGCTCCAAAGCCTATTAACCCTAAACCCTAAACCCTAAACCCTAAACCCTAAACCCAATTTCCTGTTACCAGTATGCGCAATGTAGTGATGCAGCGTACGGCGTCGGCAAGTTCAGCACATGCCCTGTGCTTCCTACGTGGACAACCCTTCTGACTGTGGGCCAGAACTAAGGCAGCCCCGTTGTGCTGGCGTCAGCATCTTCGAGCATTGGTCAGCCTAGCAGAGCTCAACGGAATACGAACGAAAACGAAAGTGACACATTCATCAACGATAACTCTTCGGAAAAAAGTCATGGAGCAGGTTTCAAGTTAGAACGTACTTTGTAGCCTTTCATGGCCTCTTCGCACGTAAGGACCAGATGCGGAACCTGCCACACAAGAGTCGATGGGCCTGCACCAGCAGCGGCCGCACTCGCGTCTTTGGCCTTGTTTGTGCATGTCACAGCATGTCACAGCTGATGACAGCATGCCAACTACGCCAACTTTCGGCTGACGAAAGATTTCAACAGGAGACACCACGTTCCATGATCTCGGGAGGCACCTCCACCGATGACTTTTTCTTCATGAAGTTCATGAAACTTAGGGTCCCTGCACTGAAGTGTTCGGGAAATGCAGCAAGCGGTGGCACTGTTTTAAGCAACAAAGGCGACTCCGATCAACCACTGGCTCATACTGGCTCTGCGCGTGACTGAAATGCTGGCTTGAACAGGCACCGGTCACCAATCCCATGCCAAGTTAAGTGAGGGGAGTTGAGTTGCAATGGAAAGGAAGCTGCCCTGGTCAGGCTCTCTGCACATCATGCCCGCCAAAACAAACTGCAAGGTTGTGAATGTGGCCGGTGCAACAGCAAACGCTTTAGCGTCGACCAGACCATCAGCCGCCGTGGGAGCCAGCTGAGAAAAGTGCCGGGAGATGTCCCCGCTCGGAGGGAGGATGCGAGTCGAGGCATGTTAAAAGGCCACATCACATGACTCGGCACCGCCGCGCAACACAAAGGCAAATGCCTTACGGCCACGAGTCATAACCTCGACATGCAGCATGGCGTCGCGTTTGTTCAACGCATGAGCACGGTAGCTGCTTGGAGCGATGTGGCTTCGCTGTGAAGGTTACAATGCTGTCGGTCATATATTTCGGGCCCATTGAAGCCCACATTTCCCTCGAATGACTGGAATTAAGCTGATTGCAACCTTCCGGAATGTTCCGGGGACATGTCCCTAACGGGAGGGGAAGGCTTGGCCTTCCTCCCAGTGCAAAGCTCGCCTGCCACGCGAAATGGCATCGGACCACAAGGTCCTATCTGAACAAGTCCCGCCGCGCTGCTACTCTCCCTGTCACAGTGTCAACTCGCTTCGTTACCGCTGTTAAGTTTACTGCGCAGCACACATGCTCAGACTTGCGCGTCACAGGAACAAACGGCAGCGGGCTAAAGAGGGTGCTGTGTTTTTACTCCTCTAACAGCTACTGACCCTTAACAGTCTCATCGGTGAACGGTTCCCAGCTCATGCAACACACGTCAGCCAAGCTAACAAATTTGGTTTGACTCACTTGGCGACGTGAAACGGCAGCTTTCTCTCCGCGTCCTGCAGAGCTCCGCAGAGCTTGGAGCTGAAATAAGCAACTTACTGACTTACTGTGAATGATTTGCTATGGCTTGCTACTTGTATGGCGTGCTTGTGGATCAACAACGGGCTTGACAATCGCCCATCAAAAGCTTGTTGTCTTTTCTTTGGCTTCTTTGGGGTAAGCTCTCATCAACACTAATTTCTCTGTCCAAGGTGGGCCACGATCTGCCCGGGCTAAGTCTCTCCCTCGGCCTAGAGGAACCTAAACACGGCGATGGCATACCACAGTGGCCTTTGCGTTCGGCTGTGCTCTGGAGCTCCCAGAAGCAAGGCCAGGGCTCGAGGGTCGGACCTGGCACGACATGTGCAAGACCGCGGGAAGACCGCCTCAACACCGTGGCAACATGTGGAAGCTAGGAGCCCACAGCCTAAAGTGTTGCAGTATGACTGGGGGGGGGGTCTTGTCAATACGTCTTAAAGTTAACGGCCGTGGAATACTCCATATTAGTTGTGCTTCAGGGATCTACCATAGAGCACTGCTGCAAGAAGCCTTCTGATTCTCCACGGCTGATGTCGGCTGCCACGTGATCGCGCGTGCGCTCGACGGCTGTGGTCCCTTCGGGCTCGACGGCTGTTGTGCCTGCGAGCTGCCGGCCGAAGCAGCTCAGAATTGCCACATGCATGCACCAACGCATGGAAACTTAGCACGTTGTTTGGACTGTGTTTGGCGATCACACGCTTGTTGTCAGCAAGAACGATGTTTGTAGCCTGGTGCGCATCAAGTTCTGTCTTGAAGGCGCTGGCATTCGAAGCGGTTGCGAGGTTTGGTACTAGAGTTTTGGCACTCCGTCGCTGGACCGAGTTTCAATTTAAACATCACCATTGCAACCATGACCTCTTCGAGAGCAGGGACGGGTCGTCTCATAGTAGGTGGCAGAATGGCAGAATCGGCAGACCGACACAAAGCAAAACTTCGGTGACTGCATTAATCTGCGACTCTGACTGCTTCTGGAGATCGCGTGACGATTACAGAATTAACTCCTGTCGCTTCCCGTATCAATGTTGAAGAGTGGGAAGCTTCTTGTCACACTGTGAATCGCATACGCCAACCGCGGAATACTGCGGAACAACGGAATAAGAACATAGTCGCAAAGCTTTAACTTAGGCTCCAGCCATCTCAATCCAAGCCCTGCTTTATACAATCTTTCGCGGGCTGCGTGAATGATGTGCTTGTTGGAAGGGAAAAACGCATTAGGATGGCCGAAGAGCAAGATGGCCGGGGAACTTGAACAAAGACCCGGGATACCCAAAAGCCGAGACGAAGTTCGGTTTTCCGGACACGTTCGCAAATCTGACTCCCCCAGCGCCAGCAATGGCATTTTTCAAACTGTCAGCATTCAGCTACAGCGCTGCAGAATACCTGCCTTATCCTCCATCTTTGGCATATCCTCGGCCAGCCGAGGAAAAGCCTTCGACAAAATCCATTGCACCTGCGACGCCATGCAAGCAGTGTTACACTGTGCACACTTGCCACCTCTCTCTTACCTAGTCAGGCAGTCGGTCAGTCTGGTCGTGTGTAAACAGCGTGTCTCGAGTCTGGGCTTCAGCCAAATCCATCCCAACACGAAGGCCTTGCCCATGTTCTCACTAGTCTCGCGCTTGAGGGCTCTGATAGCGTCTGAGAGCCGCTTGCCTCGATTGCAAAGCTCTGCGCAGCACGTGGAGATAACATCACTCATGATCGTATAGAGCTGTGATCTTGCGATGCTGGTACGACTGGTACGATTGGGAGCTCGCTTGCAGGCAAGGTGCATTCAAAGAGCTGTCGCTGGACATCAAGTGCGGTTGCATTGCCTCTCATGGCCTCTGGTTTTGGGGCCCTTTCGGACATTGAAACTGGAGCTTACTCACCGGCTATCGTAACCTGATAGTAGTGGTGTGTAGAGGCATGGGCAACCACTGCAGGATAGCGCAGGACTCTTGTCAAGAACAGATCAACGAACAGCCGATGTAAGGAACACATTGGGGTCTCGGCCATGCATCCCTCCACAAATCGGTCAATGCTAACTTCTTCGTCTTCCCCGGCCACCGTCCGAAAGAAGTGCCTGAGTGGCAGAGCGGTCTCATCCGAGCTAGGCCATGGCTACGCGGCCGCATCCTTGCACGCGCCATCGGTGCCGGGCACGGCCTTCTGTTGCGCACTTGTTGCATACCAAGGTGCTCGACATCATGCATCTCCAAGCCGACGCTGGACATATACGACCTTAACCGAGAGATGCGAAACTCGTGCCCTTCGTGCCCTTGTTGCTGCTGCCTCATGGGCTGCCTGATCTTCTTAAGTTCGCAAACTGGTAGCGAAAAGAAATGCCGGCGTGCACCTCGTACAGTGTAAGGCCTCTCCAAAAACAAAGCAAACACCCCAAAAACACCCCAAGAGCAAGACACGAAAACCCTTGGAATGAACGCGCGAAGCCAATCCATCCGGCGAGCCCAAAATGCCGGAAAGTGCATCCCTGCCATGTTTTCGGGCCTAGGCAGGAGGCACGAGCATGATTTCGAGTGCGGAATGCGCATAGCCCGTAGGTGAGAGCGCAATTTTTTGGCACCTGCAGGACAACCCATCCAACAGCTAAAATGTCTGAAAGTGCGTTACGTTTTCGCGGCGCGAAGCAAGCCTTAAAAGCGCACGGGACCAAGGCAGGAGCCCGATTGCGAGTACGGAATGTGCATGGGACCTAGGTTTGGGTCTGCAGACCCTGAAAATACGCACGGCGCCTGGGTCAGGGGGATCAATGAGGGTCATCGCTTGTGATCTAAAACGCGAACGGGCGGGCCATTCTCGTGCCGTTGTGGCCACACGATCCATTTACTTCTTCTCTTCACCCTGAACGGAAGACGCCCAAAGTGCAAGCACCGTTGGGGGAAAAGTCCCCCTTGATGAAACGCACCCCGCGCTGACCTCGATGCCTTCAAGATACTTTCACAGACTCCTTAAAATGTCACTCTCCTCCCCCTCCAACCGGCTCCTTGCTGAATTGTGAAGAGTCCCATATGCCATATCTGAGAAAGCTTCGCGCAGCATGCGGACATGTCTAAACATGCTCGCAAGTTCACTCCTTCATACAGCAAGCAGTTCGCCAACCGTAAGTCGAGACAAAACACACCATGACGTCGCTCCGCATATGTTTTTTGAACTCGCTCTTGGTGATGGTTCCTGAGGCCAGGAGTGCAGTGAAAGCAAGCTCCTTAAGGCTGTCGCTCAAGGAAAGCATCCTATTTCAGGGCAACATGGCTCGGCATTGCTCTCGGAGCAAAAACACCTGAGACCTGATTGCTTGATAGCCGAGCATAAAAAAACAAGCACGGTCGACGACAGCCGCCCACAATAGCCCCTCTGCCTGAGCCGTCAGTGTCCAACTGATTGCCTCGGGAAGACATTGGAGTGGGCGCACGATGCTGAAAGTAGAAGTTCTGCCTGATATCTTCTAGATGCACGCAACAGTCCGTAGTACCGACAACTGGCACTTCTCAGTTTCTCAGAGCTATTTCTGGGCCATGCGCAAAGGGCTTTGAACTCCTCCACCTGCCAATTAAGTGACGAGACCGGCATGTGTGGTGAGTGTGCCATACCATGCTCTGCTCAAATTGCAGCACGACTCGGGCTCGACTATCTCTACGTGCCTGCTTAGCCAGCTTCTTCTGCTCTTCCCAAATCATTTCATCTCCTCGGTTTCTGAATCGCACGGAGTTGAGAGGCTGCTTGCGACTGCGACTGTCTTGTCTCATGCAAGACTTCGCACCTAGTCACTAGTACTAAACCACTTGGCAGCGGATTCATTAGATTAGTTTGTTAGTGGATTAGGTGAGTCTACATGAGTCTTCCGTGTCTACTGTGCTACCATTCTGCTCCATGGCAGTGACGATATCTGTGGCAATGTTGTCAAGCTGGTATCACTTGGGATGCGGCTGTCAGGGAGGGCGGCCGTCAGCGCTCGTTCAACAAAGACTCCCGTCATGATGTTGAAGAGTGCAAACCTCAATCAAATTTTCATTTTCACGTTTCTACAGTCATGGCATGCATGATATATATATATATATATACACATATAAATATATATATATGATGCTTCGGGATGGAAACCGGGACTCTCTCGCACGAACGGATCATACTGTAATTGTTCATGGACCCAGGGAGCTGGACTTGGCCCGAAATTGCAGGCCAGGCAGCACAAAAAAGAATGTGTAGAGCAGGAACAAGATGTCGTAGAATGTACCACATTGCCGAACCTAAAGTGCATAAGCAGCTGGTGACGATGTCTGAGTGCAGGAGCAGACCCTACTTTGAAAAGCCCTCCTCACGCATCCTCACCATCTACCGCGTTTGGCTCGTGCCAGCGAGGGAGCTGTCAGGTAGTATTCCACCCAGTCGTTGCCACCCGTCACAGCCATGTAGAGCGATAGCCTCAATAAATGAGAATACGAGGCTGCCTACTCCATCTACCAAGCTTTGTACAGGCTGACTCAAACTCAATTGAACTGTTCAGAAATCCAGATGGGCAGCCACGAAAAAAATATGTATATAAATGCAAATTGCACATTGCTCTGGCGGACAACCGCTTTACAGGACTTTTTTGGCTAGTCTGGCTTTTTTTTTGGGGGGGGGGGGGGGCGGGGCCCTGTCGCTTTGCCACGTTCTGTCATGAGCATAAGTAACATTCCATCGCTGTCAAACGAAATAACAATTACAAATTATTGCTCAGACTGCCTCAGCTAACACATGCTACGCAAAAGGTCATGGCCCACACCAAGAGGCATGCTGTCCAACACCGAGCCGAACGAGTCCAGGATGGACTGCGCAAGGCAGTGGAGAAGCACAAGGCTTGCTTAGTCCAGAGAAGGAGATTGAGTGCAAGCGGGCGATGCGGTTCGCGTTTGGGCACTGAGCTTGCGTAATGACTCGTTACATCTAGTCCCAACTCAAGCTTCAGGGCAACTAAAAAACGCAGTCTGCTCATCTCTGCTCGGCCTGCTCCTCTTCTGGACTAAAGCTCTGATCTCTGAGCAAGTCTGTAACACCCTGCACGAAGACCTTGGGCGCATTCCGCAAGTGCGTGCCCCTTCGGTCCATTCCGCACAAACATCAGGCCGATGAATTTCAACAAACTATAATAAACTTAGTCTTGGTTTTTGCTCTGCCACCAGATGCAGCTGTCTGCTGAGGGCCACAGGAGCTTCCTTGCAAACTTCCCGAGGTGACTGAGGTGCGAACCAGCCTTGGCTTGCGAATTCTCTGCAGGGCTTCGAACTGTGCTGAGTCAGTATATCACTTCAACAGGCTCGCCTTGGGAGCCCTTAGGCATGCGGCTTGCTAGATGCCTAGACGGGCCCACCTTTCCTGTGTCTGTAAATTCTGCACAGGTTGCGCAAAGATGTACAGGAGAAAGATGAGCAAGGTCAGCCCCCAAAACCTCGACCAGTCCAGCACGGCTCAAGGAGTCCCGTGGTGCAAGTGGGATCATGTAAGATGTAAGTGAACAGTTCTTGAAGCCCTTTTTTCAGCCGAGGGGCATGGCCACAAGGCACTTGGTGAAGCTTTCCACCATCATGGAGAGCTCTCGGAAGACCTGCCGACCAGAACTCGAACATGGGTCAAATGCTTGCTTGCCTCAGCCCAATTTTCCACACGTGAATCAAGGCAAACTTCACTCTGCAATGACTACATGTGACTACAACGCAGTACACAATTGGCGTTGGACGACATGATTTGCAGGAGTAGAGTCTGAAAGCGAAAGCAAGAGGGGCGGATGCACTCAGGCCGTACCTTGATGATTCGGATAGTGCGGAGGATCTTCGTGATCTTGAAGAGACGGAACAAGCGCATGAAGGATACGTTGCCGCCTGCGTGCAGCAAAATGCATAGCAATCAGTCCGTTAAGCTCCAACCTTGCTCATTTTGCCGACTGCAAGCTTGCTTCTGTCACTTCCCTTGTCAAGCACGCAACCGTCCTGTAAATTGGATGCCAAGCTGCTGTTGGTTTCCTCCTTGTCCCTCGCCATTTGCATTATGTAGTAGCCGACATCAAAGCCGGAGAATGCAACCTCGTATGTGTCAATCGCACAAAGGCGGTGAGCAGGTCATCAGATCATCACGCAAGCGAGCAGCCGACAGGCACAAGACTCTCGGCTCAAAGACTCGAACGCTGCTCAGTTTGAAAAATTTTGGTCGGATTGAGAACAGCTGACGAGCTGCAAGCAGGAAATCAAAACAGTTCCAGCCCGCGCTCTCGCCGAAGAAGAAAAAACAACGATGCACCGCCAATCCTCAGCTCACAGATCTGAGTTTGCTGGTGGGAAGACACTGTGAGAGTCGCACAAGCATCCGAACCAAGGGCTCAGAGAGTCAAGAGTCGAAGCCCGAGCTCGATCGCATAGAAGGCCAGAAAGCCCATCTCCAGATAGTTGAACAGGGGCGGAGGCGTGCCGCCAATGTGATTGACTTCCCAATCCTCAGAACAAGTAGAAAAACAGAGAAGCAGCGTAAGCTCCAGGCCTTCATTGTAACTCTGTAGTCTTCCTGAATCTTAAAACCCTATTTCCCCGACACCAAGTCTACAACTCCGGACGCCCTGCCAGCAACAACAGTGGCATGCGAGTAGGGGGCCATCGGGGGGGGGGGGGGGGGGGGGGGCAAGATGGGGCAGGCCTAATCCTAAGATCTGGCAGTCGGGAAAGGTCGTGGTGTGTTGTGGATTGGCCTCATACAGGCGACTTCGTGCAAATCCTACCGGCTCCCTGCAACCTTGCAAGCGGCAGCATACCCAAAGATGTAAGAAGAAGATGCCAAAGGACTGTCAGTTGCCTGATTCTTACTATTGCGCGCTTTTGTTATAAGAGACCGGCATTCATTTCTTTCACGTTGTCATGGGTTTACGACTCCTGGCACGAGAGAAAGGCGTTGTAGAGCTTCTGCCCAGAGTTCCGACACATTGCAACACAACTCTGCAAGATTGA
Source organism: Symbiodinium natans (assembly GCA_905221605.1). Classification (NCBI taxonomy): domain Eukaryota; class Dinophyceae; order Suessiales; family Symbiodiniaceae; genus Symbiodinium; species Symbiodinium natans. The sequence goes on from CAJNDS010000027.1 coordinate 135,324, forward strand.
AACTACTCTGAATGAACTCTCCGGCAACTTTGAAGCACATATGCTCATGCTGTCCAGATTAGCGGTTGCATAATGTAGTTTCCGCTTTCTGTCCATTCGGAGCAACAAGCTCCAAAAGTTCGAATCGTCTACCTGCCTGAAAGGGAGGTGCTGAAGCTCTACAAGTACCAGCCGTTTCCTACTTGACTGCCTTAACTGCCTATGCTCTTCAAGTGACACCACTCCTGGCTGAGTCCGTGTGACTTCCGATTGGCGCTGGAGAGCACCCAGGTTCACTGCAGCACAGTCGGATTGGCCGATGCCGCCGCTCGGTGGCAGCCCGGTAAAATGCACAAGCTTCTCATAGCTTTACATTCAGTTCATGCCAGGTAGCTGAGGACATGGTCACCACGACCGCGTGCATCATAATCACCGTGGAAGACAGGGTGAAAAAAGGCCGGGACCTTGTGCGTTGAAACGAGTTGCCGCGGGCACTCCGTGGTAGCAAGGATGTAGGGTGCAGGTGGGCTCTTTTTTCGTCATCCAAGAGCTGCCAGTAGTGGATCTTTTGTGCAAGGGCTGTTCGGGTTCGTTGGATTTCTGTGGAGCTTGCGCTTGCCGCTTGACTCGCAGTGGGTTGTCTAAGCTTGGGGCTCAAGGATCCGGTAGGCACAGCCGCCACGTTCCTCAGCTGCAAAGGCATTCAAGATAGGAGGGTCATATTTCATGTTGACGGTTGCTCGTCTCAGGTCGTTGTAAGAGCATCGCTGAGAAAAGAATGGAGAGGAGTTGTTGTTGCCTTTTCTTCGGGGGCGGGGCGGAGTCTTTGGTCTTTGTTGGAGGTGGGGACAGAGTACTACAGCAGAGTTTGGATCGATAATGCAGGGTTTAGGGCTTGCGCAGGCCACGCAAACAAGAAATGACAAAACAAACGACAATCAAGCCAAGTAAAAAACCAAGTACCGCTCCCTGGACACTCCCTGACAGCATGCTGATCAACCCTCTAGGCTGAGTGTTGACGGGACTCGGGCTCCTCCAAGTGGCTCCACCACTTCAGCAAGGAGTGCAGGCGCCTTGCGCAGCTCTTTCTTTCAGTTGCTTGGTCGCGGTCGTGGATGGAAATCTTGAAGTTCCTGAGTTCGACAATTCATGCGGCCAGCAATGTTGATTCTGGGCGCTGTATTTCGCTGTAGAAAGAAAACTTAGACCAACAACAAGGCCCAGCACCCAGCGCCGAAGGACATGTCGCTACCACAGCATTGTCACCAGCTGTCACAACCTTGCCTCGACCGACCGTTAGGACCTGCTCAGAACTCATACTCCAGAATCCTCCAACCAGAGCCCGGAAAAGTGGTTTCTCGCCAGGGATCCCAATACCCACCTCTGCCACGGATGCGGTCGACTCCTACCGTCCGCATCGTGGTTGCCACACTCGGACCAGCAAGGAAAAGTTATCAGATGAGCTATGGAGACAATGCCAAACATCAACTAGCACTGCACTGCGTGTGGTGTGTGTGCGGGCGAGTGTGAGTGCGTGTGCTTGTGTGCGCGCGCTTCCATGCATCTTTTGCTTCCGGGCACGGGCGGGCGTGTTCGGGCGGGCGTTGGCGTGGGCATGGGCCGCATGGGGTTGGGTGCGTGCATGTGGGTGCACGGGCGCATGGGTGTGGCCGTGTGCTTGCGCGTGCCGCTCGCGCATCGCTGCGCTTATGTAATCCTTAGTAATTGAATGCGTGTGTGTGTGTGTGTGTGTGTGTGTGTGTGTGTGTGTGTGTGTGTGTGTGTGTGTGTGTGTGTGTGTGTGTGTGTGTGTGTGTGTGTGTGTGTGTGTGTGTGTGTGTGTGTGTGTGTGTGTGTGTGTGTGTGTGTGTGTGTGTGTGTGTGTGTGTGTGTGTGTGTGTGTGTGTGTGTGTGTGTGATATGTTATTTTATGAAGGTGCGTGTGTGTCTGTGTCTGTGTCTCTGTTCCAAGAAGATGTTGTACTGGACAATGTTAGTCGCCGTGGCCTTCCGCGTGGCTATGAAACGACGCAGTCCTTGGCAGAGCTGGCACGCATGAATTGGCCATCTCTGAGGCAATAGAATTACACAAGGTCACCTAAGCCATGCTGTAGCGATCTAATGATGTGGTTCTTTGAGGGTCTTGACATAAAAGTACCCACTTTGGTCCCACCTTAGATCTGAACCGTCAAAATCCTTCCCACTTCTTGTTTACATGCCGAGTTCACTGACAGTCAGGAACCCACATGCAATCCGCAACAACAGCAAGAGGCTGGCACTAGTATGCATTGGAGGCAGAAGGCGCCTGACGCTGACCCTTCCATCATCTGCGAATATCATTGATCCCATCCCGCCCCTGATTCGTTCCCCAAGTTCACGACCTCAGGACCACTGGTGTGCAGACTGCACACTCCTCTTTTGACTGACCCATGCTCCGACAAAAAACCCAACCCATCAGAGACTGACTCATGATATTATAGGTTTTGCCCACCCACGGCAGCTGTCAGTCCTTAAGATTCCTTAAGGGCAGCGCGTCAAGCAGCCAGAGACAGTAGTTTCACGTAGTTGCGCTCAGCTGTTTGCGTGGGCACAGACCTGCGTTGTACACATTGATGATTGGCGGAAATTTCCAAACCGATAGAGGCTCAGCGACGGTTTGTAGCCAGAACATTAGCATCCTAACCACGTTTACCGGAACTATTCTGCGAACACAGTTTGTTGGGGTTACCCGCTTTTATCACAAGCTTTGTGGGTGAAACTTTCCGGATTAGGTCAGCTGCAGTCTGAGTCCCCTTTTTCCCTTTGCTGGTTTTAAAAACTCAGGCACAGAGCTCTCTCTCGGGCTGCGCGAAAGGTTTCAGGCCTTAAGGGCCATGGCCAAAGCCCGCAAACCAAGCACAGCCAGCTCCATCTAAAACTTTTGTGGATTTCCTTACGAGATGAGGCCCCAAACGAATGTCACGATAGGATAGCCCGATCGCTTTAATTAGTAGGTTTGTGTTGGGTACTGGGGGGGGGGGGGACTTTTATGGGACTGGAAGCTTAAGGTTGTGAGGGCCGTGGTTTCAGTTTCAGCCCATGAAGGGCAGCTTCAAGCCTTTTGGCCGTAAAGGTTTCAGGGCTCAAGAGCCTTGGCTTGAGGCTCCACGGCCCTCTCACTGGCGAAGTTGAGCTCATTCCGTCAGCCGGGCAATGATTTGCTTGGAGCGGCTATAGCGGCTACTTGATTGGTCGGGAATTCTAGTACACGTCCGACAGGAACCAGTTCATATTTTAGAAGCGAGAAACGCACTGCCAGTTTCGCAATGAAGCAGGTGTTGCGCTGCAGTTTTGGTCCAGCCGCTGCCCAAGATGTGACGAAGTGGCAAGCTATCGTTGTGTTTGTAGCACCCTTTATCTCGCTGCTACGCTCACATTGCCGAGAGTCCAATCTGACTCTGAGTTTCCTCAGGCTCGTCGCCTTCACTGTTCGTGCTTGCAGCACGACTTCCTGACATCGACGAGCTTAGACTGCTTGGAGAGTGCAAGTGTATTCCTACAAGCACCAGGGGACTGTATTGTTCCATGATGTTGCACTATGTTAATTCATGATACATTCTGTTACGTTATGCTGCAATGCTGCATACTGCTTGTCTGTGATTCTCCGCCCGTTCTGCGCCGGCTCTTACTTGCTTTCGAACCTTAAAGACTGAAACTACGCAACTGGCCTTTCGATGCTTTGCGAGCATCCCTTCGACCTGAGGCTGAGCCGGAACGCTTTCCGGGGTCTCACACCATTCATGACTGGTGGGAAGCAAGGCGCAGAGCGTGAGCAGCACAGAACATAACAGTGTTGTACCTGTGCCTGCAGCATGTGAGGAATCCTTGTGAATAATTGCCATGTCCGCCGCTCCCGCTGTCTGTTTAGCCAAAGAACCAACAAGCGGTGAGCCTTTCTTCGGAGACTCACGGGCGAGGCGGCCCTGGCGGTATCGAATGAATCGAGTGTGCAACAAGCAAGGTCGTGAGCACCAGTCACCACTCAGCACCGCCCACGACAATTCACGACTGCATGCTGCCACCGTTGTCTCGTTGCCTGGCTCGGGACTGAGATGGGTGAATCAGCCCAGGTGTTGGTCAAGTTTACCTCACGACGAGAATCTCTTGCACGCAGCCGCCACCATGTTGACACGAGTAAACGGAATCACGTTATGAGCAAGTCGACAAACAATTGCTGTTTCCCAAGATCTCCTGCAGAGTTGAACAGAACATCCAACCAGTCCTTACGAAACAATTGCTTCATCTGCATTGGCCCTGCCTCGCGACCACGGCCGTCGTCGATGTTCTGGATGCCGACGAACTTCGCGTACCTGCGTGAGAGTAGTGCTGTGGGTTCAGACTTACCAAGCCAGAAGACTCACGACATGCCGCACGACACTGTTCGCCATACATGTACACGTGTATGTATGTGTATAGTACTTGTGCACAACCGGCATGCTTTCTTAACGTGCATACCCAATTCCAGCCCCGCCCCCCCCCCCCCCCCCACCCGCCCTAAACCCTAAGACCCTGAAGAAACACCTTAAAACCCTACAAGTAGAAAAGAAGAACATCCCATAGTAAGCCCTTGCTAATAAGGCCCTAAAGCATAAACCCACAACTAAACCTCTACATCTCTAAAACTCGAAACCAAAACCCCCCCACCAATGGGGGTTCCACGTGGATGAAGGCCTCTCTGGCTTCTGAATCTGAAGGGAGCGTTCCCTAATTTAATGTGTATTCTAAGCTCCTCCGCACTGTCCATGAACGCAAATGACTGATACATTGGAGCTTTAATGGCACTCGCACTGCCCTGGTCCCTAGAATTGTTTTGCGCAACTTCACAAATAACAAATCGCACGCCCGGTTGCTCAGTATGCTCTCAAGCTCATTCTTGCAGCCCTTGGACAGAGGTGCAGCCAGGAAGCTCGGCTTTTTGCAGAGTCTGCGGCTTCTGCTTCCCGTTGACGCTCCTCACCGAGTGGTTCGGGGTCCTGGCACGCCGATGGTGAACCGAAACGATAACTATGCATACATCCGCCACATCAGCCTGACCAAGGTAGTGATTCATCGGACAAAGCATGGGCCACTACAAATTTCGTACATCGCCATACCCGGCTGTGAAGAAGTTAACCCGGTGATGCTGGATTCCATCAGATTGAGTGCTCGGTACATGTCGGCGACAGTAACTGTAGGCTCTAGACAGCCATGCTAGGAAGCAAGTGGTAAGAAACGGGAGGTCCCGAAAGTCATCGTGCCCGTTGCGGCAGAGCCTGGGCTGTGGCTACGTCATGCCATCTACAACTCGGCATCTGCATGCGAGCTTCCTCTATGCGGCGAATTTTCAATGACCTCACAAATCCTCACTCAACACATGCAAAAAGCATCTTCTAGTCCAGAAGTCTAGAGTCTAGATCGCACGATTCACAGGAACGAGCTAGCTGCAGACACACCACTGCAGTTCCTTCCTACAGTATGGTGCTACCGCTGCACAGTCAGTCCCTTTGCGCATCAGCTGTAGTCGGAGAGGGCGAAGTCGGAGAAGCGGAAGCAGCTCCTGCAGTTCGACTGTCACTGCGACATGCACTGCGAGACGTCTTCTGAACAGCCGCCAAGAACAACAGCAGCATGGCTTCTACATACCAGACGCCAAGGCAACGAATGCGAGAGTGGAATACGATCATCAGGTGGGCAAGCCCGTCCAGGACTCCCAAGTCGCGGCGTGGGCCGAGGCATCTGCATGAATGCTGCCAGGAGTGTGCAATTTGCCAACAAAAGGATCTGGACCGGCAATTTTGGCTGAGCCATCCGCCTTGGATAAGCGGAGGAGCTCCATGCTGTACGCGGCGGTGTGATGGCGCGAGAGATCAAGCCGAACAACGCGCTAGATTTTCATCTCATGACGACCGATGACCGAGACTCAATATGAAGCTAGAGTCATGTGGACTTCCGATTCATGCCTCTGCTGCACCCGCCCTTCCCGTCCCCTTCCCCCTCTGCCCCCAACCATCGGAGAAAGGGTTTGGTGGAGTTTTGGAGATCCTCGAGCCTGAAGCTCCAGACTGTTGGCCGTACAAGCAGCATTTCGCACAATGCCAGCATATTCCCTGGCGGAGAAATTCCTCACGACCCCGATGATTCCCATCGGAAGTCTAGATTGTCTAACATTGTACATACATTCTCGCTGGCCAGGCTGAGGAGTCCGTGCCGTCGTTGCCGTAGTCCGGTCCACATGGCCTCCAGATTACAAAGCGAGGCAAGGTGGAGCTCTTAGCTGAGAGCATAGCTCGGTCCGCACTTTGTGCACCGCCCTGGGAGTAGAAGCCGTAGATATGGATAGCCCACGGAAATAGACGAAGCCGTAGATATGGATGAGGTGGCAACATGTGTGGCCCCATCCGAAACTTGCATACGGTAGTAAGTGGGGCTTTTCGCGACATTTGTGCACTGCAAATCTGCAGCGGCGGCAGCAGCAGCAGCAGCAGCACCAGCACAGCAGCGGCACAGACCTTAAAGTTTCCTCCCGCGACTCAGATTGAGTGCAGAAGCACTTGTCATCACGTGCATTTCTCCTCTCGTGGTCGCCCTGCCGTCTCCGTCTCGTTGATGGCCTAGGCAGGTCCCGCTTAGGGCGAGAATTGCTCACGAATCACAGTACCCCCGTGCTTTCCCAAATCACGACGCTCCAAGCCAACTCGATTCACGTAGGTTTGATCAATCTAAAACTCACATCCGAGCGAAGGGCAAGAAGCAGGTCTCCAGGGCAAATGCCGACAACTTGCGCAGCAGTTCCCTGCACCACCACGAGTTCTCAGAAGATTGTGAGCACATGGGAGAACATGGCTCTGCTAATGCTGGAGCGGGCCTCGTCCACTCTCTGAATGGTCGGCCTAGGCTTCCAAGCTGCATGGCGAGCACTGCCAGGGATCTCATAGCCAAGACACCTCTCTGCGCTCCACATGACGCGTAAGCCCAAATGCTTCACCTGCAGGCTCGAAGCATTGTCAGATTCGCAGGAATGCTCATGCCTGTACCATCTTGTGCGAATTTCCTCGCGACGTGCAACCCTCATGCCACGAAATTTCGACGCATGGCAAGGTATCAGAAAAGATTATACAATATATATATATATATATATATATATATATATATATATATATATATCACTGCTCTCAGCATGGCTCACGACACATAGCAACTTCCACAAGTGACACAAACGCAGACGCGGCTTCACGAGCATGCACAATGCACAGTCTCTTGACGACGAATTGCCAAGGCATTGCCAAGGGCAGAAGACCCCCCCACCCCCCCAGTCCGTTACCTCCTCGCCAAAGATCTTGACAAACGGTGCCTGACACAAGGGGCAGGAGCTGCGCTCAGAGTTGTCGACGTTACGCAGCTTGCTGTATCTGCTGGAATCTGCAAATTCGTAAGCAGACCATCTATCCCCTCGTCAGCCTCGGAAAGCGAAACCTCCTCCAGGCCGATGGGCGCGCAATGCAACCTGAGTAAAAGCTGTGCCACGTCCCGGTAAGTTCGAAACATGCCGCATCAAACTCAAACATTTAAACACGTTTTACTTTAAATGTAGTTTAGTAACCTTGGAGCAGCACACATTGCCGATACACACATGAGGTACAACATGGAACCCGTGATGATACACATTGCAGCGATCATAGGATCTTCGCCTGGGAACGCCTCTGGTTCCAGAATGCGACCAGCGAGAGGAATGTGGAGCTCGTCCGGGGATTCCTTGGTTAGCTTCTTGATCGACACAGATGCATCTGCAGTATGTAGCACCAACATGGAAACGGCTCACGGCAAATCATGCTAGGCATGCAGGTGAGCAGGTGATTGATTGCTTTGGGCGTACAGCAGCTGGTCTTTGCACACCGTGCAATGCATCGTGCAACAAGAAAAGCACCGCTCCCCCCCCCCCCCCCCCAATCTGCGCTTTACTAGCCATGGAGCCGTGGCGGCATCGTGTCCGCACCTTGCGGCTTCAAAGCGAGCGCTGAAGGCTTGACGTCAGCAGTGCAGCATGGTGCAGCTACTAACAACGTTGGAACAATATCAGAGATGCTTGCATGATTTTGCAGGCCTCTGGAAGGCTGCAACCTCGGCCCTCAGGTCGTCGACCTGCTTCTGCAGCTCGGACACCACGGAGTCCTCATTGGCAGCTCCAGCATGCTTCAGGGCTTTGTGAACTCCACTCAGGCTCAGACCAGGGCATGATATCATACAACATCTCTATAATTATTATTATTACAGACAAGGAACATGAGTGGCCACAAGGTCTGCCACCAGAACATGGAAGCTGCCCATGGCAGAAAAGTCGGGATGGGTCACCGACATTCCGATGCAGGAGCTTTGAGACATTCAGTCTAACTAGTCTAATGTTTCAATTGTCTGGAAATTAGCCGTTGCCAGCCATGGCTGGCTGTTCAGGCGTGTCTGTGCGTGTGTCTCGGCTCTGCCGTGAGTCGCATCACATGCGATGCTGTCTCTGCTGTTTTCAGTCACAAATACTCACCTTTGCCACACTGCTTTCAATCGAAACAGCTACAGCGATGGCAGCTTTAGTGGCGAGTGATGCTGACGTCCCAAAAACACACTTTCAAGCAGACACACGACGAGTTGCGGAAGCTCGTTGTACCTGGATTTTTGCAAGTTTGCAAGTTCACTTTACACTTGCGTCGACAAGGACCACCGCCCGTTGGGTGCGAGCTGATGGTAAACTGTCTCCCAGCTTCCCATACACGATAGAAGAAGAACATCGCCCCATTGCAGCTGCTGGAATTCGCACACATCCTTCCAGGAGGTTGTCGGCACGGAGCGATTCTCTGCCGCGATGCTCTGCTCCGCCTCGATGCTCTACTTCTTCTCAGGAATGGTGAACTGGGCCGCATTGGCTCCGATTTCCGCCTTTGCCGCAGTAGTATCATGAAGCTCAGACCAAGAACTCATGGCACACACATACACACATGCACACACACACAGACATACATACATGCATACATACATACAGACATACATACATAACAAATAAATTAAATAAATAAACAAAAAATAATATTGAGAAACAATAAATAAATACGAATACATATACGTACACAGAGACCTCCACATGAAAAGACTCACCAAGTGTCTTCGAAGTGGAATACAATCAGCACCGAACATCTGGATGCAATCTGGTTGCTTCAATATCCGCCTCTGTTGCCCAGGGTGGGCCAAAAAATGCTGGCCTGAGAGCAGCTCGAGCATGGTGCGCACTCACCAAGCAGTCCGCAACACGATGTTGGCCGTTTATTCAAGACGATATTACATTGAAGACGTTGCTTCATCGGGTTTGCACAGTATTTATTTGCTGACAACATTTATCAACAAATTTCGTCCAGATGTCACCAGCTATGTACCTGGTCAAGTTTGAGCTGGTGACCGTTTTGTTCTATTCTATTCATACGAGGTCATCGTCGGACTGCATGATCGCGCCGGGCTTCCTGGAACATAGACACATTACTGCCTCGCCCTGGCTGCTCACCTCGCGAAGGGGATCGTCAGGCCAGTCTTGAAGGACGGCCGTTCGTGCAAGTGCTGGAGCCAGGCCTTGCAGGCCAACAAGTCACTACATCTCGCAGCTTCTCAACTTCGGCTCTCGGTGGATGCAGCGGTTGTGTGTTGGACCAGCAGCTGATGAGGTATTCGATCAGGCCTGGAGCTTCTTCATGTGACTGATGTCGACGCAAGCCCAGTATGCACTGGCAGCCTCATGGCAACAGCTGAGGGACTTCGGATCCAAACACTGATCTGCCAAAAGTGCTATGACGGCGCACACTGGCCACTGTACATGTCTGCCCAACCCCGTCAGCGTCCCGCGCCGAAATCTACCGACCAGTCAGACGCCGAAGTGCATAAGCAAAGCATGCAACATCGACTGCAGAGACCTGCATGGCAAACGACTTCCAACTCATTTGGTCACACTTGCACACACACACACACAAAATCCCAGCATGAGGTTTATGAGAGACAACTCGCACAGACCCGCCTCCTCGCCAAGGAGAAAGGGCCCCTTGCTATCGCAAAGCTGGTCGTCCTGACATGCCAGGCGAGCGCAACACTCGAGGACGCATCACAAAGAGGAACAAACCTGCCCAAACCGACAAAAACATCACCATGCCAGTGCGGTCCAACCAAGCAAGAGCCATTGCGAGCAAGCGTCCAACATCTGAAGGCATCGCTCGGCTTCTTTGCCAAAACGCGCGATTGAAAAACTGTCAACTTCTCCTTTCGTCGCGGCGATGCGGTTGAAGTACATGCTTTGACCTTGCCACACGAAATGAGCTTGCCAACTGTCGCACAGCTTCTGACCATGAGAAAAGTCGAAGCTCGCTGATGCATTTGGCAAGACACGAACATTGCCTTGCTCGTGCCAAGTCACCCATCATGGGTCCAAGTGCACTGACTTGCCAGTACAGCCACTGCTTGCATTGCAGATGCTTCTCCAGGTTTGTTTCCTTCGTTGGGAGCAAGTTGCTATTCAATGTTTCGCATATGTACTCCAAGATTGCACCGGACTCTGCCACTGCCACATTCCTCTCACGGTCAATGAGCGCAGGAATCCGACCATTCGGGTTGATCTTCAGAAACTCTGATGACTTTTGCTCATTCTTCGCAAAATCCACAAGGCACCAGTCGTAGGGAAATTGAAGCTCTTCAAAAAGAATGGGGAGCTTCCATCCATTCTGTGTGGCGTAGATCAAACAGCAAAAGCGCGAGTGACCAGAGGGCTTCCAGGCATCCTCAAAGCTGATCTGCCGGGCTAGTTGGGACTTTCCAGGTGTTCGGGTGACCGCCATGCTTGCAAAGCACAGCGACGAGGCAAACCAACAAGCCAGGCCAGCCGCTGACACACGGAAAACAGCAGAATAGCTCTGCTTGAGCCGCTGTCTGTGAGGAGTGATGCGTACATCACGCACGTGCTGCCCTGACCAACCTGCCGACATCCTGGCTGGCGGAGATTACCAAGGGTTATAGGTCCACACTAGCTGACTGTGGTCTACTGACGCTCCCGGGCAAAATGACTCGACACTTCCAAATCTCGCCTGCTATGGCAGCAGAAGGTTCAACATGCGCACCGAGCAGCCACAAGATCTCTACGATTTCCTAGCGAGCCTTCGCCAATGTGCTATATTACTAGTACCCTCAGCATCCCTCAGCCAGCACCAGACCTTCCCAGGCTTGCGGCTGCTTGCAGTTGCTTTAAACGTGCGTCGACACATTCTGCAGGGCTCACCTCATTGCAAACGACGGTGCCGCGAGAAAGAAAAACCATGTGAGAACTAGTTTCCTTCACTGGCTGGCTGCGAGTGAGTGAGGGAGTGAGCTTGCTCAGCAACCTCATGTTTCCTCGCTCATTGTGGCACTCCTCCGCTTTTACGTGCACATGCTGAGAGGCTCGCCGGATTGGAGCTTCTTGCAACACAGGATGCGGCGATGGCATACAAAACCAAGAGGTGGGCCTTAATTGGTCGAACTGCAGCAATCGATGGCACTGCAGCCTTCTCACATCCCGACATTTGTGCGTGCTGCAGGACACATCATGCGCTCCATCATGCTCGCGTACGCTACAACTGCCCGGCGCGAACATCAAGGCCTGCAGTCTAAGACTTGCATTCTTGAGGCATTCTCCAGCTGCAGGACAGCTGACAGCAGATGCAGCTGTCTTGTGCGGAGCCCTTTGTCGGTAGCGACTCGTCGTGCAGAGCTTCACTCTCCAATTCAATATCCGCCCCGCCATCCGAGTTGGCGACGTAGAAGACCCAGAGCCAGCGGTCTTGCCTGTCAGGAAGAAAATCGGGAGCTTCTACCAGCTTCAATACCTAAAACAGCACTTAGGTCGGGAGCTCAGCCTAATCAGTCTTTGCCAAGATGTGCCAAGACGAAGTTGGTTGCTAAGGATCAGTAGATATCTGTCGCCACTTCCTCTTACGCTTGATTGGTTTCTTCACTTCTGCAGTTACGGAAACTCTGTCTTTGAGACCGGAAACCCTCCTTCCACTCGCCTCCCTTCAGTGCTCTTAAGCTTTTTAACGTAGTGCCTTCTATGTCGACGAGCAATGAACTCATCACTGTGGAGCCGTTTACAAGGCGTTGCCTCAGCAAGCGCTGCGTGAAGCTCCGTAGAGGCCTGCGAGGCTTGCGAGGTGGACAAATCTTAGTCGGACGTGTGGGGAAATGTGCAGCCCAAATCTGTGCCTCTTTGTGGATGTCATTGCAGCAACTGAGGCAAGGACGCTTCAATGGCTTGACAAAGGGGCCTTTGAAGTCACGGAGTCACGGACACTTGACATCACAAAGCACACTAGAATGCGAACCTAATGTCGTCAGTAAAGTCTCGAAGCTCATAGCATACCAGGGAAGCATGACGAAGGCTCTGGGCCCCAAGGAGCACGCGCTGCGACTGCAGCAACTCGCTGCTCAGAACCCTGGCCAATGCACAACTTCGACTTACCAGCGCCTGCCACCGTGCCCGAAGGCTTTTAAACTCTTACAGACATTTTAATAGTGAAGCATTGATACTGGAGAGGCTAGCCGCTACTAGGTAGCTATAAATACCAGTTAAACAAGGTAAAGCATCAGTCGTGAACTGCGACATTGCCGGCTTGGTTGGCATGCAGGTTGCAGAGGGGCCTGCGGCAAATGCAGCCGCCGCGCCATCAGCCCGGTGACCTTAACCGCTCAGCAAAGAGATGTTGCGATGCAAACCCGTACATCATATTATCCATCTGTTCCTCGTGTGCTTCTCGCATGTTTCTTGTATGTTCCTCGTCCCCGACTTCACACCGAAACGGACCGCAACACTCAGGAGGGCACGTCGCGCAGCCACGGCTCCCAGTTTGCCTTGCCTCCCGCAAAACCCTTGCCTCCCGCACAACCCCGCACAGACGCCGCACATAGACACGTGGACTCAGATGCAAGTAGAGATAGAGTGAGAGGGCGCAAGAACCGGAGAGAGGAGGAAAGAGCGACAGACCAGAGGCAAAGCCTTCCGACCTGAATGGACGTACGGGACCGACAAGCAGTCGAGGGGGTGGCTCAGAGATCTATTTAGGGTTCTGGCACATGTCGTGCTGTGAAACTCTTAAACCCTGAAGAGCCCGAAAGTTTGAGTACGAAAAGGCGCCCTCTGCTAGCTAACGGTCCCGACAAAAATCGATGGCCCCAATTTGCAGCAATGCAACTTTGCATTGGGCTGTTTGTCAGGCCTGTGGCGGCAGTGCTGCCGTTCTCCAGATTCAGTGGCCCAGTACCTCACGGAAGAAGTTGGTTGTGCTGGCTTGGAACAGCTCGGACTCAAGTCCAAGCGTTCTAGCATGGCAGGCCTGTAGGGGCCTGGTAAATGATGGGTCGCGCATCCAGCTTCTTCTGGAAATTCCTGCCGTCTGCGATGTCTGTGTATGATACACGTCTCAAGCAAACATCAGCTTTCGGTCGACAGCAGTGGAAGAAGCCTCGAAACAGCCAACTTGCACACGGCACTGCTCTGTCGATCCCTGCACGTGAAGCCTGCAACGCTTCTCCAGGTAGTTGATGCGGTCCCAAAGCTGGGCCACCTCGGTGGCAATGCGAACATGACCAGAACCGTATTTTGTGAGTCAGACCTCAAAATCGACAAAGCCTTTGCGACACTGCTCACACTGCAGGCCCCCCTCTGCCCACCTCTTCATGGCCAGCGGTCTCCGGAGCTCCTGCGCCCTTGCTAGGCAGCCGGCCCGACCTTTGCAGACTCAAGCTTATGGTGAGTTTGCAAATCTCAGCAAGTCTTCAACCTCCCTGTCCGCCAGAAGTCCGATCAGTTGTCGATATCTTGCACTTGGACTTAGTCTTTCTGAGCTGCAGGCGCCAATGCTGAGCTGGACTCCAGCTGATCCAGCAAACTGTCCGTGACCTCGGGCGTTTTTGGGGAATGTCCCAGCGACATCACGAATCACGAAGAGGAAGCATACCTCAACCGATCACTGCCCTCGACTCGAACGATGTGACAGGAAGCTTCAGATGCTGGGCTTGGCGCATTGCCGACTACCTGCAGAACACGTCTATCTGGTCAACTAGGGATTCGGAGTATGTAAAACTGTTTAGACGACCTAAATACGCCAAGGCCCTCAGGCCGAAGGAGGAGGGCAATGCAACCGTCGCAAGTTCTTATGCTCTGTAGCCATGTCGTGCTTCTTAGCTTCCGTGGTACGGAACCTTTTTATCACCATGGCAAGCAGACAAGCACTTTGCTGTGTTTTTTCCCGCCAGCACCACGTTCCGCATTTCAGACCTATCGAACCAAGATATGGAGGAAAAGCCCAGGTGGCCTGGAGACAGGGCCTTCAAGGGAGCTTCTGGGGCAAGAGGGTGGGCAAGTAAACAGACTAGCTTCACTGGCAGCCACCTAGTCACAGTCTGGGGCGGGTCTGAAAGACCTTGATAAGCCCTGGAGATTGGGGGAACGAATCTTCAAGGGAGATTCTGGGAGCTCCTGGGGCGGAGGACGTAAGCAGACTAGCTTCGCTGGCACCTCGAGGTGCCAGCTTTTCAAGGTAAGAACGCCTGAAGAGTATCAGAGAGATAGTTGAGGTACCGCACCCCCACCCACCTAGGTGCATCCCCCGTAGCCGACGGGCCGGTGCGCTGGGGGCAGTGGACAGCCCCCGAACTGCCACTGAAAGGCCGGGGGCCCCCTGGGGATCCTTTTGGGACTTTCTTGACTCGCTGCTGACGTGTTCTTAGCAGGTTGGCCCTGCAGGGTCCAAAGCTTCCAGAACACGGCAAATTAGTGACGCCAGCTATGAACGCATAAGAGGCAGTGTTGGGCAAGTGGCTAGCAGCATTGCAGAGAGACGACTGAGGACGGGCGCTGGAAACCAAAACGATGACATGAAGTTGGCTCAGCCGGTCCTCGCATGTCCTAGGTCCAAGAATATCCGATCCCAACGTACACAGGCCTCCGGTTTCAAGGCAAGCTCCTGGTCTGCAGTCTCTGCAGGAGTTTCCGACGGTGAGATTGCCTGAACTGCAACAGTGCAACACTGGTGCAACAGTACGCAACGGCACATAACACAACTTTGTTAGCTGACCTGATGGGTCCTGGTGGAACACACCTAGCTTGAGAGATGTGTTTCATGAAACAGCACCAAGTATTCTTGGAGTGACATCAACTGACGCCCACCTTCTCATCAGTTTCATCGCCCTCTTCCTCAAGCAAGGCCTCGGTTAGTAAGCTCATACTTTCAGAATAATGAAAAAGTCGCCGGATGGCACTCCTGTTCCTTCAAGGCCTGGGGCAATCTTGGCTCGTGATGATTGAAACACTCTTGACGTCTGCTCTGGGGCTCGTTTGCTTCAAGATCGTCTTATGGCGGTTTGCGAAACACCCTTGTCGCAGGACCTCCCCCGCTGCTATAAACCCCTGCCACGACAGCGCAGTTTCACTAAATTACAAGCCGTTGTCGCGGAGAGGGGTTGTCGCAGAACCGACCCTTCTGTTCAAGCTTTTGTCGCGCCTGGGACCAGCAGAGCCTGTTACAAGCCCAGAGTATGTGCATGCTGCCATATTAAAGAATAATCATAATAATCATAATCATAATAATCATAATCATAATCATAATCATAATAATCATAAACAAATCATCTTCTGCCTTCCGCCGTGTTAGCCTGTGAGCCCGCGCACGCCACTCGCCAGCTGAGCTTTTGCGCTGCGGCGTTGAGGAGGACCTAAGCCATGCTCCGACAAAGCAAGTTGCATAAGCAACCCTAAACCATGATGATGTCAGGGTGGCCCAATGTCATCCAATGTCATGCTGGGCACGATGAGACAGGAATGTGTTCTCAACAGAAAGCAGGCTTGTGAGCTCGGATTCGCGCAGAGCTCGCTGGATAGTCGGAGTTGCATCTGACAACCTACACTTCACGCTTTCACGTATTCTCACGCGCTTTAGTATCACCATTATCTCTTTTGTCTTCGCTTGCGTTTTAGCTTGCATCGGTTATCACATGCGTCTGTGTTTAGGGTTGGGGTTAAGGTTCAGGATTTGGGGTTTAGGCTCAGGATCTAGGGTTTCGAGATTCGGGCTTGGGCGTTCTCAGGGCTTAGGGCTGGGTTTAGGGCCTAGCAGAGCTCAGGATTTCGGGCTTAGGGTTGGGGAGAGGTTAGGCGTCCACGGTATGGCTTTGGGGCTTAGTGTTCGCTTTGGTGGGCTGTGCTGGGGTTCTCAGGCCATGTCGCTTCACTTGAGTTCCTTCGGGGTTTCGTGACTCGCAAGCAAGACTCGGCATGACGACTTGGCTGGAGGGTCTCGGAGGACTGTTGTCCTTTACGGGTTTGCAGTTAAAATGTGCGCATGAAAAGACACATGTTAGACGAAAAGAAATACACAAGAATGAGATGAAGCAAACACCAACGAGTCCTGCGAACACACGTCCATTCTGATAGGCTTTATCGGTCTGTGGGGGGTCTAGCTGTGGACCTGCTGTCAGGTCCACTGATGGCAACTGTTGGGGCTGCCGTGTGCTACGGATAAGGCACCTGCATGGTGACACAGGTTGATACGCATCAACTTCTATTCCGGGTCCAAGCAGGAGAAGTGAGCCTAGCATGCGGTCCCATAGATCCCCTGACAAGGAGAGCACTGTCGGCGAAGATCTGACAACTCCACCTCGGCCTGGCACGGGGGTCAGCTAGACGCGAAGCAGACAGTTAGCAATCGCATACCAAGAACATAGAGGTTTCTGGCATATCTTCGCAGGGTCGAAGCCACTGGAGCAGCTTCTTTTTTCATGGTTCAGGGCGTAAGCAAGGTTTGGATGCCCATATTGGGCCTCTGCCCACTGGATTCAGCCTACGCAGACCTACTCAAAAATGAGCATGCAGTAAAAGTACTTCGCTGCCTTGACTGTTGTATAGGTGTTTGGCGAAATCTCAAACGCGATGATGTAAGGCAAGGTGCACGCTTTCGTTCAGGTTTTTAAGTACTCTGCCGCCTCTTCTGCTGACGATGCACGTGAGAAGATGGCAGCTAAAATGTCAAGAGTCGGCCCCCAATTTGCGCTGCCTTGGCCTTGATCTGCCTTGAGTGGTGGCTTCGTCCCCTGGACTCAGATCCCGGACCCAACCGTTTGCCTCAAGTCCAGGGGGGCCTCTCAGGGGTTTCTGCTGGGTTTACTTTTGCCATCCAGGGCCTTCTGGCTCTGCTCTGCCATGCTCTGCTGAAGCGCCCGAATCAGCTGCTTGTGACCTCAGTCGAAGAAACTTACAGATATGTCGCGCAGATACTAGTACTGCATGAAATCCAGCTGTGCTACGCTGCCTTCAACATCCAGCTGAGATCGCTGAACAATCATCGCAGGGTGGGAGGGATGGGAACAAAACAACTGCAGGCCCCTGCAAGAAACAGCCGCAACCCGCCCAATGGCACTCGCCCAATGCACAACGTACTAGCCAGAACTGCTGCAATAGCTCATGACCAAGTCAAACATGCCAGTGGCAACACCAAGACAAGGACGCTCGACTCTCACAGATCCCATATATATATATATATTTTGTAGTTAATTTATTTATTTATATTTATATTTATATTTATATTTATATTTATATTTATATTTTTCTATACACATACATATATATATATATGTGTATATATATATATATTATGCCCTAACGTGCACCCCGCACGACCGGATTTAAAGGTAAACTGAGCTCCGCGGCTTTCGCAGCTTGCTGTGGCCTCGGCTGCCTTCTGAGACAGCTGCTGGCGAGCCTGCCAAGTGAAATTTCGTAGCATGAGCACTGAACTCACTGAACCCAAATGCATCTCCAGCAGCCGGCTGAAATTCTTTGCTCCAAGCTGTTTCCGTTGATGCATCAGCGAAGGCTCTTCCTTTTTTTTTTTGTTCTTGCTCAGCGGCTAAGCCCTTGCGGACAGGTGCGAGGGTCACGCGGCGGTCACGGACTACTCCTATATCGAAGGGGAGGGGCCTGTGCACCACGCGGGATCGTGTGAGATCACTCTAAGGAGGAGGCTGTACAGAAACGAAGCGAGGTCACTCACCGAACGCGACTTTGGTGACGCACGTGCGGTTGGCGTCCTCCCTCTTCCAATCTTCAAGAGACATGCCGATGGCCTCGTCGAGCAGCTTGTTGACATCGCTCAGTGCTCTAGTGTCGTACCACTCGATCGCAAAACTCTTGAACTGCGGGCAGAACTCGGTGAGGAGGAGGTGGGTCCTTTCTTCAACCCGCCGCGCCAGCCAATCCTGGGTGAAGACGAGCAAGCGCATGAGCTGGACGATGGCATAGTTGTGGTTGATGGCGGCGCGGGCGTACTGAACGGTCCTTGCCTTGATGCGCGCGTACTTACACACGCCTAATTTAAGCACGCTGCTTGTGTTGTCTTCACTGCGTGCCCAGAGGACGTGCACGCAGGCCGCCCATCCTTGGCAAAGGTGGTTCAAGAGCTTCGAACTGAAGTAGGCCAAGCCGAAGGCTGTGGGCTCATGGTACAAAGTGAACAAGAGCTTGCGGAGCCGGTCCAAGACCTGTGCGAAGTTGCCCCCTCTGGATACCTTGTCCATGTCCTTCTGCTGGAGATGCTTCGGAGGTGGAAGGAGGGAATGCACGTAGTAGCTCAGCAAGCCTCAGGATGGGTTTCAGGATCATCGATCGGGGAGGTGCGTCGGTTCGGTTCAGTTCGGTTCAGAGGGGGATTTCAGGGGGGAGATCACCGAAAACGGAGAGGGAAAGTGGGCGCGCGCGCGCGGCCAAGCAGCCGCTGACCACCTTCAGTGAGCACAGGCAGGGCTTTTACTGGCTGGGACAGCTCCGGGAGCTTTCGCGATCAGCGACCACCCCGAGCGACCACCCCCTGCCCTCCCCCCGCGATCAGCGACCACCCCCCACGATCAGCGATCAGCGACCACCCCCTTCCCCCCCCCCCGCGATCAGCGACCACCCCCCCCGATCAGCGACCCGCGATCAGCGACCACCCTCCCCCCGCGATCAGCGATCAGCGACCACCCTCCCCCACCCCTCTTCACTTCTTGCGAGCACTCTGCTGACGAGCCCGAGACAACCCTAAGTTGGAGCTTAAGGGATTGGAAGGTGGTTGTTGAGGGATGCAGGGACACGGCGAGCCTTCTCCAGGAGCTCTTGAGCATTCTGCGGAGGCCGAGGCCATGCAGAGAGCACCCGCTCTAGCCACTCACGTCGTACTCCACTCTCGACGGGCCGGCCCTTCTTTGATGGCTTCGGCATCGTGGAGGACAACCTCGTGACGATCGGCGTGATCGTGGCCTCGACCCTCTCCCGGATGTCCGCAGGGATCCTTGTCAACATGAGTGAGCGAGCACCGTATAGGTCCCAGCCGCACGGGGTCCTATTGCGGGGCAGCTTACTGGGCACGACCGCCGAGAAGCGGCAGTACACGAGCTGAAAGAGAAAGAGCAGGGGCGCGATGGCCCCCTCGACCCAGGTCCACGAGTGCACTTCGCCTAAGTCATCGCCAGTGGGTCCCATTTCAGGAGTCGACTCCTCCCGTGCCCCAGCCTCAGCCTCGGCGTCTCCATCGTCCTCCCACTCGCCCAGTGGCCCAACCATGAAGCTCATGCAGGGTCGAGGCGGAGATCGGCTCGACCACTTCCGCCTCTGCAGGGCGGGCAGCTTCCGCCTCTGCAGGGCCGGCAGAGCTTGACGAAAGCCGTCCACGCTTCTTCGGCGGCTCTGTCCTCTGCGCCTGCTGCTTGGGGATCCTAACGAAGGCTTTCTGAGGCACACGGACTTCTGCAGCTGCCGGAGGCCTCTTTGCAGGAGGCTGCTTGGTGGCAGGCTTCGCTGCAGTAGGCTGCGCTGCAGTAAGCTGCGGCGCTGAGCCCATGCGGTCCAGCATAGCGGCCATCAACGTCATGGCTTGCTGCTGTCCAGCTTGCGCCTTCGCGATCATGCGAAGCTCCAAAGCCCGTGCAGGGCCTACCTCTGTCTCAACGGCACTGAGCAGGTTCTGCGTTGAGGCTCCCAGGCCATCTGTGTCCGTTCCCATCGACGACAGCCGCTGCTGTGCATCCTGCAACTGCTCACTCAGCTCTCGGCATCTTCCTTCCAATTCTTCCTTGCTGCTGGTGCGCACATCCCCATGCGCGGGCAGCGTTTCAAGCTCGGACTCGTCCTGAGACGTTTGCTCTTCATGACGAGCTGCTGGCGGACGGAAAGCACTTCGAGCGTTTGCGGGCATCATGGCACTCGGGTATGCTACAGGCTAGCTGCGGGTCTGCGGTCCTACGGTGTTTTTTCACACAGAGAGCTCGGGGCGCTCGGAAATGGCTCGCAGAATCGCACAATGTCTTTGGCGGAAACAGAATCATTTCGGAGCATAAGCCTCCATCAGGACGAAGCAACAGGAAAAACACATCGCTGCCTCTTTGAGCTCGGCCAGCTCTGACGACCACCTGGACGACTTAGACTTGAACATGATCCGATGTGGAACGTGAGAACTGAACATATGATTACTCGTTCACACATTGCTGCTAAACACTCTTAGAACTGTGACGCTGTATATCCACCATATTCTACAATGCAAATTCCAGACATTTGGACTCGGTGGGTCCAACTTGGGTGCCCCGGCGAGGCGCTTCGAGCTTCGGAGGCCTCCAAGTGAGAACGCACTTCGGAGGCCTCGGAATGGAACTTTTCAAAATTATCTTCGGAGAAGGGAGAGCTGGGCTTCAGAATTGGTCAAGCCGCGATAGAAGTGGACAGCAACTGGACCCGGCATGCGCACGACGATGCCCACGCCTCTAAGTGGAGTCTTTGGGCAAGTCCTTCAGCTTCCTCCGCCTTGCGACAGCATGTTTTTCTTTTTTAGCATACGCATTCGCTACTTTGGTGTGGAGGGTTGTTCCTTCGCTGTCAATTCGTGTTCAGCCTTCAGCACATTTGCCCTTGAGCGCCCCTGTGCCAGAGCCGTGCGAGGGATTCAAAAGCACAGCCGAACTAAGCTGGCATGCAATGGCCTTCCACTACAGCTACAAAGCGATGCCCTTTAAGATCAAAACTCGACTTCCCAGAGTAGTCGGGAATGAACTGGGGCCTTCTGTGAAGACTCTTCCGCTTTGCGCTGGGCTGCAAGTAGCTCGTCACGGTGCTCAACCTGGAGAGGTCGGCAAAGCCTGTTTCTTGAAACCTCGCATTTCCGAGCTTATTGTCTCCGAGCCTCGCTGTTGACGCTTCCGCGACGGCACTGGCGTAGTTCGTCCTCTGGTTGAGTTGGACTTGCCATGAGGAGAGTTCAGATGCTTCTGGCCCATGAAAACTTGAGGACCCTTCATAGCATGTCATGGCGCTGCAGGGTAGTTCATCGGTTAAGCAATATGGCAGCCGCGACAATTGCTCATGTTGGCAGGCATGAGCCTATGCCTCCTTATAAGCAAGCTACACACACAAAGCCGTTGCAACATCTGGCCTGCAAAGATCGAACTCGCTGTTCTAAGTTGGACGTAGCTTCCTGCCACTCCTGCGACAGGTGTGGGAGTGGCGGATGCCTTGCACATCACTTGGTAGGGATCTGCCACTGGCATCAAGCTGCGATTGCTACTATGCTTCACCAACCTCATTGGATATGCAATGATACAGTGCAAGGACAAACATGCACCGCAAACTGTTATCTGCCACTTGCCCCGCTTGCTCCACTTGCTTTGGTTCCGGAAGCGGAAGACGATATGTGCCACTTGCCCCACTTGCCCCTCCATGTGCACCGAAAGCGATTTCTGCCACTTGCCTCGCTTGCCCCACTTGCCCCCTTGCCTCACTTGCTCCGCTTGCCAAGCTTGCCAAGCTTGCCCCACTTGCCCTACCCCCAGCCACAAGTCTGCCTCAAAGACAGCTCAGTTTAAGGCAGACCTGTGGGGCAAAATCAAGTAGCTTTTCTGGCTGAGCAAGTGGGGCAAGTGAGGTAACTTCTAGAAAAGAAAATGACAAGTGGGGCATCAGCTCTTCCAGAAAAGTAAGTGGGGGTTAGGCAACATCAACTAGTGGTTGCTGTGGGCGCTCGAGATGCCATGACAGTCGGAGAGATCTTACAGGATCAGACCGTTCATCTCAGAAAGGGCATGGCAATGGTATGGCAAAGTAGTATGCCTTGACTCATTTTCTTGCGTGAGCACTGGCGAGCCCTGGCGAGCTACAGCGAACAATCGCCAGATAAGCTGAAGTTCGATCATTGCTTCAGCTGGAGCATGCTGTACCTGCCATGGCTGTATAAGGCAAGCCTCTGCTTCGGTGGCACTTACTGTAAATCATGCTGCTATCACAGTCTGCGTTCTGAAATCGGCAGGAAGCTGTGCCAAGCCCACAGAAACAGAAGAGGCTGCGTGCACGTTCTGAGGCCGCGTCACTGTGAATGAACCGATGTTACCCAGGGTAGCCAGTAGCATCACGGATCCCCAAACCTGAGATGTCAGAATGATGTCATCAACATGCGGAACAGGCTCAGCAAAAGCCCTGCTTAGGCTCTTCAAACTGCATCGCGAACCAGACCTGTCCTAGAGACCCCTTCCGGCAGTTCCTCCAGGCCGACAGCCAAAGAAATGACGATGGCAGTTGCCTGATGCAGTGTGATGCAAGGATGTGGCTCAAGAGGCTTGTTTCATGGTGCCCCAACTAATCTTAAACTGTCTTAAACTGTGCCTTGTTGAAGTTGCCGGCGAAAGTTGTGTAGGTAGCCTTGGAATAATTACAAGCAGCTGTACCATGGCCAAATGCGTCGCACATCGATTGACTGGCTTTGACCGAAACTATACTAAACAACTAATGCATGTAAGAACCGTGAGAGACTGGACCATAGCGTACTGCGTCACATTGTACGCAGAGGCAAAGACACCCAGGAGTAGCCTAAGATTCAGAGCTTGGACGACTGGCCATGTGACATCCGCAGGTTCTCCAGAGGCTTTCCGTCGCACTCAGGGGCATAGGGTTTAGGGTTTAGGGTTTAGGGAGTTACCATGAGCTGCCCCTTTTTTGACAGGCTCTTGCTCTGCTCAGCGACCCCAAACCGAGCACACCCGGGGCCAGCTCGAAGACCTTGCAATGAACCTGAGGAGTCTTGAAAAAAAAGGTCCCCCAAGAGTTAGGGCTGAGCTGAGCTGAACGGAATGAATCCGCTTACAGGCACCCTGGGAGAACTCCTGGTCATGTAATGTCATGTTCCCGGACCGACTGTAGAGTAAACTGTCGACATTGCAAGAAGGCACCCTGATGATCCCTGATGTACACGCAAGCGCAGCAGTGGGCAACTACCAATTCTTTCACGTCGGCATTGTTCATTAGGCATGACAGCATCAAAGGCAATCACATCAACCAACACAAACTTCTAATTACGCTTGATCACTTGATCTCTTCGTGCCTCGAAATCCGTCATAGACGGCTGTCCCGGCCAGCTGGGATGGGACATAGTGAAGCTGGGCACCAACCTGCACATAATGTAACCAAACAGACCGTGCACACCACGGCACCTGTTTATACACATGTTGCTTTGGGCTAGCCCTTGTGCACTCAGCCGAGCAGCAACATTAAAGCCGAAGGTAGCCCCATGTAGAAGGTCATGTCCTCAGAGACTTTCGATTCTCAGCTTGCCTCATTCCAATCACCACCTGGTTGCGGCCAGGCCTCCGTAGAATTCAGCTGCATGGACGTGCCTAGCTCACAGGCCAGGACCATGTTCAGTGCTCCAGCAAAGATGGAGATAACGCACACGAGGACCTGGGCTCAGAGTATGACTTGCCAGCACAACACGCTTGAGATTGACCCATAGTGACATAGTTAAATGTCACCCGGTAAAACTGCCAAGACAAAGCCGTGCCACAGTGCAACAACGAAGGGACCGACTCTTTACCGAGTGTTGACCGTTCTTTGCCTTCTGTTGCACCCAGCACATGAATACCCTTAGCCCTGATTTCTAAGATTCGTTCCGATCCAAGCCAGGCCTCTCATCTCCTTTCTCGAGCTTTGCATCTCTACGGTTTGATCTCTTCGTCACTTCGTCCCGATACATTCCCGGAGATCACCCTTGTTACTGGCAAAGATGTACTTGCTGCAGAACAACCTAGACTTGCGGTTGTATGCAACTCAATCTTTACTACAAAAGTAGTTCAGCCTGAACCCCAACGCGGCCATGAAACTACAAGTCTTGCTGGCTACAAGGCTGTTGAGTCACATGAAGTCACAAATGCCTCTCTGGTTAGCAGAGGTCCAGACACCGATAAGAATCGTGTCCGAGCTCTGCGTTTTGCCCTTCTGTGCCTTACAAGGGTGTGTGAAAACTGATGCTGCTCAATGTGCACATCATCTCATGACTCGTTGTGTCATGTTGTCTTGAGCCTGCGATTGCGCCACTGTTGCCAGAGCTGCGCACGCAACCCCAGCCAGCATGCAAAGAATCTCCTTCGCTGACCGCAGACTCAGAGTATAACGGTGCATGCGCATGCGACGCTTAGCCATAATCTGTTGGGTGAATGCCAAGACAATCCTAAAGTGCACTCGTCACCGGCACTTTGCAAACAATGCTCCTGGGAGTGACGAGCATGACCTGCAAACGTGAGGTTGGACTGTTAATTTTCCTGATAAGCTTATTCAGCAATCTGTTGGCAAACATCTTCTCAGTCCTGGCCTTTTGCAGCGATTTTGCCCGGATGTGCAAGCACTTGCACTACAGCAGTGGCAATGGGGAGGCACGATCGAATGATCAAATTCATAGACAGCGGCAGGAACCTGCAGATCACAGACACAAATTTTCGATGAGTCCATTCGTTGCTGAGCACATTTAAAGGAGTTGCCAGCACGCGTTTCCTGTTAGTACGGTGCTTGAGACTTGCTGACGGAAACTGAGATGCCGACTGAAAGCTGAAGTTGTTGAGCCCTTAGCTATCAGATCAGATGCCTGCGGGCCTTGCTTCGCAAACACCATCAACATGCTCGGCAGTGGCAACTTTGGCCTAGCGTCCAATGTTCGCAGCGAAAGCTGCAGAGAATAGCAGTATCCTGTAAACGTCACTCAGCTTGGTCAGCGGCTTTGGCCGGTATGGCCTTGCAGAGCAAACTTGTGATGCGAGCTCATGCGCATGCGGTTGGCGATCGCGCGACGATGCCATCATATGCCATATGTTGCCATTCACGTCTCAAAAAGAGCCCCGATTCCTGAACCCTGAACGTGCCAGAAACTGAGACAAGTGTCCAAGGCGTAGCCCAGGAGATCACGAAGGCAGATCCAAAGAGCACAAAGCAAGTTACTTGGTGCAAGGCCTCGGCGACACTGAGAAAGCGGCCCTTGCATGTGCCCAACTCCCTGCACACCTCTCTGCTGCTCCCTTGCAGCCCGTTGTCCTATTGCCAAATGGTTCTCAAAGGCCACGCATTCCCAACTCGACTCCGCTTGAGCACGCTTTAGGGCTTGAGGGTCGTATAGTGTTCCCGGGGCCTTCATTCAGGGCACACCCGAAGCTCGGAATCCCAAACCAAACCACAGTGGTTCTGCACATAGGAGAAGCGAAAAAGGCTGCAGCTGTACGAGCAGAGGCACTGTCAAAAGGAAAGCCCCAGGCAGGCCCCGCAGCCCGAGTTCTTCAGACACGACAGCGCTGGATATCACGACCTTCGCGAAGAGGAGCATGCCTCAAGCACAACATTTCAAAGCTCGGGAACAAGAAGTTAAACGGATGCTAGTCTTCTCAGGAATGCTCGCTTCATGGCGATAAAATTCTGTTGTGGGACCTGTTTCACCAGAAAGACTCGCTCTGCATCTAGTGATGTAGAAAAGATGCGAGTGGTGATGTGGGCAAGCCGACCTGAACATGCCCGAACAAACCATTGAACCCCACACACCCCAAAACCAGCCTTCCTGAATCCGGCATGAAAGCATGCACAACCTATGCGCTGTTTACAGGCTCAGAGGCCCTGTACTGTATTGTCTGCATAGGCTGTTCAAGGCTGTGGCTCCAAACGGCACACCTCAGAGTCAATCTAACCTGCAGACGCCCATACCCTGAAAAACCTTAACATCGCCATGGCCCAGCCTGTCTGAGCACCGAAGTAAATCGCGAGCTGTGCCGGTGTCCGCAGCGAGTCTATCTGACGGCCTTGGCAGAACCCGATCAGCCTCGACCGAAAGGATGCAGGGTGACAAGTCGCGCTAAGCCATCGGCATGGAATACCAATGCACAGAGCAGCCAGCGGGATGCAGACCTGTGAAGACAAACCTTCACCCATGGTCTACCAGCCCTCTAAACATCATGAGCTCTGCATCGCCATCTTGTGCATTCAGCAGTTTATCAAGGCAATCATGTTACAGGCCACAATGCGGCCACACGTCCCACTGCTACTGACAGATGCAATAGCACGGCCTCCTTAAAGAGCCTGTAGGACGCCTCGGTGCAACGAGCGGTCTCTATGCCAAGTCGTTCGGCTGTAAGCATTTACAACAGGAACGGGAACATCATCTGCAACGAACATCACACGTGTCAATTTTTTGCGTGCTTGGCTGTTGTAACATCTTCGCAGCCCAGCAGCAGATGAGGCCGGCGAGCTGGCAGGAACGTGTGCCTCACTCCTGTCTGCACAAAGAGACAAAAGGGCTCATATCTATGACTTGAAGCTTGCATGCTGCGCGGATGACGATGATGCGAATGCTCAAACATGCTCAACACTTGCAGCACTTGCATGGAAAGCAAGTCTTTGGAGTCCTTGTCTTGTCAAAAAGGACTGCCAGAGCGACCTGAGTGTCGGGCATAGCTCTAGGGTTTAGGGTTTAGGGTTTAGGGTTTAGGGTTTAGGGTTTAGGGCTTTGGGTTTTGGGTCCGCATTCTGAGCCAGGTGGTACAACTTGATAGGCGCAACTTTGAGGCACAACCTCTGCCGAGGCCAAAAGGCCGGCGCTCCTAACATCCAACATCCTTGTGTGCCCTGACTGTGTGGTATTCTTTCTGACTGTGCACCATCGTCCTCTCACTTCGCTTCGAGGCGACAGTACTGCAACGACCAGGCAATGACCAGCTAATTGAGCAGCTTGGCATTCTGCACAGCCTCCTCGCGGCGCATCTTGCTTTACTACTTTACTTTCTTTCGGAGGGCTTGAGTCCTCCACCTCTGCTGAGAACCTCCCCGGTAGACTCTTGTCAGACTCTCTCTTCCTGCGCTTCTTTCTTTCTTCCTTCCTGCGCACGCAACCCTCCCAGGTGGGCGGGGCCGCCCGAAGGCGTGCGGCTGCCGAGTCCGAGATGACACTACCTCCGCGCACCGTCGAGCATGCCGGGAACCTCAGGCCGCCCCATGAGGCATCCGAGGAGGCCACTGCAGCCGCCAGAACTGCATTCCTCGGCAGCCTTCGTCCCACGCCTGGCTGCGATACTCATGGATACTGCAAGCGGGCGTTCCCACCAGAATGCTGCGCATGCTGGCAAAATTCGTTCGACTGCTTGCCTTACGATGGGAAGCGGTAACCTTCGACAAGCCTAGGCCCTTGCCTGATGTGTCTGACACGACTCAGACTATGCCCAGAAACAGCCATGCAACGCACAAGTCTGTGCAGGTAAGTACTGCATGTACTCGTGGTTTCACTTGCCAGCTGTCAGTTGCAGCCAACTTACAGCTGGCAATTGAAACCTTACGTGGACCACAGGAATATTTCAGGAAACAGGCCGTGTATCTGCAGAAGCTCTACGAGAGCCCATCATCCTGCCCTTCACGCAGCTACACTCGCCGAACAAGCCCTGCAGAGTCAACCCTGTATCAACTGTTACAGGCAGGAGGTTCGTTGGGTCGGCCAGCGTGGGCTCCTTGCCACGTGCAGAATGGTAGACACCTGCCAGAGAAAAAATCGATGTACCTACTGTCAACTTTTATTTCCGGATCAAAGCCACCAGACTTGTGAATCAGCAACCTCGCGTGGCATAAGCAGCTCACAAACACGCAACCTCAGCTCTCAAGTGGCACGCAGAGCTGCTTGCTAGGAGGCTAGGAGGCAGGGAGAACACTGGGAGACAACAGCCCCAAGCCTTCGACGAAAGCACCATCAGCTCAAGCACTAATGGAAGCTGCAACTCCGAGCTCCATCCACATGCTGGATGGTGCTACGGATGATGTTGAATAGCGTCCTATGTCAATGTACCAGAGGTTGTCAAAGGATTTCATCAGTAGGGCAGCATCCATGAATGCATGAAAATGCACGAAAACTTCCAGACGGATTGTCGGTGGGCAGATGGCAACTGAAAATGTCAACCTTCTGCCAAAGGCCGGACCAGTGCTCTTGTACGTATATGGTTGTTGTGCGACCCAGCATCAGTCGAGCCCCTTGTGGCTGCGAAAGTCTTGGCCAATTTTCAGCAAACAAATTGAGACCCTGCATGCTTGCACATGGAGCGGGAACGTTGGCTGTCGGCTTGAGATCAGGCTGCACACCGTGCAAGCTGGCCTGCTCCTTCTTCTGGCTGCTGCTGGAAAGATCTTCACACCTCGCCTGCAGCATTAACATCGCCCTGCACAGACAAGGGTAATTAAATGGCAGCGAGCTTGCACGGCCTGGGCCATGCATTGCATGCCGCCATGATGGGAAATGCAATTTTTGCATGCAGCAACAGCCCAGACACGAGGCTTGGTAAGTTGCAGGAACTGCTGAACGGCTGTACTTGTGCCACTGCTCACTGCTCTACCAAGCGGCCTGTGCTGCCTGGGCTTCCTGGGCCTTCACCATCTCTGAAGCTCTGGCTTCCTACCATGGGAGCCGTCTTGGCCCAGGCTCAGTACATTCATTGCGTTGACATCGACACAAGGCATGGCCTCCAAGTCCGCCCGAAGCATCTCCACCTGCTCCTGCGAAGGAAGAGCTCTTGGGTGTGCAGACCTATACTCGTGGCATTTTCAGGAAAAAACAAAATCGCCACAATGCACCAACTTTCAGGGTCCGTATTCAACACCATGGAAACCTTAAGAGTTGGCCTGCAAACTTCATGCAACTTCCCACCAACACACTATGTCTGGCCGTCTTGGTGGAAAAGGCACGTTCAGCATGCGCAACACGCGCAGCAAGCAAGGGCGGCTTCGACCGGCATCTGGTGGAGAGAATTCTCAGCCTCATTTTGTCAGCTTTAGTAACTTCAGTGTCCCACTTTCTGAAGTGGCACACGAGCCATTTTTTTGAATCCTCCATGCAAGGCTTGGCGAATCCCTGCCACTCCGGCAAGCATCTCTCCATGGGAATGGTCCGACTCAGAAGGCGCTCTAAAAACCTTGAACCCCGTGGTGCCTTCAATCTTGCTGTGTTAACATGCGTGTGCAATGTGATTACATACATATCATTTGGAAATTCGAGCCGGCTCGAACCCGAAACATAGAATTTAGGAATCCATGGCTGTCGGGCTTCATGAATGCTAAATCTTAGGTTGCTAAGAAAATTCGACGCCGCTCAGGACGGAGGCTTTGCAAAATTCGAGCCGGCTCGACTTTTCCAACCGAAAGCTAAATGATGGCATCTGTGTGGCGTGGGGGGAGTGCAGAGATTCCCGAATTTAGGCGGCTTCTTCTTGGAGCTTACGCCGGCCCGAGTTTTGCGTGAATTGGTGCTTCGGAAAGTTTAGAAAACTCGATCCCGGCAGTGTTTTACAAGCATGGATCGAAAAGACTTGAAAACCCGATACTTTTCTCCGGCGGGCTCGGTTCTCCCTGCCATTCTTGCGCCGAATACGTAGTTTTTGTTGACCACTGGCTCACAGCCCAGAGGTGGCTCTATAGATCACGTGGGGAAGGGGGTGCATCAGCATATGGAAATTAGCAAAAACCATGTATACACATACACATATATATATATAATGTAGTATAAGTTTTAATCTCAACAAACATAATGACATAAAAGGTATAGATATGCAGTATAGAGCGTGTAGCATACCTGCATCTGCAGTACACGTTGCTCTTGCGAGTGCGAAACGCTGCGGGCCTGCAAACTTCGGACTCGGCTCTCCAGCAGGGCCTGAGCAACCTGGAGCGAAGCTCGAAGAGCCGACAGCTCAATGCCTTGAGTCACTTAGGGTTTAGGGTTTAGGGTTTAGGGTTTAGGGGTCTTCACTCAGCTAATATCCGCTAGTGACATTTCCCATACTCGGTTAAAGTGTTGGGTGCCTCCACGCGGTCGTCCCGCTGAGTGGCGCTGCTCAGCAACTCCTCGAGGCTAGCGGCCCAGGGTCAGCGTGGCTCTGAGTTGAAGTCCGCTGTGAATTGTTTTTGGCTTCGTTTGGTTGCTGGCTTCCAGACTAGCACCGTTCTGTGAAACCAAACAGCTCGCAGCTCAACAATAGCGTGAACATGCGTGAGCACCCAGACTCTCTGAGATGTTATTGGTTTGTCATGGGAGCTCCTGGCACTCCGCATGGGCTTGCTCCACTTCCTTGCAGACTTTCTTGCAGCAGGATGCAACAAAGATGTGTGCGGATGAAAACTGTGTCTGCACCTCCTGCTTGACCCAACAAACACAAGATGCATTTTGCAATTGGCACATGGCTCGCGAGGTAGAGATCCCCGGAAGGATCAGGTCAATTATTGCCAGGGAAAGAGAACTCTTTGAACAGTTGTCAAGACAATCTAAGCTGCTTCAACCTCAGGACGCTGGAGGGCCGAAACCGAATTCTAGCCATAAACTTGCCCTTCATCTCCCTCCTGAAATTTAAAACAAGAAAACAAACTGGTTGGAGTGTGTCGAATGTCTTTCCCTGATTGTAGTTTTTCTGTTTTCTGCCCCATTCCTGAGTTGTTCCGGCTCAGTTACCTGCGCCGCCTATCGGATCTTCTGGGAGTAACCTTTGGTGATTCCCGTAGAACGTACCCGGCGTTCATTTGTAATCC
The DNA here is from genome assembly GCA_905221605.1 of Symbiodinium natans. Taxonomy (NCBI): domain Eukaryota; class Dinophyceae; order Suessiales; family Symbiodiniaceae; genus Symbiodinium; species Symbiodinium natans. Next base: position 166,234 of record CAJNDS010000027.1, read on the forward strand.
GGCTGCTCCCAGCAAATGCGGCGGTAGAGTTGATGGCGATAGCCGGCGTGCAGCATCACCAGCATCACTCAAGTTCACCGAAGCTAGCTAGCAGTCCGAAGCTAGCTAGCAGACATTTCTAGCATTAAGCCTTAAGCATATATATATATATATATGATATGATATGATATTATATTATATTATACTTATTTATATTAATTTATTTATTTACACATATTTTTGTACATATGCAAGCACTAGACATCCAGGCATGGCCCTGGCAAGGACTTTGTTGTGAAGCTTTGTCTGTTGCTGCTTTGTCGCAAGACCATCTACAACTCTACAGGCTCTATAGTAGAATAAGCCTCCTTTGGTGTGGTATTTTGATGGTGTGCAATGCACTGCGATGCAGCCCAGTGGCCCGCTCCGCCCGGCGGCCGCGCTCGTTTGCCGCACGCAGCTCCTGGCGGCTGCGACCTAGGACTCGGACAGCACTGCGATGTGCTGCCTGTGAAACACTTTTGCAGTTTCAAGAAGTTGTGGAGAGAGCGGTTAACTTGGCATGCGATTCCAAGGGTGTGAACGGTTGATCCACAGTCTCAGCCTCAATCTGTTAACCACTGATGCACCATTAACAGCGGTTCACATGTCATCCTTTGCATCACGAGGGTCATTAAGGTTTCTCCCTGGCGGTTAACTCACTCCTTTGTCTGGTGTCTTTTCGGCGGTAGCACGTGATGCATTAGATGACAGGTCTTTTCCCTTCATGAGGGAGCTCTCCTAACTTTCAGACAGGATTTTGGGCGTTTACACGGTTAACCTGGCATGCGATTCCAAGGGTGTGATGATACGGGCTGTAAGGTGCGGTGATTAGGTCCAGGATTCGAGCGGTCGAACTCAAGCCTTTGGTAACAGCCCGGTTTAGGGTTTAGGGTTTAGGGTTTAGGGTTTAGGGTTTAGGGTTTAGGGTTTAGGGTTTAGGGAGCCTGGTGATGATTCAAAGACCCGTCTAAAAGGCTTGGAAACAGAGGTTGTGTCTCAAGGTGTGACAGGGAGAGAGCGGTTAACCTTTACTTTTCCTTTACTAGCGAGCACCAGGACAAGGAGAACGAAGAACCCAACCTGGCTGCTACTTTCTAGCCCCGGCTAATGGTACTCTAATGGTAGTAACCTGGTGAACGAGAACTCCTATTAAAATATAAAGAACAAGGGAACGAAGTGAGTGCGTGATGCATGATTTTAATGTGAGTTCGCGCGTGTCTTTATTATTCTCTTCTTTCACGCGCTATCACTATTATCATATTCTAACGGGCCCTATTAATATTATTGGCCCGTAGATTTATTCTTCACTTCGTTCTCACGTTATTTGATACTGCGTGCTGCGTGCTTCACTCTGTTCATTACCAGTATTAATCGTGTGTTCTCAACATTGAAGCAAGATGAAGCGATGCCACTTAGGGTTCGTGAACAACACGGCTGGAAGGGAAGGGCATGAAGCAACGTGCTTTTGTTGTCTTCAAGAGGCAGCAAAAGCACAGGACGTGACATCATCACCTTGTCCGGGTGCCTGGCTCAGGCCGGCCTCCAGCCTCACATCCACACGCTTAGGCTTTCCTATTGTTAGCTACTGATCATTTGACGGAGAACCCATGAGAACCCCATTGCGAACCATGGCCAGACAGCCCGACATGACGCATTGCCAATTGCAGTCTCAAGTGGAGTGGGGAGTAAAGAGTGCCCGCAAGCAGTGATGCACCGATGCGCCGCTGGTAAACCTGTGAGGTGTATAATTGCGCTACACGCGCCGTGCATGCCTTGCCCTGTTGGGTTCTGCTGTGGTGCCTCTGAGCCTTCTGATGCATTTGCTGAACTCCCCAACCAGGAGACTCTCTGCAACTCAAAATCACTTCAGCCTTCGAAGCCCTGGGCCATGAACCCGAAGCGCAGGAGGAGCACTGGAATCAAGTTTTTCCAAACTTTGGGATCGTAAGTTTCCCCTCCCTTACTACTACGACCACTACTACTACTACTACTACTACTACTACTACTACTACTACTACTACTACTACTACTGCTACTACTACTACTACTACTACTACTACTACTACTACTACTACTACCACCACCACGACCCCGACCACTGTTCCTAGAATACTTGATGCTGAGAGTGGATACCGTGACACGACCGAAATTTGGTTCTTTTCTTGCGTGCCTTGTCGCATCGACTGAAACTCCGACGCACATCTGGCATGCGAAACTCCTGGAAACATCTTGAAACCGACGCACATGACATGCGAGACACTGACAAAACTCCGTCGCCACCTACGCTTCGCTGCATCGGTCTGGTGGTGCGTGTGGGCCGCCGTGGTGGTGCGCCGGGTTGGGGCGTTGAGAACAGTATCGTTTTGGCTTGCCGGCCCTCGTAAGAGGTGGTTAAAAATAGGGAAAACCCTCATCAGCAGCCATTTTTTTGAACACGTCACAGGGATTCGACTCCTGAAAAACTACATGGGCCGTGTAGTATTGCGCTAAGACTCGAGTGTTCGTCACATTCGACATGCAACGCCCTAACACCAGCCGGCAAGATGACGGGGTCATCGAGGCACGGCTACCTTTGTGCCACTCCCTAAACCCCTAAACCCTAAACCCTAAACCCTAAACCCTAAACCCTAAACCCTAAACCCTCTGTCATGACCAAGGTGCTCTGTGTGTCGCTCTTCGGCTCTTAGACCCTCGGCTTCCATTGCGGCCTCTGCAGCGCCCAGGCGCTCCCTCAGGGCTGAATTCTGAACATGTCCTCAACTTTGCCACTACGCTTAGCGATCTTCTGCGGTTCGTAGACTTAAGTTGAATTTATGCTCCAAACGTCTGGCCTGAGCTGTGCTGCTTCGGCGGAGCTTTCACGCACCAGCTCCGAGAGCATCTTCGCAGGGGAGGGGCTGCATGATAGCATCAGAATACGAATATAACAAGAGACGTCAAATGAGGATGATGGATGGGTCTGAGATACTCTGAGATTTGCTTCGCGAGTTTCACCAGGCGTCGCCTCCTTTTGCTGGGCAGTTTCGCTGTGGAGTTCCTTCAGCTCCATGGAGGCCTACAGGAACAAAAGCTTGCCGCATGGCTTGCAGCGCTATGCAGTAGCCGGCGCCTCTTCCAGCTGACGCTGACGCAATGTTTCGGCATCCTGCAGGGTCTGAAATTTTCTGATACTCGAATGCCTTCATGAGCAAAAGGGTGTGAGCAACACGAGAATTCACCAGTTCATCTGACGTTTTTTAAAGGGTCCTTGGAAGAACTGTCCGACTTCTCCCTCAAACTCTTCAGCTCATTCTCCGACCTATCACGCAGCTGCTTGATCTCGCGCATGCGTGCCTCGCGTAGGCTGGCAAGGGCGGAATACCAAGTTCCTATGCAGCACGGAACACTGCCATGATTTGCCATGGAGCGTCGCGGACAAAACCGGCGATCAAACGGCCTCGTCTCGCTCTTTCGCATCTTTGATGACCTGGGAGGTGAGGAGAAGTCTAACGTAAAGAGGGTGGAAAAGTGTGGAAAGGCAACGACTTGTTCCATGTTCTGCTTCAGATCTGCCGACTTGGCCGACCTTGCACCGAACAGGTTGGTTTGCACATCACGAATACATTACCGAATTTTTGAATGCGTGCAGATGTGAGCTGACTAATTCGCAAGACCAAGCTGATAAGGCCATCTCTCTTTCTCCAATTTCGCAGCGAGCTTTTGACCTAAAGAGGCCGCAGACTGAATGCATGTCCGAAAGGGGGGCTTCAAAGGACGACAAAAAACGACTCAAAGATGTGCTGCTAATGTGCGGTTAACCAATCTCTTCCACCCAGCTGCATTCCTCCTCGCTCTTCTTCAACTGCTTGACCTGCTGTCGAACCTGTACATGAGCTGCACGTGTCGTGTGAGCACCTTCAGCACCGTGACAAAGGCAGTCTCATCAGGGAAAGGTACTAGGATGTACTAGGAACACTTGCAAGTTGCAAGAGCAACCTCAGGGCCTGCAAATGCCTGCAATCAACTCTCAGCATCTCTCAAACTTCTCAACCCAAACAGGACTCTCCGAAGGCCTCAGCTTGAGCTGTTGCCAACTGGTCCTCTGCAGTCTTCAACTGCTCTGACCTCTCTGAAATGGCCAACTCAAGTTTCTACACCGCAGTACAGCGCAGCTCATAGGCCAAGGATGGCCCCAGGGCATCGTTGATGCGTCGTAATCGCAGTCCGTCCGAGTTCGCGGCAGCTTCTTACCCTGAGTTTTGGCATCATCGCAGCTCTTCTGCAGCTTCTGCAGATTACTTTGAAAGGCCTGCCGCACGACTCTGCATGCGACGACATGGGCAAGTCAAAAATGAAACGCTCCTGGTTACATGCGATAGGCACGCTCGAACAAGGTCGGCATACACTTGCGCACTGTAGAGGCGTTGCTCCATCTTGATTCTTGATTGACCTTTTCCCGTCTTTGCCAGGAGTTGATACTCCTTGCCCTTGCCAGGTCACACGCTATGTCCCTGTGCCATGTCCTGCGATTCAGCTGGACATCGATACCCACTGTCCAGAAAAAGGACAGCCCATGACAGCAAGCATTCACTGGCAAAGCTTTCAGCCGGGTAACTGAACAATCTATGCACTCGAGAGTGGTGAAACTGAAGCTTGACAGAGAGCACTCTGTGGTGGACTCGAAGAAAAGTCTTTAATTGCCGAAATCATGCAATCGTTGTCATAACTGCTCACCGTCCGGTTGAGCCTCAGTCAGAGCGAAGCTATTTGCCGGGGAGAACTCTGCCCACTTGCCCCCGTTTACGAGCCTTGCGTCACACTTACACTTCGCGCGGGGATCACCAACCGACGTCCGCTCGGAATAACTTATCATCTGATTCTGCGGTGCTCTGCCGACGGCAAGGCGGTGAGGCGACATGTGTGCCAGGCTTGTCGGCGACGGCGCTTTGCATTCTGCCTGAAAAATTGATGCGGATGTCGGCCGACGACCTCGCTTGTTCGCGTGAGCGAGACTAGAGAAACGAAGCCGTTGCACTGCTGGCGACGGCAGCTACTTTTTCCTTGAGAGGAACCAGGTGTGTGGATCGACCCAACGAATCACACGATCGGTCAAAATCTTTTACGCCCAGCCACACCGCAATATGGCCGATTCGGACGGGAAGCCTCTGCAAGAGACCCTGTGGAGGCGCCGGCAACAGGTTTCTGAATTTGTTCGCCTTCTGCAGGCGTGTTGTCGTACTGGAGGCTCATTAAGCGGAATGACATGGATGACCATCGGAAGCCTCACCAACTCAGCCGAATCCAGCTTTGCTCGTCCGAAGAAGAATGTGCATGGATTGATCCCACCTTGTTACTACCAGCTGCTACCGTACAAGTAGCTGCTAGCACACCTGCTCACATGATTGTCAGCATTTACGCATGGCACCCAAGTCCTGCGACTGCTGAAAGATGCTTCTATGCCATTTTGTCGCCTTGCCAGTCCACCTGCGTGGGCTTTTGACTGCACTTGTTGTTCTGCCGAAGTACTCGAAGCTCAGAAATCTCAGATTATTGCACATGCATCTCAACGTTGGAGCTGCATGTCTGGATTCTTTTCGTGAAGACATATCTGCGGCACTTCTTGGTGAAACATGTGAGGGCTGCGGTAACTTGAAGTTGTGATCAATGCGCAGTGCCTTCTCAAGAGTATTGCAGATCTGCAAGTTCCACTGCCCAGAGATGAAGTGCCGGGAGACGCTGGTCGTCTTGGTTGCAGAAATAGCAAACACTTTCAAATGGGCCGTTCATGTCCAGAGCGCAGAGAGTGCAGAGAGATGCGTGTGAGCCCACATCTCGCGGCTCAAAGTGCCAACTCTGTGCAGTTTCTTGCACATGCACAGAGGTAGGCATGTCCCAGAGCAGGGATTGCCTTCATACATACGCCCAAAGAAATACAACATCATATAACATCATTATAGGAACCCGCCAAAGAGCACCCCTATTGTCGGAAACCACCATATTCACAGACATTCATCAGTCACATTCAATCATACGTTCACTTGCCCTCGAAGAGATGGCTGACATCCTTGATGGTGATGCTGCCCAGACCAAGGAAAACAAGCAGGAGGAAGGCCAACCTGCAAGAGGCTCCCCCAAGCAAAAGCTCGGAACAGAGGACCGCATTGCAGGTTGCGCTGGTGCAGCAAGTGCTGCTCAGAAGCTCCACATTTTGCTTCCTGCTCTCGTCAAGGCGCTGGCCACTCACCTCATGTTAGGGTGGCACGCCATATGGGCACTTCATGAATGGACTCGTTTACCAGCCGTCTACCTTCACGCGGCAAACCGCCGACTCACATCTTTCAAGACCTTCAGCAGGGTCCCGTTGTCGCACCTGCTCCGCAAGGACAAAGAGCGCCTTGCCACCGTCCAACGCGGGCAGCGGCAAAGCATTGATGAAAGCCTCGGAAAGCTGCACTTGCAACATGTAGTCGTGGTTAGGTGCACAGTTTGTTGATGAATGTCAGACAGTCACCATGCAATTCTCCAGGACCTGTTTGTCAACAGCAGCCACATGTTGTTCGAGCGAAGTCAATGTAAGAAATTGTCAGAAGATGTAGCAAGCCAAGAGCCGCGGAAGTCCCGGGAAAACCCTCCTCCCCAGGATCGGCGACCGAGACAGTGCAGGAGCTTTCAAGCGATTCAATTAACAGCTTTGGCAGCACTGCAGTGTGCACGGATGTTTCTGCAAATCGTTGGGGCTTCTTCTTGCTTTCAATGCCGAGGCGGCTGCGAGAGCTTGGCCAAAGAATGCCGGTATGCGATTACAATCGATGAGCGTGCTGAGCCCTTGGGGAGCATCGTGCTTGATAGTAGAGCCGGTAGCCCGGTCGCATGCACAACCCGGAGACAACCAGCTCAAAACTTGCAAAGCACAACTCCACGGGTGTGCGCTGTCCATGCCTTCAAAGTGCCGAATGCAACAAATTTAGAGCGGGTCATGACAGCTGCTCTCTGCTACACGCCGTGGCAGAAACAAGCTGAGCTGGCAACCAAGTTCAGGTTCACAGTCACCTCGGCAGCTTGGCAGCTGTGCGGTTTAGGGTTTAGGGTTTAGGGTTCAGGGTTCAGGGTTGAGGGTTGAGGGTTGAGGGTTGAGGGTTGAGGGTTGAGGGTTGAGGGTTTAGGGTTTAGGGTTTAGGGTTTAGGGCTCAGTGCCAGAAACGTACCCACGTGTCATGTTGCCCATGTTGCCCGTGTGCCATGCCAAACTATCTCAAGTTGTTAAATTGGCCATTTGAAAGGAGGCCCTGAGAGTCGTTCCAGAGACTCCAAACAACTGAACATGAGGAAGTTCACAAAAGCCCTCTGCACTCTCACAAGCACAGGAAATAAGATGAAATAAGCCCCCAAAGTCTTTTTGCATGCCCGAGTCGCGAAGAAGATGAAAATTCCCAGCAAGCCTTCTGCAGCCACCAAGTCCTCGCCCTGTTTTACGATGCCCACGGGGCCTCTGATCAGCGCAAGCTGGGCAAGTGCACGGCATTGGCAAGACCAAGGCAGCTTCACGACAGCGCGCCTACCATCTCTCCAGGCCCCATGCCTGTGAAAAGTCCTGCGCAGAGGAGCTCTAGACATTGTAACGGCCCCTCAGCCCCTCTGCTTACAGCGAAGTCCTTCGAGAGCCTTGACCTGCTCATCCAGAAGCTTGGTGAGCACATCCTCGTCACGATGGACATGTCGGACCGCTTGTGAAGAAGCCGTCGGCCAGCATTTGGACGATTAATTATGCAAAATGGGCTATGAAGTGCACCCAGTTCTGAAAAACGCTCAATCCTTACAGTACGTAGAGCCTCTACCTTCCTCAGCACATGCGACACAGTCGGCGACAGATGCACAGAGAGGGAGAGAGAGAGAGAGAAAGAGAGAGCTAGAAAGCAAGAGACGGACAGGCAGACAGACACTACCGCGCAACTAGTCTGAAGATAAGTCTCTGTTGCCACACCTGCAGCTTCCTTGGCTCCGGCATGTTGGCCATCATTTGACCGTGCGCACCCTGTGCCGATCCGGGAACCCAACACGGAACTAGTAACTAGACATCCGCCGAAGCGGTGAGGCTGTGAGGCCGTTCTGACCTGTGCAGTGAACCCCCTCCCCTGTTTAGGACTAGCATCCATCAAACGAAATTGGCATATTTCCCACTGAGGGTTGGATGACGGACTTGTGGGACATCCCATGAACGGCTAAATTGAATATTGTTGAGATCCGACTTGAATCTGCTTGCCCGTGACCCCGTGCGACCCCTGTGACAGGGAGCTCTTTTCGGGATATTAGCTTGAAAGCCCAGGGGGCAAAATCAGGAAAAACCTTGACATTTGCTTGTATTTTCAAAAGCACGAAAAAAAGAAAAAGAAAAAAAACAAAAGACACTCCTCAAGCACGTTTTTGGAGATGTGTTTCGCACCGTCTCCACACTCTGGTGGCTCGCACACATGTTCTTGTTTCCCTATATGAAACGCATGACTTTTCGGGTTCGACGCTTTGCATGTCGTTTGGCGTCAATATAAATGGATACGGTATGTGGCACTCTTTTCCGTCGTACTTTTGTGTTGGTCTCAAAGCAATACTGATTGCTGGCGCAGTCCCACTACCCACACCGTAGCACGTCTGGGTATGCACACCCGCGCCCCGGCCAACTTGATTATTAATTACTCTATTGTTTTTTCCTTAGCGGCTTTCGGGCTTTGCGAAACACACTACCAATTCTTCATGTCATGCTTCTCACTTGGATTTACGTTGATTTCGGAGCTGGACAGCAGCATGCCTCGCTGCTCAGAAAATTCGGGTTTCCGGGGGAGGGACCGGCATCTATCCGTACATGCAAAGACGAGTAGAACATATCCTTCTGCCCAAGCGTCTGCAAAGCTTTCCGCTTTGGCCAGAACTCGCACAGAGTTGGTTTCGATCATCACGCCAAGCCTTTGCAACCTGAAAGTGCAAGGGGACGGCCTTATTACGACCCGACCATAGCTGATATCAGCACTGTTCCATTGGAGACGGAAGGCCTCCTTACTAGGCCTACCGAAGGAAACAACTGCAGCCATAGAGCCCGGTGTTCGGGTCGGTGATGGTGTTTGCAGTGAGCATGACCTCCTCAGCCCCTCTTTGAACCAGCATCTCGACAGGCCTGAAAGCGCAATGAGGACTCACTTGGACTCGCTCTGTTACACTCCGATACACGTCGGCACAGGCTACAAAAAAAACTGAGATGCCCTTGGCACTCCTAAGGCCCCAGAAGCAGCTTCGACAATGTGCCTTCCAGCAGGAAGTTGATTGATGTACGCCACCGTCTGACCTTCGTTCGCTCGCGAGGCCACATCATGTCGACTTGGGTATTTGTGATGTCTTTGCCTTGGGATTTCGTCTGAGAGTCTGGCGCACTTGCGCGCCCGCAAAGTTCATGTCCAAGCCTGCATCAACAGAACGACACCGCTCCCAACTCCTTAAAACAACCTAAATTTACCCAAATGGGAACAAAATGGACAGATGAATACAGATGCTCACTTCTCCCGATACTCACTCTTTGTTTGAAGTTGGTCATGGTGATTCTTGACTCGGTACAGTAGTTTCTCGAAGCGCTGCGCGAGTCAGGCGTCATCACTTCAGCATGGGAATGGGACAGTTGTGACTTTCAGTTTGACGAAGTCAGTCAAGCTGGTTTTCACGCGGCCTCCAACGCGAAGCAACACGTCCGCAGCTTTCAAGCCAGTTCGTGCAAAAGCTTCGTCATCCACAGCCTCCAGGTCTTGCTCTCTGCGGCGTTGCATTCCAGAATACTGTCGGACTTGGATCTACTGGTGCGGGTTTATGCTGCTTGCTGTGAGTTTTTGCCAGTATTGGCAGAAAGTGCTGATATGGAAGGCCACTGCAGCACTGCTGACGAGCCCGGCTCCGAACTGGCCCACCTATAACTGTTGTACCGGATGGGTGCAGACCCTAAACCCTAAACCCTGAACCCTAAACCCTGAACCCTGAACCGTGTGCAGTGGTGGCTTTATCTCAAAGTTGCAGGACACGATCCTGAATGTCCGGCTTGCAGAAGCTGACCCCGTCGTACTCATGCCAGATGCAGCTCGGTCACTTGGATGCGAATGCCCGGGAGAAAATCCTTCGTAGGGACTCCAGCTATCAGGGCTCCAGCTGCCAAGGAAGACCAAGCCTCACAACGGACTGCATCAAACAGAGTCTGAAGCACGTGTCCATCATAAGACACTGGTACTCAGAATGAAACATCTCTGGCCGAGACGCAACTGCAAGATTTGCCAACACACCACCAGCAAGAACCCAAATCCGCTCTGGAGTAGATCGGGCATCAAATTCCGTGACCTGACTCATCTTTGCATCAGGGCAAGAACAGTTTAGGGTTTAGGGTTTAGGGTTTAGGGTTTTTGTGATTTCCATGGGCACTTCTAAGCAAACAGGGGCGATCGGCATCAGAGACATTCCGGGAGCTGGCTGACCGACATGCAAAAACACTGCCCGAGATGCAAAAGCTGTAGTGTTTTTTTTGCATCGCGGGCAGCCAACCCTGAAAGTCGGCCAGCAATTTTGCCATTTTCTTAGTTACTCTTTCCAACCGGAGCGAAGTTTTTGCACCAAACGCATCCCATCCCATGGGGGGCAATTGTTGGAAGCAATATCACAATAAAATACAATGAATCAGTCATAATCAGTCATCTGAACCCGCGCTGCTGTCAAAAAGTGCACAACTGGTCTGGTGACCATGAGCGCACATGACACACAGTAGGTGCGGAAAGCATTCGCGCGCGTGCAGTCAGATTCATTCTTGTAGGAAGGATCCGCAAAGCTGACAGGGTCTTTGCCAACGCGCTGGAAAACTGGCTTGGAAATGGGGGAGCTGCATGAAGCACAACAAGGAGCAGCGATGAGCAAAGCACTGCTGCCGCAGTTTCCAAGGTCAGAAAAAGGAGAGTCGCATCATGTCGCAACATGTCGCAACCTCCAGCAACTGGGAATCGCACCATGCGACCATCTTCAAGCTTCACTGTTTTCGCATCCTCGAACCTGACCTGGAAACAGGAATGGGCTTCACGTCATGTGCCCGGACTTACGGAATGATTGCGATACGTAGGCCCATCCAACTTGACTCGAGCGGCATAGCCACCGATTGGGAAGGCCCTCAAGACAAACTCCGTACCATCAGGGCTTCGTCCAAAATTCACCACCTGTGAGGCAGTGAGGCATGCTGAGCATGCACTCAGATGGCCAACTCGACAACGATACCTCATTCAGAACCTTTTGCACACTTGCAACCCACGACACTAAGCGGCAGCCGGGAACTCATATCGAGTCTAGATCCGAAACTAAACCACAGCTTGCATCACCTAGCAAGGGCTAGAAAGCTTGGTGATATCCCATGAACCCCTGGCAACACCGAGCCCCAACCATCATCACTGGGCATGGAAGCCTAACTTTGCGATTATTGTCATGTGAATTTGAACTATCGAACTTCAAGGAGCTGCATGGCCCTGCTAGACCGACTAGAACAACTCACGGCACATAAGCCGATTGGCCTACCTGGCACATGACTCATGATCGTCCAGGGCCGCAGCCAGCGCATACCGGATACCGGAATCTTGAGAGCATTGCTACGCTTTTCAAAAGGCCCGGCTGCCTCGGGCCCGAAGCCCAGGGCGAACTCTGCTGCAGGGAGCCCAATGCTCCGCAGACAGAGGAAGTGTCCAGCCTCGAAATCAAGCCGAAAGGGCAAAGGAGTCAGGTCAGCAGATCGTAGGGCCGTAGGGGTGCCCAACATGCACACCTGAGGGGTAAGTAAGCTTCCGTGGGATGGGCATCCATGAGCGAAACTTTTTCAGAAACGCACATGTCTTCAACATGACCTTGATTGACCTTGCTACTCAATGCCAGATTTTCGTCCGACAATGAACGCACTGGCCTCGTGGCAGACAATCGCCAGCGCCAAGGCACCAACTACCTTCGCTACTGCCGACGTCCGCAACAAGGCTTGAACTGCTTTGACATGCACGGATGCTACTGGCTTCTATGTGGCTGCCAGTCATCGATTCTATGCTTAGAGTACAACAGACATCCTCCGCACGACAAGATGCTATGGCCGGTTGATCAGATGGAACCCCTGCAAGTGACACGGCCAAGGATGAGCCGTCTGCAGGCACCACCTTGGGAGCACTGTGGCTTGGCCTACTTTCCTGCACATCAGAAGCGATTGAAACATATTGAAACAAGGCCCACAAGCTAAGCTTCTCGCTGAAACCACACACTTAGGACGCCGTTGCTGTGGCCGCCTTAGCGGTCATCTCCAAACGGATCCAAGTCGGGTTCTGCCGGGCCGGGATCTGGATCCCATCGAGCAAGTATGGCAAACAATCTAGGAGCTTGGTGACATGCTGTGCTCTCTGCAGCTGCATGGAACTGAGATGTAAACAGATCGGATGGCACTATGACTATGACAAGGGGCCTCCGCACGGCTTGGACGCCCAGCACCGCGAGGCCCAATGCAACAGGCAAGCGCTCTGAGCGGGAGCGCAGGAATGACACAGCAGCAGCATTCAAAATGATATAGCGCAAGTCAATGCTTTAGGAAATTTGCTGCTTTCTAATTCAAATCATCATTCACCTGAATCTGCATATATACAAGATCCATCCGAAATTTACACATATACACCATCTCCAATACTTATATCTATCTATCGGTGTGAGGAATCACGCGTGTTCGAACCAGACAAGTAGTTCAATATAACCTAGCACTTTTGCTCCAAAACTTCGCCTCTGCCTGCCAAATTCGCGCGAGGAAACTGCAATTCGATGCCCAGCTGGTGGGTCCCACAAAAGGCGCAACAAAAACGTGAAAGACTGGTTGGTCTCCTCCTCAAACCTTTCTGCGCCCGTTTTGCAAGGATGCTTTTGGCACCTCCTGGACTCCCTGGAACTCCTTCCATGACCCCCTTGCCACCATCTGCCACTCAAGCTTCACTTAGGCAACAAGCACTCGGGCACAGCAGAAAGAGTCTGCTGACGCGAATTCACGCAAACAGGTCTTCAGGGATCCTCCAGCAAGCCTTTCTTCACGAGTTACGCTGCATGTTCAAGGTTTCGGGTTTTCGGCCTGGGTCGGATGCCTAATTAAACCTAAACCCTAAATTACATCCTGAAACCCCTAAACCCTGAAGTGTCTGTTTTTCGTACACTCGTAGTCCACTTCCGCATTTGAAGCCCAATTGTGTAGACTGGAAGCGCTGAGGTGCACCGCTTGGACCGCCGACGTGCACGTCCCGTGGCTTGGGTAGGCACGCTGCCGAGGCGGCATGCGCAAGCATTTAAATTTCGACATCGGGTATGTTCTGGACATTGAACACATTCACTGGACAAGCGAGAGGAAATGCTGATGAAAAACTAGCTTCGAGATTCTTGTTTCTTGGTGAACCCTTGCGCCTCTACTCTCCTGGCTCCTTAGCCTGGTAGCCGCACGTGGGCAAACAGCCACAGAAGCCTCAAGCCACATTGCGTTTGCTCATGTCTCAACATGTCAATGGTATACTTACGTACGCAAACATTCAGCACTGCTCCAGACAAAAAACGCATGAGAGACATCGGTCAGTAAGAACAAGATTGAAATTTCAGTTGCTGGCAAATCCAAAGCTTCGAGCGGCCAAGCCGGCTAAGCGTGCTGTCCGAGGTGCGGCAGGCACTGATACTTTCACATGCTGCGGAGCTGCGGGAAAGGTTGCCATCACGCAGCGCAAGACGTGTCCCAAAAAATGCAAACGACATTAAAACACATGCACGACAATGACAACGCATCATGCTGTAGGTTTCCTTGGACCAACTCAATGGCCTCAAAGTGCAAGCTGTCTACATGGTCTTGACAGTTCTGCTGACCACAACTGCCAACAAAGATGCGATGCAAGTCTGTGTCAACTTGGTGAATCTATTGTGATTGGGCCATCTGGCTGAGGCCATTCTCAGATGCAGCTGGACATGGACACGAGTGAGAGGCACTGGCAAGCCATCCAATAGTCACTGGCCTAACGTGATTTGGATGTTGGCCGGATATATGCCAGACTTATCTAGCACACTGGTACACGCGTAAACCAATCGGGATACTACAATATGTTGTGGGTTGGTCTAACCAGTTGCCCAGCTGGAAAAGGTCGGCACCCTACCACCTCTAGGTTGAAGCGCAAGTTTTAAAGTAGGGTAATAACATGTTTTGCTTGCTTGGCATCGGTGGCATGTGTTTACGCGTGCTTTGACCTTTAGTCTTCCTCACATCCTGCTCATCTTGTAAGGTATTTGCACAGTTTCGTGCATATACTCCTTTTCTCGACAAGCTAGTATCGAGTTTGCATGGGTTGTCCGAATGCATGGAAGAGGCAACGCGAATGCAGCTGGACATGTGGTACTACTAGCGAGACATGTGCAGTTGCACCAAACTGGGTGAGTCGAGGCCCCGGCTGCACACATTGCTACCACACTCCATGGCTCGGCTCTGTGCGGCAAACGCCCAAGCATGACCGACTAAGTGACCCCGTCCCGTCGCTGCATTTGTCGCGTGATTCTGGGTGAGGGTGGTCCAAAGTAAATCCCACAGACAGGTCAACTCACTGGAGCTTAGCAGGGTTTCTACATGTGTCTCTTGTGGGCCTGAGTCAAAGTCAGGGATAGTCAAGCAGTCAAGGTGATGCTTGCAGAACAATGCACAGATGCACCTCTCTGATGACTCATTGGGGCAAGGGAGCCTGTCTCTCCTTCTCGTGTTCGGCCAGTACCTGCCGTGCATTCAGTAAAATTTGGATGGCACGCCTCACAACACGCATCGATTCGGCTATGTGGGAAAATGTGGGAAAGCTCTCCGGAAATTCAAGAGATACGAGTATGTACTTCTGGCGGCCAGATCCTCAGACAGACCTCGCGAAGATTTCATGAGCTCGAGTCTGCCTGAAACGTTTTGCTAATATCAAGATAGAGCCGAAACGAGAATCGGAACCGCAGGAGCCGAACCGACAAAGAACCCGACTGCGTGCGAACCGAGCCGGATGCGAACTGCAGAAATCGACCCTGCTAGGGGCTCTGCCCGATTACCCCACACCATACAGACCAGGAAGCTGCTGCGGGGAGGTCAGTCAATGGCAGAAAAAGGGCTTAGGCAAGCCTACGGTGGGAGGGCCTCGACTCCCCCGGACACGTACCCAACGCTTCGGTGAAATGCAAAAACCTGTGCTCGCCGTGGACTGTTGGCTGGTGGGATTCGGGGCCCCAGCATGACGCGGAAGTCTGTTGGCGTCCGACCGCATGCGGTGACGGCAGAGGCCGGAATGCGTGGAAAAACACAGTTCGCACCCAGACTTTGACCACGGTTTTCTGATGAGAAAGCGCCCGACGGAAGCCAGAACAGTGATAAAAACACGACGGAGGCTGGAATACATGGGAAAAACGTATGTTGCACGTGGGGTTGAGATGTTAAAACTGCGAACCGCCCTCAACACTGCATTTGTAAGGCTGAGATGCTGAGCCCTGGCTTGTTAATGAGGGTACAGTTTGAGGGTTTGGGTTCGATTTAACATTTAAAGCCCTGAGCCAGCCGCGCCCGGGGCGGGGGGGGGGGGGGGTTCGGGGTTCTTTTTGTCATGCTAACGGGGCCTTTAACCTTTAACCATCAATAAACACGGGAAGCGATTATTTGAAGTCTTGGATTCCTCTGCCTTCGGGAGGATGCACGCAAATTGCTGTGCAATCATGTGCAATCTCAGTCGCAAGAAAGTGCCTCGAATGGCTAAGCGGTGCATGCAAGAGATGTCATGCGTCAAAGCAGGGGTGCGCGGAGGCAGGCAGGGGCTTTCTGATTACACATTCTATCCCAACAACTGCCCTGCGCCTGTTACGACTGGTACGTTTCCTGGACTTTTGGCTCGCAGACACGTCTCTCAGCTGGACAGGAGTCTTTTCGGATCTCGAGCATGACAGCAGGAGGGATCTTGCGGGCTGACCTACTTGAGTTGGTGTTTTTCTTGAGCCGCGGACGATTGTCTGGTCTCGAAAGCAACCATTTTCGACAAAATTGGGGGAGGCATTCTCAAAACTCCTACCATGAGATCCTTACATGTTGTGATTGACATATGCGCTGACGAGCCTGCAAGCACTACCCATGCCAGACGTACAGGCAAACAGGCACCTGGTCGTACCGCTCCTTGGCTTTTTGCGTGATTTCCTGCGCAAGAATGCATAAACGAGGGAGGGGTTGTCATCATGCTTCTCACCGTGTAGCCGTTGCGAGCAAAAGTATGCGCCCCCGTGCTTATAAGATCCACTTGAAGGCATCCTCAAACAAGGCAAGAGTATGAAATCATTGAAAACACTTCTGCGCTCGGCTGCCATGCCAAGGTTGGGTGTTTCTAGATTACTTTCCAACAAATCTGCGTCGGGGCGCATGATGCAACTTGATGCAACCAGGGCTGTGAAGCACATTCGAATGGATTGAAGTTATCTAAAGTTCGTAGAAGCTCAGTATGCTCAGTTGTACGAACCGACATGAGATCATTGCCGTGACATGCATCTTGCCAGCAAGTCCTCGAGCCGGCACTGAGCAGCTCGCTTTACAGACCTAGAGCCCGCCAAGCACATCTCAGAATGCAACATGCAGTTGAGACTTACGGAATCGTCTGAATTGCTGCGGCAAGAAAAAAACTCGCAACAAATCCCCGAGGACCGCGCTCAAGCTCGTCCTGCTTTGTTCGCAGCTCTTCATCCAACTGCGACGAGAAGGGAACGACTTCGGTGGACGTTTTGCTTTGACGTTATATTTTTGTTTATCAATATCCACTCTTCCGACAGTACCTGCACAGCTTACGAAAGACAGTGCCATATCCAAGACCACGGTGATACAATTTTGGGCTGATTGCTGGTGCAATTATGTTTTTTGTACGTCGATGTCCTTCTCTGCTTCGGCATGTAGCACATGAACTTACTCCATTAGTATCGTATCGAATCTTCTTTCTCAGGCCGGCGCATGCCGTCGCCAGTTTGCTGTTTGTTCACGAAACATTTTCGCTCGTTGGGTCTAGAGGTGGTCAGTACTGGTCGAAACCCGCTTGGTCACATCATGTTGTTTAACTACCTTCACACCGTGCCGTATCTGTGCCCGTGTCGTTTCAGCCATACGTATATGCGTGCTTCCCTTTACGAGCTGCAGCTTCGTGCCGTTCAGGCGATTCCGGTGGTTCACATCAAACTCACGACTGATCCAGGCCACTCTTGGTAAACATGCTAGCTGAGTCACGCATGAGTTGGCAAGCCTACAGGGTATCAGCAGTACAATATTTTGGGTGTTCTACAGCCTGAACAGAACGAAGCTCCCGATGTAACCCCCATGCGATACAGCCCCGCTCAGTGCAGGGAGCCGTGTCTTTTGCAGGACCCGCAGAACCCCTGGCGGTCTAGTGCACCCCCATGCCATTCAGGTCATGAATGGTATTCGCATCTCCCATCGGTCAAGCTCATTGGTAGATCGGAGCCACTTCGCGGGCTCCCCTCACCGAGCTCTCGATCAACCTTTCAAGCACCGCCCCACATCAAGCACGCGCAGCTTAAATCGTTGCAATCGGTGTCTGGCGAACTACGTTCTTACATGCTTGTTCTTCGCACGCCTATGCCTATGTCAAAGTACCCTGGAGTTCACAGGCCACAATACAAAAAAAATGTGTAGCTGAATGCAATCATGCACAAGCCCGGTCCATTGAGTCTCGCGCCTGCTCGATCTGGCACATCGCATATCACCAATTCGTCCTGACGATAACTCAACAGTAGCCAATTCCCCTGAGCTTGTCGGACGGGCATTCCGTTTAGCTCGTTGCCACCAATTGGGCTTTAGAGGCTTTTTCTTTCGAAAGGCAGTGAAAACGACTTCGGACCAGTGTGGCGGGCACCCTCTAAGCCATGCAGCGGCATGAAACCCCTGCAGCCAGTACCTAAATAACATAATACCTAATACTGACATGTCCCGATATGCTTCGCACCGCTTCTCAAAACAATCAATTCTTACTGACCACCTTCTGAGAGCTGTCAGCCGCCACGACTGTTTTTCTCAAGTGTTCCCTTCGGGCCACGCGCATACATGGCTACCGGAGTGTATCTGTATTCTACACGGAGTTCCGCTGCTGACTTGCGCAAGGCGCAGCCTTCCCGTGTATGGCTTGAGCCATGAAAAGCCATCATCTGGAAGTTAGAAGCACGACTTTCCAGCAAAATCCAGCACTGTGGCGCCGATAAGTAGCCTGTGTTGGTGTCATTTGTTCAGGCGTGCCCTAGGTGTTCTTCCGCCCAGGAAACTTGCGAACTCTAATCTCAAAATCGTCCCTCTTGTCTGCAAAAGGCCTTGACCGGATAGTAGGCGTAGAAGCTCGCCGCGCTGAGCGTTCCAACCTCACAGTGCACCACAGCATGCTGCGCTAGTTTGCACTGCAAATGTAGACTTATTTGAAGAAAGTCGCGAATCACAACATACCGACCGCACATCTGCAACTTGCTAGATGGCTGTTCACCTACCTACTGTAGCAGCTGTAAAAGCCGCTTACTATAGCTCACATCCACGAGACACCTCCGCCGCTCAAGCCTGAGCCCCATTCAAGCCAAAGCTTGAGCCCTCCATTCAGAATTTTAGGCTCCTAAACCCTTTTTCAGCCTTGAGCTATCTAGAGCTTCTAGTCCCTTAATAAACTTAAGGCCCCCTTAGATCCTTAAGGCATCTCAGCCCCTCAAAAGCTCTTAAATGGCGATGCTGAGCGGATGGGCGCTGGTAAACTTGCACTCCTTGTAGCTGCACTCGAAAGGAGGAGTCGAACCTGGCAGAGTGGCAGTAGCACTGGTAGTCATAGTGCCAATGGCGGCAGACCCCTTGCATGTTCAGGATCGCGAGCTTGCCTCCAATGAACACCGCATGCGGTAGCGGGTAGAGCCGCATCCTTGGTGACGTCGCCCGATCGCACGCGGGTCGCGCACACTTTGTCTGCAGCTTGTGTGGCAGCAGTGTGATTTGCCTACCGCACAGGACCGAGCGCGTGATCGTATTCCCACAGGATGTTGCTCTCTTCAAGCGGTAGTGGGACAAGATGTGCCTCGTGCCAAGTAAAGAAAGAGTGTACAAGGGAGCTTGAATGCAATAGACAACACGCCCTGAGATAACAGACCCCAACAGCGAGGGAGTTGAAAGTATTGATTGTCACTCAGAAGCTCTTCATACACGTCCTTGTTACAAGCGCCAGACCAAGCATACCTGCTGTCTTGT
This sequence comes from Symbiodinium natans, assembly GCA_905221605.1. Classification (NCBI taxonomy): domain Eukaryota; class Dinophyceae; order Suessiales; family Symbiodiniaceae; genus Symbiodinium; species Symbiodinium natans. Next base: position 185,549 of record CAJNDS010000027.1, read on the forward strand.
AGCCCACACGCTAGGTCGTGCTGACTGTTTCTGCACCGCCACAAACTCATGTGCCTGGTCCAAGATGAACCGCGCAGCTTGTGTGTAGCGCAGGTCATCAAAGCCCGCCTGCAGTCAATTAGGCAGCTGAAGGCCTATCTTTCCCACCAGTCACAACCAAGCATTGCCACAAGATGTCAGAAAAACTTGGTTTTTGAGCTTTGTTTGGAAGTCTGCACGCCTACAGCCCGACACAACGTACCTTTGACATGATCAAACTCTTGCAGGTCTCTGTGCAAGCACTAGAATTATGACGATGGAAGTGAGCCTGCGACTCCGGGCACCGCAAAGGCACGGCCTGACCCGAAGCTTCAAAAATGTTTGCAGGGCTTGCGCACCACAGGGCTTTGGCACAGGGCTTTAGCCCGGGGCTTTAGAACTGAGTTTGCGAAGTCGGCCACCTGAAAGGATGGTTTCTTTTGCCCACCAATCCACCCAACAACGCCTCATGTCGCCGGAGCAGGCGCAGCACATCGTGGCCTCGGGAAGAAGCCAAAACTGGTAGGGCAAAGCAATGGCATCTTCACTTCCAGCTGGACACCTGAAACATTCGGAGCGTTGGCTCATGTCGGGTCCCAGCGGAAGAAGACCAGCTCACGGCTGTAGTGCCTCACCTCATGCAACTCAGCAAGAAGTAGGGGGATGGGGTGATGTTGCCTCACACCGAGCAATGTTATATCTCATTTGTTGTGCAGACACGAAATCTGACCTCCCAAAACACCTCCTCCTCCACCTCCTCCGCCTCCTCCTCCTCCTGCTCCTCCTCCTAATGATGCATGAACCGGCGCCCAAGCCCTTTGCAGTCACGAAATGCATCATGCAGTCAGCCTTTTTCTGGGTGCACCTATGGCCCAAGGCTCTCGTCATCCCCATTGTATTGCATCATGAATCATAGCTGTTCGCATCTTCCTTTGTCGAGCACCTTTTCCATGGGTGCTCACATCTTCTGGATTCCAACTCCTCGCACGTCGTCGGTGCTCAAGGAAGAGTACCCTCCCCCTCCACCCCCCTCCGCGTTTCTTTTTGGCACCTTGCATCCTCTCGTCTTCATCGCGCCCTGCGTTGAAATTGGGCGAAGCAAGCCATGAGCCATCATGAGCCCAGCTTCATTGTCACATGAGTGTCACCTGTGGCATTTCCTCGAGCTCCTCTTCTATCCTTCTCGGTTCCATGCCCATATCTTCGTGGATCTTCGCCATCACTGGCGCATTTTTCAATGTATTCGTGGATCTTCTCCGCCGTCGGTGCCTTCTGAATTTCCAAGTCCGTGCCCTCGTCGATTTTCTCTGTAACCGGTGCAACTCCGACTCTTTGGCTAGCTTCGCACAATCTTGAGCTTCAGTATGCTTCAGTTGAACCTTTCCCCAACAAGTCGGTGGTAATAATTACCCGAGACATGGAAGCGTGCGGACAGGGAGGCGTGACATCGAAAGTCTTTCGTTCGTTTGCTGACATAATCATGGTCCAATCGTCTGCTTCAGATTCCAACAGTTCGGGTTGCCTCCACATCTCACAAACACCAGATGTCTATCCCTTGCGAAGCCTGGAAGCTCTGCTGCCAAGAGGTTTGTTACCTTGAACCGAACCGGTTCAGCCAAATTACAGACCTAGCCGTTTTAGGTTCATAAAAAACTTGGGCCTTGCTCTCTCTTGGCTCCTTTGAGTGCTGGGGCAGACATTCCCGAGCCCCCCCCCCCCCACCCCCCCCCCCCCCCGCCCCCCAACCCCAACCCCCCCCCCACACCCCACCCCCCCCCCCCCCACCCCCCCCCCCCCCCCACCCCCCCCCCCACCCCCCCCCCCCACCCCCCCCCCACCACCCCCCCCCCCCCCCCCCCCCCCTCCCACCCCCCCCCACCCCCCGCCCCACCTCACTTTCCCCCCAGACCCCCCTGCCCGGCCCCGGCCCCCGGCCCCCCCCACCCAACCCCCCCGCCCGTGAAAGCCAGGCCAATCGGCGGCGCAGGGGAGTCCAGATTTCCAGCACTGCAAATCTGCACTCCCCAGCGTCGGGCCCGATGCCCGATGCCGGTTATCATTCTCGGCATCACTTTTTTCGAGCAAGCTCATCATAAACCTCATCGCAACCTGTCATCCTCCCCGGTCCTGCTGCGGTTTCCTTCGAACGGCCCGAACCGATACCCGCATGATCCCGCATGTTGGAAACCGAACCGAGGAACTGAACTGTTCATTATCAACCCGAAACCGAACCGGGCCCTTGTCAACGATGGACCCGACACAGTTGATCAGTATGGCAGTGTTGAGTACGTCGGTGACTTCAGGGGCTCGCAAAAAAGGCATGGACGCAAAGGCACCGAGGCACTACTTCAGGTGCAGTGTGGGGCAAGATTCCGGCAGCAAGGACCCTGACATCCGCGATGCTCATGTTTAACTCATTCTTTCAAAGTGACGGTAAACATCCACGATGTGGCCTCACGATATACGACATGACGATCTACGGATCATTCATAATCCTTCCATGCCCCCAACTCACGCTTCTCGTTGCATAGCGAACTGCCACTGAAAACTGGAAAGTGCAACTTGGCTTGAGAGTTGCTCGCAAGTTGCTCTCACGGCTGTGTTTAGCTTTTGTTTCGAAACGTTTCGGATCGTGGCAGAAATCTCGTGCGACACATTGCGACACGCTGCAGCAAACAGCAGCACCGAGGTCCATGCTCGGCAAGGGTTTGTAGCCCTGACCTTAGCGGGCAGGCATGGGCAAGCACTTGCACTTGTTTGCACTAGAATGCCTGGACGCAATCTTCCCGCTCCTCCGTAAATGAAGCCAGGGAACCCTTGTCCATTCTGAATTCGAATGATAGTAAACAGAAGCAACTATAAAGGCACTGATATACGTCACAATGTCATGACTACACGTTCTGGCTGGGTGCCATCCTCTTGCCGTCTTGCCAGCAAGTTTCTGTCATCCCAGAAAAGGCTAAAGCGTTCACAGAGTTGTAAAGTTAGCCTCAAGAGTATCTGACGCACGCAGCTAAGGAGTTGATGGCCAGCTCGGCTGCCCTGTGGCTCTTTCCTGTGTTCTTCGCCGCCGCGGTAAGTCCAGGCGAATTCGGAGGTGGCAGCTGCTTGCGAAGCCAAAAAGGCTCTCACAGAAGGAGAAAGCTAGCTGATTCAATTGCTTTCGATACAGAACGTCACATGGAAGAGCCCCATCCCAGCAGCTGCCACGCATCTCTGCTCTTGAACACACGCCGCCCCGAATTTCCGGAAGCATGCAGGTCATGCATGGCATGTGTCCGTGGGGCGGCCTCCCAGCCCCAAGCAAGCTTGGAGGCCGCTCCGCTCTGCGCACCCTCTCTGCCTCCTGTGCCTACACATGCCTGCATGTGCCTGCAGTAGGCCTACACTGTGGCACTATTGGGAACCGCCTGTAGCCACACTTCCCAACGAAGTCCCCGCGTATCTTGTGGTCATTCTGTGGTCATACCACATGCGTTTGACTACAGCCTCGTGGCAGCCTGAGAGGTTGCTCCAGAGAACTCCAACCAAAAAACTAACGCTACATTGACCTGAGGTTCAGCACACGCAGCTAGAAACTCGAAAGATCTTCCACTGAAGCCACGCACAACATCCTTTTGGCGTCCTGCTGGCAGGACAGGTGCAGCCTCACTCCAGGCGTCTGCACCACGAACAAACAAGCTTTGAGAGAAGGAGCAGAACCACGAGAGCTGCGAGAATTGCGAGAAGCGACAATATAACAAACGGATGTGCAGCCAAGGGGCACATCGGCTTTGGCCATCTTTGTACGAGAATCTGGTCAAACAATCTAGTCAAAGTATGCCGAAGTGTCGATCGTAGCCATCAGCTGTTCGCTCTTGTCGCGACTCTCACTTCGCACCTCATCGGCATCACAAGCGTACACAAACTGTCCAGCAGCTTCTCAATGGCGAGTCTCTGTGCTCAATCTGTGGCTTGGTGTAAAGAAGGTAGGAGGAAGCCCAATGCAGGAGGAAAGGAGCTTCAGGGCCAGAGTCAACCAAAAAGCATTCAGGGAGGCAAGGATCAAGCCCCTCCGAGCCTTGCAGTGCCATTCTGCGATCGGGCAGGCTCTGAAAAGCGCCTCCGCTGCAGCCCAGACTAGTGCAGTGCCCACGGCACTCTGCATTCAAGTTGTCTAGGTTCTCGCAACTCCCACTTCAGGTATGACAGCCCTCAGACCCGCTCAGATCTGATCGCCTTTTGGCCCGGTTCCTCTCGGAAGCCACCGCTGCAATGCGCTCGCGCTCCAGGACCTGAGAACGCGCGGAACGCTACTTTTCGGACATCGTAATACTAGTGCTCGGTTCTTCCAAAATGCTGGAGTGCACTGAATATGGTGCAAAAGCGAATCAATGGCTGTTGAAGCAAGGATCAACATGAATAAAATGCCACTATGTGATCGACTAATGATACCATGTGGCAGCCAAACCTGGGAGGCTGTCACTCCGAACTGCAGAAAGGAGCTACACAAAGCAAAACGTCGGTCTGAAAACGTGTAACGGCATTAAACTCATTAAACATTCTTAGCACATAAGGGACGCTTCAATTGACGAGCCCGGGCACTGAGGCTCCCCGACCTTCCTGACCCGTACGATTTGCATACTTCAAGGTGCATAGGTGCGTTCAAACCAGCACACATCTTCAACTTCTCCCAAGGTATTCAGACACAGAACTTATTTAGAAGTACTGTTGCAGCCCAGCCGCGGTCACTAAACGGAGCTGCTTCTCCGACCGGGAGAGCGGCCAGTCCATAACGACGGAGGACCTGAAGCAGACATTCTCACGTAGGATGTAACCGTATGTAGTCATCGTGTTCGTTTCTGCACGCTCCTGCTGTTCCGCCTTACTTAAGTATCGCAGATCCTGTACAAGGACTCTACGTGACTACAACATGAAGCAGCTCAACAGCCCCAGCAAATCCCACGAACCCCCAGGAACCAGGCCCGAAGGGAATCTCCTCCTCTTCTTCGCCGGAGGATGCTGCAGCTGAGGGAGTCCGCGGTTGTTCCTCCGCGCGGCCGAGTGGCCCTCTCGAACTAGAACACAGTTTCGATTCACTATGAAGTACTTCACCAAATCATGAAGGCCTTCTCAGCCACAGCCCGCTCACGCTCACTCAAGCGAGCCTGGCAGGCGCTCAGGTTTGCCCCTATCAGACTGAGTTAGCTTGTGGGGAGGATTTCCGTCAGAACATGAAGCAAGAAGTCCGACTCCACGAAACGGAACGTGAAGACACATGGGACCAACTTGAGGCACGCGTCGTCAGCCACTGAGACACTGAGAAATCGGCAACGGAAGGCAGGAGAAGGAAGCGAGTCCGCACCAGAGGTGCCAGCTTTTTTAGTAAAAAAACACATAATGTAAGATGTTAGCTGGCATGTCTGAGATTGCACTTTCACCAAGCCTCACGCTGAGTCAGCTCAGTCTCCTTCTCGCCTCACAGATGGTGCAAAACACGTTACAGCGTTGAACATCATTGAACTCAACATTGCTGGAGGTTCTCGCAGTCCTCGGGCCTTGAGACTTCCTTTGATGGTCGACGACTGTAGTTATCGTTACAAACACAACTACTAAAGGCAAAGAAAATTGCTGAACCTGTCATCTACAGGCAGCTTTGCCTGTTGATTCTATGGCTCTCTCTCTCTCTCTCTGAGCCTGGGGAAAAAAAATGAAGTCGGATCGGGGAAGTCCGCTGCCATTCACTGCCCAGGTGATGCAACTTGAGACTCTGAGTTAAGGAACCCTGCGTCTGAGCTGCTTCCGCCATTCCTAGCCATGCCCATGCAGCAAGAACCAAATTATCCGGGTCAAGCCAAGCGTCTCAACAGCTTTTCACGGCATGCCTCACGGTTTGCGGCCCCCCGCGTGGATATTCGTGGAGGTGATTCTCATGTGAACTTCTTGTGAACCACTTGCGCCTCGATGCGGCCCTTCGGGAAGTTCGGGAGGGCGCATCGCATCGCCCGTGCGTCTCGCAGCCTTTCGGCTTTGTAGCAAGCGCATGCCGGCACAGTTGCCAGCGCAAATGCCAGTGCTGTGACTTCTCGGAAGCATCTGACAGAATCCGATGGTGCTTGAATGTCCCTCAGCACTGCCGCCATGTGTCGGGCAATATCTTACGTTGCAACAGCTGTCAGCTGTGGCCAAGACATGTGAGTAGCAAACCCCGCTGAGACAGCTGCAGTTTATTCAAGGCATCCAGCGCATACTCTGTAGGCAGCCGAAGCCAAGCCACCTCCTTTGTGCCTCCAGTGTGTCAGCAATGTGGCATAATGTGGCGAAACGTGCAGGCACAAGAAAGTCTGCTACAGTATATTCAAGTTCTGAACTTCAAGTTCGTGCTACATTCTTCTCAGCCTCACCTCAACTCCTGGATGGCGCGAAATGGCGCACAAAATTCTGAGATGCATCCAACTCGAGAACTCGAAATGTGCCGAGCTGCCCAATCGCAATGCAACCAAACACGCACTCCTGAGGCATGAGCTGTAAAACCAGCAGTCGGGATTGAACATCCGATTCACATCGGATGAGACTCCGGACGAGGTCCATAATCGACAAGTGCAAAGTTAATTGCCGGAAAGGCACAGTCTGCACCAGCTGCTCACTATCACACTCTTACTCAGTTCTTTGCATTCTCAAGAAAACCATCGCTTGATCCAAAATAGAAGGAGTTCGCAGATCAACCAGACGCCCTGGAGCGCAAGAATGAGTCCGAGAATGTCGGAAAAGGACGCGGTGCTCACAATCATTTCGGCCAGATGCCCCCCGCCCCCCCCCCCCCCCCCCCCGAAGATGTAAAACTCAGTGGCACAAAAGGGGAGCCCTGAAAGCACTTCGCCTGTACATTGCCAACAGGACCCACAAAATCTTTCAGCTTAAAAGCCACCTTTGCTGGGAATTGGGTTCCTCGGCCTTCAGCCCGCACACCACGCACTAAGTGGACATGTAACATTTTTTGGCGAGTGGTGGCAAGCATCGAGCTTAAACTTAAACCTCCATGCCTCCTACCGTACCCAGAACGCTGGCAAGACATGGCCGTGCTGCACATGCTAATTAAGCGTCAACAACTCTCTTCGGAACAATGAAGAGGCCGAGTTTCGACCCGATCTTCTCCACGGATGTGAAAAGCTGCATGGCCACGGGTGTCTGACTGGGACCAGGCTCCTTCAACGTCAATGGGACACGATTGCAACGAACACAGTGCTTCTGCTTGCAATCGCAAGTACAGCACATGCTGAAACTCTGCTGCAATTGTAATCTATGGCGCATGCCCTGGGCAAGATTCATGATGCGCAGGCATCCTTCTTGTAGAAGCAGATCATCAAGTCAGCATCCAAGCTGGCACTGGCTGGCTCGATGATACAATAACGGCTCAACCAGATTCCCCACTCCACTGGCAGAAGAATCGGTGCCTGAGTCTAACAGTCCAACAAGACACAGCTGGAGAGCCCCAGACTAGTGTCAAATTGTCTTGCTGCGCTGTCTCCCGCTTCTCAGCTCGGAACGTGCAATCGGACATCCACGCAGCAACGGAGCTTCCGCTGCATCGCTTGCATGGATTTTGACCGAATCAATTACCTGTGGGCCTGCGGGCTCCACACTCTATCCAAGCACAAGAAGTGAGATGTCACAGTAATGCAATATACTCAGCAGTGATTAGATTAGTCGTAGAAGTATCAGCTGTTTTTACATAAATGAAATGCTGGAGGAGCCAAAGGGGAGTCATGATGGACGGCCAGAAGACTTGCAGCTGCATCGGTGGAATCCGTGGCATGGTTTAGGGCTTAGGGTTTTAGGGTTTAGGGTTTTAGGGTTTAGGGTTTAGGGTTTAGGGTTTAGGGTTTAGGGTTTAGGGTTTAGGGTTTAGGGTTTAGGGTTTAGGGTTTAGGGTTTAGGGTTTAGGGTTTAGGGTTTAGGGTTTAGGGTTTAGGGTTTAGGGTTTCGTATTTGACTGAGGTCTGCACGACGCCCGGAATCTCCTTCGCCAAGTCTGCCGTCAAATAGTGGGGAAGCGGAGCTCTTGGCCTGGTGGCAACTTCTTCGCAGTCCACTTTCCGTTGTGGAGTCTATCCCGAGAGCCGGGCAAGGTTTGAGCGCCCGGGTCCTGCAAACGGCACAAGTTTGGAGAGATGTGGAGTCTGATGTGGAGGGTAGTTTGTGGGTAAGGGGAAGGCTGGGGTGGGAATGGCTCGACAACAGAAGCCACACAAAACACTCCTTGGGTCCCGGAATGAAGATGAAGCGGGTACCATGCGCAACGTGGGCTTCAAGTCCCCGCCTTCAGGTTGACCGGTTGACAGTGGTGTGTTGACGCGAAATCTTCTGGGCAGAATTGCGGGCTGACAATGGCTGACACCAACCAGCCTGTGTCCTTTGGATGCTGCCTTCCGTAGTATGTTCAGCCAAGTTGCATCATGAGCTTCAGCCGATCAAAGCCTTCACGATAGCTTTGGACCTGAGCAGCACAGGATGTCATCGGCTTCCTGCTCTCTAAGGACTGGATTCAGGTCACTTGACCAGGCAGCATCAAGCGAGACCAAAACGTCTTGCCAAGGCTCCCGGCACCCTCAGCTGTGGAAACAAAAGCTCGGGAGCTGAAGTTGCCCATGAGAATGTATGCTGCTGGCCTTGGGGCACTGATGACTCTGCGCATGCCCCACAGTTTGCAAACATCTTGCCTGCGAACCGATGCGAGCTGCGCCAGCATCCGTTAACAAGCACACACATATATGTATATATATATATATATATACATATACATATATATATATATCAGCGGCTGTTTGGAAATGATGTCAAGAAACCGGTTGTTGCAGAGGCAAGAAAGCAACTTCACGTCCATGTCTGTTGGTTGATTCAGAAGCTTGAAATCAGTTTGAAGGTTGGCTGCAACATGCTACAACCACAACCTTCACCCTTGGAAAGCCCTAGCTGGGCTTTGTGCGGACCGGCTTCCTCATAGCCTGACGGTGAATCGGTTGAAGTGGCAAAGCTTCAGGTCAAGCTGTGACCCAGCGTGACTCACAGAGCCTTGTTGATTGCACCAATGCACACACACACATCACACCACATGCAGAGGAATGCAGGGGAGGCCACGAGCATGCCTTGAAAAATGATCTGGAGCATGTCACAAACCGGCGCCTCGGGTGGGTGTGGATGGGTCTCAAGGCAGTCACTGAAACGACGGGAACCGCAAACTTTACAGAACTTTGAATTGCCCGTTGCCCTAAAAATGCCGAGAGAGCCATCATGCCTGGGCGTCAGCACATGAAAACCTCTCGACCCCTGTGCTGTCGGGCCCAAGTTGTATCCTTCACACATTCATAAAGAATTCTGTGAGGGCCGGACACTGTCAAGATGAACCTCCGAAGAAGGCTGTGAAAAGCTGTGGCAACTAGATACTGCAGATAGCTGGAGTCTGCCGAGGCTTCATGGCTTCTCCTTCAATTAATCTGCACATGCATGAGGAGATGTCCTGGCCTCAGACAACACCACGAACATACCATCAGGGAAGGCCGGTTCGTAATGCATCTGGCCAGCGGGTTTCGGCGAAAGCAAGGTCGAATTAGCTTAGGTCACCATCGCAGCACCACAGCTGCTAGCTCAACTACTTTGCCCTTTCCTGCTGAGGCTCAGCCCTTGAGTCTGCTGAGCCCAGCTTGTGCCTTGCCATTGAACCGGGAAGTTACCTAGAAAGGGGCCGGGGAGTGAGAAGAACGCACCGGCGGCCCGAACTTTGTCATTTTGTTTATCGGATCCCGACGCCACCCCACCCCGGGGCATGTCCACGGCTGGAGTCCTGCATCGGCCAGTTTCCTGAATCGGCAACAGTTTCCTGAATCCCGGCTTCCTGTCTCGCGGATCCCAGTTTCCTGATCGCCTCTGAATCAGGGAGCGTTACGTTCTGACCCACAGGAAACGCTGCGACTATCGCTGAGATCCGCTTGTCGGCTTTGCACGTGAGCAGCCGCCTGCCCTGAACAGACCTCGTGAGCCCCTCGTGACTAGTCCATCCACCAAAGGCATATTCTCTTGAGTTGAGTTGAGTTGCTTGGGAGCTTTCAGACGCCAGGGCGTGCCATATCCCCTTGCCGGTCAACCCTGAGACAGAACTGGATGCCAACACTCAATGTCACTAAACCCTCAAGCCTCAAGCCTTAAAAATGCCACCGAAGGTCTATGGTCCAGAACGGCTGCTTATAGGCCGAAGCAATACAAAGCGTGCTTTGGCGAGAGAGCCAGGTGGCCCAAGCAATATTGCAACCGGCCTCGAGTTTCTTCAACTGGTCCTCGGTGAGGTTCCCACCGAAGACCTGCCTCGGCACCTCCTCGCAGAGGCTCGCCTGTTCCGGGGCTTGTACAGTAGGCTCGGCAAGCGCCAGGCAACGACATCCTTCAACAGCCCCATCTAAGCGTCTAAGCGTGCCTTGCGTGATATCGCTTCGACTTGGAGCAGGCCATCGATCTCGGAGAAGGGGGAGACAGGACAAAAAGACACTCATTCTTCCATGTCACAAGACTTTCACTGTTGTCAATGATTCGGCATGAAACTTCGAAATTCTATGACACCGAAAGCTGCATGTCCGAATTCCACACACCATTTTGCCACAGGCTACTCCCAGTACCTACTTCAACCGTCAGGTCGATTCGGGCGCGCATGCATGTATGCTCAGTTCATGCTCCGCTCGGGATTTCGCCTGCCTTCGGCCCCGTAACACACATGAGATCACGCTCCGCATAATGTTCTCGGGGCTCTTTGAAATTTTGTGGTCACAGCAGTTGAACACGGCATCGTAAAGTCTAAACTCGGCTCATCCCGGCTAAACCCCTTAAGCCGCAGTGTGAGAGGCTTGAGGGAGGGGGCGGGGACCTGTGGAGGGCCGAACGCCTTGGCTTCCTTACTTTGAACCCCAAGAACAGCCCCTCTTGGATGCTCGGCTCCAGGCTCGAAAGGCACCATCTTTCAGTTCACCCTCAGCAAGGATGAAGGACGTGTCGATCACAAAATGGTCAGACCTGACATGTCAAGAGGCATGCCCTGGGCATGCCTGAACCACCACTCTTACTGTTCGTCTGGGCGCGTTCTCATCTCTTGCACGAGTCTAGCAGATGGCAGCAGCAGAGAATCTGAGTTTAGGGCGCTTCAACGGCCAGCTCCACCGGCATCACCTCAAAGGCAACGAGGTAAGTGAAGAAATCTTCACAGATAGTAACGATATTTGGGTCGGGATGGTAGGGCAGCTGGATGCAGCTGGCCTTGTGCAGGTCTTCAATGACCCACCTGCCATTGAGCCTGCAAGCGGGAGGGCTCTCTTGACTTCGGAAGCCTCCTGTCCGAGGAATTCTGCGTGGCTCTGACGTCTGAAAGGCTGTGTCGTTACTGCAAACCGATCGCATGAGGGGAGCCAAGTCTGTTCATGCACCTGCTTGGAACTCACAGAAGCAGCACACGAAAAACGCAGGCAATGCTGTGCTTCCCTTCTCAAGCCGCCAGGTGCCATGTGAACGCTCTGAAAGCATAGGGAAACCCGCGCCTGGTTGCTCCTGCTGAGGCTGCGGCTCGTCGTCCAGCTTGCGCAGCAGTCCGAACGTGAGCTTTCGTCCAGGGTTGCCGACCAGCGACCTGCAGGGCCCCCCCCCTAAACCCTAAACCCTAAACCCTAAACCCTAAACCCGAAAGAGCCAGCTCTCCGGGAACTGCTCTGGCTTTGACACATGCCCTGCTGAGCTTCTGACGATACAGTTGTCAGCACCCGCTGTCCCGGAAAGATTCCTTGCTGGGCCTGGTCGCAGCTTCAAGTTTCTCAGGCCCTGCACGGCTAGCCAACATACAGTAAACTCCAGAAAGTTGGAACATGGTTTAAGGATGATTAGAGCTGGGATTCCCTTTAGTTTTCCTTTTGAGGTATGAGGATAGGGATGTTCCAACTTTTTGGTGTTTACTGTATGCCAACATCCATTTCTTCAATCCTGGCCTTTGTTTCGGGCACCAGGAATGGCCTCCGTCGGAGGCACAAACAAAACAAACAAGCTTTTCAGCATCTCTGATGCAAAAAACCCGAAACGTTGATGAATCTAAAACTCGTTTTGGCTTCTGCATGCTTCCCGTGCCGTCCGCATGAGAGCAGCTTCTCACCGAAACGGTCTAGTTCCTTGCTGAGGACAGCACTGAAGATCTTTGTTCAGGTTCAGAAAGATTCGAGAGTACAGCATGTGATAGCCTGGGCTGGCGAGCTCCACTGCTGCAAGATTGACACGACTCTCGTCTTGGTTTATCTGGCAATACTCTGCATATTGGTCTCAGGTGGAAGCGTTCCTGGTAGATTCTGCCTTTGGAATCCACTGGAGGAAACAGCGATGGTCTCGGCTCGACTGGCAGTGGCGTGACATGGTATCCTACTTGCTCACGGCCAGAATGACCATTCCTGTAGCTCGAATTGCAGCTGAGGACACACGGGGCCAACAACATGCGCTCAGGGCGTAAGACGGCGGCTCTCGATTGGAAGCTTCCCAAATCCTGGAAGCTGTGTTGAAGGCATAAGGCTTCACCTGCAATCAGATCTTGCCAGGATTCCATACTGGGTGTTTTCTCCGGTGGACAATGGTGGACACGACCTTGTTAAACTTTATTAAACACAAGCTTCGTGCCTGCGTTAGAGCATTGTAGACCTGCACGGGGTCGACTTGCTCCCGCAGCCCCTGCCATGAAGCCGGATGTTGGTCAGTCAACCTTTATTTGTTGCTGAGCGTGCCCGTTCTCAAACCTTCGCAAGTCGTAGCACAACCACTCGCAATGCTTGTTCGCCTTTATGCTGCTTGCATCTGTCTGCTGCAGGACTGCGTTCGACTCTGCATTTTGGCCGTGGCGAGAGGACAAGTCAGAGCTCCTTCTCCAGGTTGAACCACCACACCTTGCAGGATGCGGATATGCGGGATGTTCGTTGTCACCGTGAGTGCCAATGTGCCACTACAAAAGCACCCAATTGCTACAAGATTGCTACACTTAATCCCTGGTGTACCAGAGCCGTGGCGTGGAGATGCCCACTGCAATCATCAGAGCGACTTGAAAAGGACTCTTCTCCCAGAGTCACAGATCCTAACATATGAGTAAAATGACACCCAGTAGAAAGCGGTAAAATTCGCTTGAAGGGGAGCTCGCCTTGAAATTACTTACATCCGAATAACTATCCACATACCACTCACCAGGCCATCAGACTCTTCAGCAAACCCACCCCCCCATCCCAAGGCACTCCTTGCCCCACCGCAGCACCACACCACAGACTGTCAGACGCCACCACACACGACTTCCACCACGCACTACCACACACCATCACACCCCGTCACACATCACACACCATCCCACACCACCACACACTATCACATGTCACCACACACTCCACCTCCACCACGCACACCACCATGCACACCACACAAACCACCACGCACAACAACACACCCACACACAACACCACACACGACACCACACACAACACCACACACAACACCACACACAACACCACACACGACACCACACACAACACCACACACGACACCACACACGACACAACACACAACACCACGCACGACACCACCGCTGTTGTTGTTCTGGGAGTGGCTGCAATCCATCTGATCAGTTCTCTATGGACCCAGCCCTCCTCCCCGTCCCCTCCACCCCTGCTGTTTCCTGCCTTCCCCCCGGGTGTTTCTGAAATTTTCCCGGTGAATGTGGGCTCCGTTTCCTGAATGCTGCTACTCTGTCTTTTAGGCTTATGACTTGACGGTGTCAAGGAGTTGTGCCTCATCATCTCACTTAATTAGACTCGTCCTTCACATGTCCAGGTCCTGCTGTCGAGGTAAATCCAACCTCGTCAGTCGCCTTTCCCAGTTTCATGCGGTGAATAGCCTGGTGAAGCTCTTGCACATCGAAAGATGGTTCTGACAAACTAGGCGCAATGGATAAGCTATAATGATCTATAATGTATATGTAAGTGCAATGTTTCCGGCCACTAGGTGAGAGAGGTCATGGCTGATTCAATTCCAAGACTCGAAGCTATCCTGCCATTCTTCGGCTCTGCCGACATCTGAAGCTGAGTTGCGCTGTTCGCGGCCAGGTTCAGCACTCCTGGCAGATTGGGTGTAAGCTTCTGCAGTGTTTGAACTACACCTTGCAGATACACACCCTTGTCGTGAACTTTGTCTCACTGTGCTGCCGCGCTGGTGCCCCTCAGGATCCCTCAAGCTGTTTCCTGACCCACGCACAGGACCACGGCCGGCGCGAAGCTCAGCAGCGAGATTCAGCACGTTCTTCAGCACGCCTGGAAACCTTTGTGGTTGCAGGCGGAGAGCTGCATACTATTGTGGGGGATCGGTTTTTGTTGTCTGCCCTTCGCGGGACGCGGGAAATGGACCCCAAACCACCAAACCCGCTGAGACCTAAAGCCCCCTGAAAGCCTTCGACACTAACACCCTAAACCTTATAAGCCCTAATCCCTAAACACGATGATAAACCCTAAACCTTAAATCCTGCCCTCAACCCTAAAACGCAGCAAAAAAACAAAAATTTGAAACCTTGAACTCTAAACCCCCAAAACCCTAACCCCCGCACCCCCAACCCTAAACCCTAATCCGTAAACACCCTCAACCAACCTTATAAGCCCTAAGCCCTAGATCCCTAAAACCGTCTCAAAGCCCTCCAAAACCAAAAACCCTCAAACCCTATAAGTGCACTACACCCTATAGCACCCTACGCCGCAAAACCTGAAAAACCCGACACCCCGTAAGCCCTAAACCCTACAACCCTAAATCGTAGAAACCATTTACAGCCCATAAGCCTCAACCTCCACCCCCCAAACACTGAACCCTAAACCCTGGACCTTAAGGCCTGTAGACACACTAAGCTTCTAAGTCCTATAACCTAAGGCCCTCGATCCCTCTAAACCCCAGGCTCTAAACCCTTATACGTCCCGAACCAACCCACAACCACACCATACATGTGCATGTAGAAAAATGTATCCTTGCATATGCAAGTATATACAACGATTTATATTATATAGATATATATATATATGTATATATGTGGTAGCATATATATATATATACACGCATACATACATTAAATGCAATGGGCACACATGTGGGGATTGCTAAGCGGGGCGCGGAATGCGGGGGCACGACGCGGGGGACGGGGCAAGCGGCAAGCGGGACGCGAGTCGTGGGACGCGCCACGCGGGACGGGGATGCGGGACGCGGGATCGCAGCGTTCGCGCAGGCCAAGTTCGCGAGTGTCACCAAACTCACCACCACGCTGCATACCCTGTGAGACGAAACCTATATTGTAACGACTGTCTCAGGACACAGTTCTTATTTCTCATAGGAGTCACGCCCTTTGAGGTCCAGCGTCAGCCCACTTCCATCACAATGCCAGTGCTGGACAACATACGTCTTACAGTAGGGAAGCTCATTGAGCGCTGTGCATCTCTCGTGATATGGAAGTAAGGACGACTTTGTCCTCCAAACCAGCAGCTCTAAATGGCTACTGTGGACTCGAGAAAGCAAGAGTTGAAATCATGTGCAAGACGTGCCTCGGATGACTGGCACCTAGACGGTTTCTTATTGCAATCGAAACAAGGATCAGACTTCAGATTCAAGTTGAAGTCAGATATTGCGGGTCTGGCACCACCATCCGAAGCATTTTTGCTAGTGGTCAAGCATTGTCAAGCAACTCTCCTCTTACCATGCGCCGCGCATGCCAGACAGCTGAGCCTCTAAATGTCTCCGCTGCCTGGATAGTACCCGAGCAGGAATGTTATACCTGTTTCCCATCCCTTGTCTCAAGAGCACCCACCTTTAAATCCCAAGGTCGCTGAGATCATATGATATTGTGCTTTACTCTCGCTATTTTTGAAGAATCGGTCTTGAGCTTGGGCACCACGAGGTGACAAAATGGCAACTCACTTCGAAATCCATCTGCGCCCTTCGCCGTACCTTGTCTTGTCAACAGCAGCGTTGTTACTTTGAGCGTTCCGGCGGGAGCAAGTTACAAAGATAAGCAACCGGTCGAGCATCATCAGACAAGCGGCTCACTTTGAATGCGCCTTCTGAGTACCTTGGCACCTTAGACACAGCGGCACCATGTTTACACTGACAAGACAGGACCCTTCATCCAAAGAAAGAAAGTCAGGGTTTGGGATGACCCGGACCTGACCTAGGCACTTGCCGACGATTGAAATGCCCTTTAGTAGGAGACGACTCGGGACTGCTTGGCGATTCAGGGTCTTTCGGCAGAGGAGACGCTGAAGGGCTGTGATGTCGCGTAAGGCCGGCTAAAAACTTTCAACGTGTGAGGTGCTTCACGGTGCTTCCAAGAAGGCTCCCTTTCGAAGCGAACCCAGTCAAGCCTCTTGCCCAGACCTATCGGATGGCATCATGCACTGCCAAGTGGCTGTTCTTGGCCTTCTTCAGCTCAGGACTCTTCCAAGGCTTTCCCATCTCATCCAGAAGATTCCTGCGAAATATGTTGACTTAAGAAGGTGAGTTCATCATATCCTCAGGAGGTAGCTGCTGAGAGGAGCGGCATCAAAGGGACAACTTATGGACCTCGCATGCACCAGCAACTATGCGTGGCGAATGCTTGCAGCCAGCGGCACTTTTTAGAGTTCTAGCTTGGAGCATCGATCTCGTAACATTCTCGTGACAGTAGTACGCGGCAGTGCAACTGCGAAGAGAGCGCTGTTGCCGCAATTGCGACAGATGAACCCCAGCTCCTGCCAGAGTCAAAGCCTGCACTGTCACCACCCAGGTGAATATTCTTGCCAAAGACGCCTCGGAGTATCTCGGGTCATTTTGAGTGATGAGTTCTAATTTCATGATGCCTGAATGAAGAAGCTTGCATTCCATCTGGAAGCTCGTGGAAAGCACGTGAGGACGGCACTGAGGTCACCTTCATACTGCACGCCCAGCTGAACGCGCGGTCGCTCACCCCACTCCCTGCCTGCGGCCATGGAGCACATGATGGCACCCGGTGTACAGTGGTGTTCACATCATGGCACAAGTCACGTCATGACACATAATTATGACAGCTGGGCACGACCCCAGCATTTTCATGGATGCACTGCCGATGCACCTCCCCTTCATACATATTGACTGAAAGCATGCAGTGCCCGCATGCTCTATCTACTGGTAGGTATACGCTCTAGTGAAGCGCGCCTTTGTAGATTTTGCCAGTTCCGCGCAGGAAGCTGCCGCCTGAGCAGCAGGCTCTGGCATGTGCAGCTCGGAGGCGTTTTCTCTCCCAGCAAGCGTGCAACAAGCTTCCCTTGCGGGCACAAATATGCGCACAGAACCTCGCCGCAACCCATCCGTGCAAGCTGGTTCGTGTTTTCAACCCATGTTCTCATCACTCTGAAACAGAATGAAATGTTGCTACGCGTGGAGTGGAGTTGGGCCGCAGATGAGGAATGGACTCCTAGACAACCGGCAGCTAGAATTTTTGCCGATGTGCAGCAGGAGGCCCCTACAGTACGGGATGAGCGCGCACCGTCAATTTGGGCAGGGGCTTGAGCGGCAACGTGCACGTCCAAGAGCCATGCGTGGAATGCAGTTTGGCCCCACGTGCCTTGCGTATTGCGTAGTCTGATTACCGGAAGGTTTACGCACGCACTCATAAACAATGTGAAAGTTTGTCTGGCCAAAACGCCTTCAATCCGCGACTTATTCTGAAACATTTCCGCAGCAGCCAAAAGGCGAAATACAAAAGGGGCTTGGCGCGTGCAAAATTCGTTGGAGGCTCAAAGCCTTCGCAGCCCAGTCGCCCGGCTACCAAAAGATCCCGCTTCAGCCGAGACCGACTCTGGGATGCAACACATGAAACTATGAAACGCTTTCATCCCGGCCCCGGTGCTCTTCCCCCGACTCTTGAAGTTTGGAAGCTCTATGAAGCTCTTCTGGGCTCTTCCGGAGAGCACTTGGAGAGAACTCGCTCTTTGTTTTGCAAAGGCGCTTGGAGCACTGGGGTTTTCTTTCGTGTCATGGTCTCTGTTTGGGGTATACGCTGGCCGTCTCATACCAAGTCACTTGACTATCTACAGGCACCCTCGAACCTGGCCAGAGCCTCAGCCCCGACAATGTGGAGATGCAGACGGCCACAGGAAACCGGGTGCCTCCGAAGTTCACGCGTGGAAGCCTCACTTCGGCTGCCTGCCTGAGCCATGCACGAGAGCGAGAGAGAGAGTGTGTGGTACGTGTGTCTGTGTTGAGTGTGCAAAGGCGTGTTGTTTAAACCACGATAGTGAATTTCAATTGCAGGGTCCAAGTTGCCGGATGCCCTCGGGACCATCGGAGGACATCTCGTATCTTGCATCCACCCCACGCCTCGTTGAGCACATATCGAAGACATAATATGTCGAGAAAACTCAGACAGGATTAGCTTGGGCTGATTTGGGCTTGTACGTGGCTTTGCGTCGCTTCTCCCTTTCCATCCGCTTCCCAAGTCTTCAGCCAGGTGGCAGATTCTCGGCCGAAACGCGGAAAGCACTCTGGACATCTCCAGAGGTCGCCAGAGTGGCGACTCCTGATGCCTTCACCTTCCAGGAGTTTGCGAGTGCTGCATGTTGAAGACTTGCCGAAGAACTGTTGATGCATGTTGAACTACAAGAATTGACTCCATGCCCACGTGGTCATCTGCAAGACGGCCTCAGGCACTTGCTTCGATCGGAAGGTCAAGGTCCCGGACAAGGAGGGCTGGTCTGAACCCAGCTTGTAGCGGCTGCGGAGGTAGAGATTCCTTGGATGCCGTGGACACTTTGCGCTCCAGCGTGCTCTTCCTTTCCACTTTCCCTTTATAGGTTTAGGTTGATTACACAAGACTCACAAGACAACCGGATCCCCCAGTGCGACCGCTGCATCGAGCCGGCGGCTGCCACGGCGGGTGCCAAGGTTGCAAGATCGGCAGACAATCCGAGGCCCACTGGTGCCATCGAGACGTTGCGCTCCTCGAGACACAATTGGGTGGAGGTGCTGCGCTATTGCCAACTACTGAGTCCGAGCCAAACACAACCTGGATGGCTGAAAGAACAGACTCTGACTCTCTGCAGTACCCTTCCACACTCTGCTTCGGTGGCACCTTCACCGTGGCCTTCGCGTCTGCATTCAGTTCCAGGCCCTTCCTGATTTCCTGCAGCTTGGAGCCATACTCAGTCATATTCATATAAGACCGCTACCACAATGTTCAGTGCATGAAGAACTGTGAGAAGCATACTCACTGAGAAATCCCTCTGGGCTCAGGTCCGACTTGCCCTTCCACTCTGCAAAGCCTTGCGCTTGGGAGAGGGAGGTACATGCTCGCCGCATGACGTAGACGCCTAGCTTCGACCACTTATCGGGGAGGGGGGGGGGAGGGGAGGGCCGTCAAACAGCAACCGGGGCCAAGTCTTTGAGCAAGTGCAGACGTGGCTCCGTCTTTTAGGTGTGGGGCGGCCTTGTTTAGACGTTCAGGCTCCCACTAAAGTTCTTCTGAGAGCAGTGTGGCCTGTGAGTCCATGCATGTGTGAGCATGAGTGCATAACCTGCACTTGGATACCTTCATATGCCTTCCCAACCTTCACTGCTGCAGCGCGCCTGACATCGTTGGTGACCCCTCCAAGGGCACGCTGGCATCCACACCGAAGGAAGTGCCCAACTTGGCAGGGGCACGGACCTTTGCATCTAGGCCTCGGAGAAAGAGGAAGAGACAAGAGGATCATTGCAGCCTCCCCTACGGACCGGCAGCAGTCTACACTGGAAGCTTGGATAAGCTTGGGGATGCGGTTGCATGTTGCCCTGCTGCGCTCAAGCTTCAGAGGACTTGTTAACCGGCTCCGGCCTGTCTCAGAAATCTTCAGGATGTACTGAGGATCGGTAGTGAGTATTTTGCCAGCTTTCTTTTCAAGTCCTGCAATGGCACATGAGCTGCAGACCCACTCAACGTCGATACCCCCTTTGACAAAGCGGGTCACCTACGCTCTTGTATCAATTCTCTGTTTCAGTAGCCATGTACTTAATGTACTTTGCAGTCTGCCGTGGCGAAGTCTCAGGCTACCAGGCTGGCAGCCCAAGCTTGCCAGTGTGCAGTCTGTCCTTGAAGCCTCCCCTTCAGGAAAGCCTGGTTGCGGAGGGTATTTCTCGCATGTCACGCAACACACTCAAACTCAAAGATTCTGAAACAGATAGCGCAGGGTTGCTCCAACATCGAGCAGTATCAAGCAGCCAGAGACTCCAAAACCCCTTAATTAAGGAGTATACCTTAAATCATATTAGGGTTCCTATTATAATTTAAGGTATATTCCTGAACTAAGGGGTTTTGGAGTCTCTGGGCAAAAGGGAGCAGCCGACCTCCCACTCGAGAGTGCTCTTCTCGCTCTCTGGGTCAGGCTGGAAGACATTCATCTGCAAAAGGAGAAAAGATGTGTACTTTGCAAAAAAAGCTCAGCAGCCAATGTGTGGCACGTCTGTGTGGCGCGTCTCTGGAAGATCGGGAATTGCAAGGGGGGACTTGCGAAAGCTGCCTTCAACTCTCCGATCTTTGAATTGTATGCCAGCCCGGCACTCGACTGGATCCAGTTGGGCAGAATGCCTTTGCCAGCAAAGAAGCAGTCCCAAATCTCTTGCTCGGAAAGAACACGCAAACACACCGCTGCACGAAGGTCCAAGATGCTTGGAAAACAATCCTGAATCCTGTTCTAGCCCAGCTGCTGTCGCTCATGCCCGAGCGCTTCTTAGCATCCACGGCATAAAGAAGAGACACGCCGTTCTTAATCTGCTTGTCCCAACCAAGGGCTGCGTCATAAACCTTGCAACGGCCGCAAGTCTCCATCCCGCCACCATCAAAGCTCTGTCCGGGCCAAGGCTAACTGCGTGCCAGCAACCACGTCGTTGCTGTTGCCGGTGATTGAGAAGTGTCGCGCTTTATCTCCTCAAGCTCGACATGAAGCGTTTTCCGCACGAGTGGGATCAAAAATGCAGGCAGGTCTTGCCTTGCACGGACACTGTCCAGTCCAAATCGTTACCCTCCTGGCACGAAGGGAAGCGATTCACCCTATATCGTTGAGAACAGGAATTTCAGAGGGGGCGCCCACGTTCGCAAAACAGGTGAGGCTTTTTTTAACTTTCGGCAACCCTAAACCCTAAACCCTAATTCCTCAGGCCGGCTCTGGAGCCGGGCCCCAAGAGCAGCGAGAAGGTTCCGCCATCCAGCACACAAGGACTAAGGTTCTTCAGCTTGCAGTTTGGCGCTTCGCCTGAAATTTGTGAAGGCTGAAGCATCTGAAGCTTCTTTAGCTTCGCACTTCTGAAGTTTCCATCTTAGCACTAGCTGCGGGTTTGGCCCCTGAAACTTGCAGCCTCAGGCTTCGCTCTGCGCGTTTCAGCCTGAGTCTGAAACTTCGCGCTTCGCCATGCGCTTTGCCTGAAGATGTCTTGAATCTGAAGAACTAAGTGTTGCACTTCGGACTTGGCTGAAGATTCACGTTTCGCATGAAAACAGGCCTGAAATCTGAAGTTTCTAGCTTCATGCTCCGCGTGAAGATTCTTGTCTCACCACAGAAGCTCGCAATCGAACAAAAAGAAGCATTCTCGAACTTCACGCAAGTCATCGAGCCAACTACCAGGATCAATCAAAATCAGAGCATGGACGTTTGAAACACGTTGCTCTCCTCATCGCCTGTCGCGGACGCGGCGACCCGAGTATTGCCCAACGGCTTCAGTCTGCTCTTCCTGGCATCAGAGACCCAGTTTTGCAAACTCTGACGCACACTTTGGACATGTTGGAAATTTTTGCACAGAATCATGAAAGTCACCTGACCTCAAGAACAAGCCCAGCAGCACTGGCTGTGACAGGCTGTCTTGCAAAGACTAAAGACAAGTACACAAGTAGCACAGCGGCTCGAAACATCACGAACACGTGTCAGGCTTGCAACATGTGGACCCTTCGTTCTACGGAGTGGTCACAGAATTCATTCCAACGTAGCAAGCACACCGCAAAAGGTAGCACGCGCACAGCAGTAGTGCAGAAATACTGAAAGAGAACATACGAGAACCTAGCCATCATGAATTCCTGAACCCGAAGCCTCACATTATCTCGTATCTCACCAAGCCACGCAGAGTCGTAGTTCATTCCATAGACAACGTTGCCACCATCCTCACGCGCGACGAAGAGTGCTGACGAGGTCCTGTTGGACGGCTCCGTGGCCCTGCGCAGAATTGCCGGGGTTGACTGACAGGTCTAAAGGACATTATGACCATGAGATGCTGCTATGAAAGAAAGAATGACATGAGCAAGGCGAAGAGCAGTCACTTCACGGACAGGACTGCGAGCTGAAGGTAAAACGTCTGGTGCATACGTTAAAAAAACTTGACATGAAGTGCTGCGAATGGAACTGGAAGACCATCACATGTCAGGGTAACCTGGACATGGGGGCCATGTGGCGGAAAAGCGCAGGGGGGGGGGGGGAGAGGGCGGGGTGGGGGGAGGGCCCCCCCCCCCCCCCCCCGACAATTGCTGAAGAGCTACAAGGAACTAGCTTTTGCAAAACAACCCCACACCGAGCGTGAAGAACATTACTTCGAACATCCAACCCTTAAAAACTAAGCAATTGACAGGCACTGTAGGGATCACTCGGATGGGGATTCCAGGGATGCTTGCTGCAAGGATGCTCTGCACAGATCGGCCCGAACCCCACAACATACAGAAAGTACAAGTTCAGTTCTGCTGGCATCCAAAGTTGTCCGAAACGCCTGTCCTGGCTAGCTCGAGTTTTTAGACGACCACGCGCAGGCCTGACTTGCCACTGTAGAGCACCCTGAGACACGGTGTCAAGCGCAAAGTCTGGACCAGCGATTCCTGGGAAGCTGAGTTCACTTCTTACTTTCGCTGGATCGTTCAGCAGCACGGTAGAATCGGGCAGAAGCTGCGGTTCTGGACAAAGCTGCAGAGAGGAACTACAAGCTCGACAAGAAATCTTTCTGCAGCCCAGCGGCGAATGCTGTGGGGCTGCTTCCACACCTGCAGAACGGAATAGAATGGCATAGAATGGCCTAAATGGCACTGAAAGTAAGGTATACAGCAAACACAGGCACAAGCTCTGGTGCAGCCAGCACTTCGACAGTCTGCGCGTGACAAGGCCTTCAAAGTCTTTTCAAACCTCAGCATCGCGGCAGCTGTCTGGTACTTGGACATTGCTTGTTGCGCAAGTGTGGGCACACTGACACTATGTACAGGGTTCTAACGTTTATAATAGTCGAGGAGGCGTGGGCTGGTGTTACTGCGCAGCACACCCGCTCCAGCGCAAGGCTCCCGCTCACCTAGCGACGAACATTCGGTTCGAAAACGTTCGAAACGGTGGAAAACGGGTTATCGCCAAGATCCCGCCAGGTCCGCAGATTCTCGGGGAAGAAACTAAGATTTGGCATCGTTCCATGTGCTGAATCGCGTTCTCACCTTGGTCCCGTGTGCATTTCGCAGTCGAAATGGTCCTTCCGCCTCAGTTCTGAGCACGGTCTGGTGCTCGAATCGCTCGATGTTCACAAAACTTGGCAGGAACGTGTTATTCGTCCTCTCTTGTTCTTGGACGGGCTCGCATCGCTTTTCCGAAATGGCCTCCCGCATGCTCCCGCCTCAGTCCTGCGTGCATGCTCTCGAAGTGCCGAAGATTGCAGAAGTGCCGCATTCGGATTGTTGCTTTTGTGTTGGTCTCTCCGGTTCGCGCCTGTACTGCCACATGATTCAGTAACACCAGGATTGCGTACCGTCAACCAACAATATGGATCAATCTGGATGGACCCTAAAACCCGCAGCTGCCATCAGTTGTAGAGCGGCTGCTGCTTCGTTTCTTCCTTGCTCCAGAAGCCGAGGGTCCTTGGACAACATGACAACTCATGGAATGATGAGGAGTTGACTATGGAATGGAGCTAGCAGCAGCAAAACCTGACGCGCATGTAGGCTGTTGGTGCAGAGGCGGGGTTTCGTCAAAGAATCGGAGAGCGAAGGCCCACAATTGCAGCGATGACCGCCACCTGCAGCAAGGAACAGTCTTAGGAGCGATTGTCAGTGGAAGGGGCAGGCAAGCATAAACTACACTTTTCTCCGCCAAGGTCTTGGTGAAGCTTGATGCTCTGTTTATCCAACTAGATTTTGAGACGGGGTGCGTGACACACAGCACAGCCGAAATCGCAGCTGACTGCAGCATAGATGCACTTAGCGCCGCTGCGCGTAGTCCACGGCGACTGGTTCGGCCCGGCATGCCCGCAAATAAGCAGCAGCAGAGAGGCTTCCCAAATGGCTGCGAAACGTCGCACGTTCCCCGTGACATGTCACAAAGACAGCTCAATCGAGTCCTGCACGTGTCGCAGGACAGCATGGACAGCACGGACCCTGTGAGTTGAGCTGAGATCCGCACATGAGAGTGAAGTCATGTCCCGCAAGCACACGGCGTCCAGCCCCAGGCTTGGCCGCCAAGACCCTACAAAGCAGGAAAATGAATGAAAATGATGCATGATGTTTGCTTGTGATGCTTTGCGATGCTTGCAGAGGCTCCTTTTTCGTTTAAGACACACAGGGAGACCATAGGTTGGATTGTCGGGAGAAGCATGGGGAAAGCGTTCCTCAGATGCATCAAAAGCATCAAAATAATAGATAAAACCTTTAGGGCACTGGCCAACGCACAACTTCTGTCGTACGATTCCCAACCGACCCAACTTCCCAACCCTTGCCCGACATTGTCGGTGCTTCACAGTAGGCATGAAGTTCATACTATAAAGCTTACAAACTGTCGGAAGCAACGAAGCTAACGACTTATCAACAACAGACATGATCAGACTGGATCATCCGACCGGCCGGGGAATCGAGCTTGTAGCTCTTTGCACATGGCATGAAATTGCACTCAAGTTTCTTCTTTCTGACAACATCTGTCTTCAAAACAGATGTGAACAACAACGAGGTGTTCCGCACAGGAAACCCTAGAAGCATTCCTTCTCCCGTGCCAGCGCAGCCAGGACAGAACACACTGCAAGCTGCAGAGTCATAAGCTTTCGGGGCATCATGCTTTCCTCAATAGTTTCACCTTGGAACACCATCCCACCTACCTTGCCTTTTTTGTGATTTTCTTCTCAAAGAAAAGGGTTTTACAACAAAGTGCCTTCATCACTCACGTCGTGTCGCTGGATCAAACGTTAGTTCATTGTCCAAGGTTCCTCACTGCTGCCTCCATGTGGATTCTGGCAACGTGTTTCAGCTCCAGTTCGGCGGATCATCCTCTCCGATCCGCTAAAGACTATTGGCTTGGCATGTCTTTTTTAAACAGCCCACAGACAAATTTTGCTTAGGCTCATCGAAGGTCGCGTGCCTTGAAATTTCATTTATGCGAATATGTCCTTCTTTCCATTCATTGATTTCAATCCGAGGAATTATGCATAAAGCAAAGGCAGATTCCTACTTGTCTTGCTTTGAACGATTCTAGAGGCGAACCACACGAAACACCGGCCCTCGGTCAACCTCCGGAAGCCATCCAGTGTCCACTCGGTGTGCCTCAACCACACTTCGATGTCTTCAGCCACGGCGACCTGAATTGCTAAACGCCATCACAGCCTGCATCAAAACCATTCAAAGTCTTGAGAGCACCGAGCCCCTCAAGGCCGCAAACAAGGGAAGGGCGCTTAGTTGTAAGTTGAACTTAACTTTGCTTCCTGCGCCTTTTCCTTGCTTCCCACTCACCCCTTGCGGATTTATCTCACCTCGCCCTCCCCCCTTCCCACCCACCCCACAGAAAACACAGAGGGAACTGCTGCCCGGAAGTAGGGGTCAGGTGTGCAGAAGGTTTCCGCCTCAGGCTGGGGCTTCGTGTGCCGCCAACATCTATTTTCAGGGTTCCACTCAACCTATCCAATCCCAACTTCTCTTTCTGTGGTCGACATGTCCTTTTCCGCTTCTGGCCTTCCCAGCTTACACGAACCCTACAGGCTTTCAAGCCAAAAATCATCTCTCCTTCTTAGGGTTTCGGGCTTGCCACGCAGCATCTCCCAATTAGAGTGCATGTTTTAAGGGGTGGGGGTTTGCTCCCAACACATGTTTGGTCAAGCTCTAGGGCTCTAGGGTGCCCCTCAATACAGTAGGGCTTCGGCGTTGCCACGGACATGTCCGCTTAAGACCTTTTAGGGCATGGCGGCATAGCGTTTGCCAACCGACATCTGCTTTTAGAGCTTCGGGCTTTCCACCAAACAGCTCCGTTTGGGGGCTTCGGGATAGCCATCCAGCATGCCCTTTCAGGGGGTTGGGTTTGCCACATCTCTCTTGGGAGCCTTGAAGGCTACAGGTTTGCCACACCAAGATGTGTTTTAGTGCTTTGGGCTTGCCCCCTTTCCTTGTTTTAAATTCTCCTTTTAAGGCTAGAGCTTGCCACGTAACATTTGCTTTTAGGGTTTTGGGACTGCCACCCAACATCTATTAGGGCCCGCAGCACAACACATCTCAAGTCAGGAAAAACCATTTACAATTGAGAAAAAACAGAAATGTTGACTTAGCTGAGGGAAAACCCTGTGCGACGGTTCTCTGAGATTCTAGGTCTTCTCTCATGGCCTCAGGTCAAAGGACGCAAGGAGAGGAAACACCCACGGATGTGAGGAGACTCGTCAGTGGTCTCGTGCCTATTTCAGTACTTCAGTACTCTTAGTCTTTAGTTTGCCTCATAGCATGTGCTTTTCACACATGGGAGCAGGTTCGGGATTCGTCACATCATGTCACATCTACAAATGAGATTTAACTTGCGCGCCATTCGGGTGTGGCCGCTGCGGATCGTGTGAAGTTTCCGAGAACCCGAGTCTGCAACCATGGCTTGAACGTTTATACTGTTTACACTACATTCGTACTACGCCAATGTCTGCCAATGTACAGGGGTCGTGGAACCATTTGCAACCCAGCTCTGCCTGGGGCATGGTTTCAAGCTTTGCCTCTTTACCACCTTCACGTTTCTGAAAAAGCTCTGTTCAATTAAGCCAGGCGAGGCCACCTCAGAATGGTCTGCATCCAGGAAGACCAGCTCTGCCCCTTCACTGAAGCGCCGGCCCGCCTGCACCAGGTTCCACTGATCTCCACAGCTTAAGCATGCAGCATGCTCATAGCCTCTCGGAACGGCTCAGCTCAAGCCAGGCACTTGAACCTCGACTTTATGACAGCGGGCCTCGACAGAGGTGGTCTTTCGCAACTCAGCTCGTCCAGGAGCCGCGCTGTAAACTGCCTACGCAGAGCAGCTCTTTCTCTTGACGATTGGACTGCGGGGCCTCTACATCCTGCGGGGGCCTGCCCAAAGACAGAATCTGCGCCGACCCCGGACTTCAGGAGTTACCCGCGGCTGCAATGGCTGCACGACTCACTAGTGAAATCCAACAAATTACTTTCGAACATGTCGGAAATCTTTTTGGGATTCTTTGCTTCTTCTCGTGCTTTCGCCTGGGTTGGAAAGTGCTGAGAACTCTTTACACCTTGCCCGTCCCTCAGGCCTCGGCCGCAGCCGCAATGCCTGAAGACTTGCATCCGTATGCGTTAGTACTCGGTAGATGTGCTGTGATGCGACTGTAGCTTTGGGACCTTCAACAAACAAAGGCACAGTCTCATGCGATCTGTCTTTTCAATACCCCACGAATAGTGCTGCAGCTAGAACTTGTTGCCGGTTTTCTGCACCTTGCAGCCACAATTTTCTGTAGCGAAGAGGCAGCAACTGTCTTTGGTCCTGGCCAGCTGAATAGATGCATTGTCGAGTCCCCGGATGATAACAGCAACCGTACAGTTACAGCCTTCTTCCACCCGGTCAAAAAGGATGCCAAACATTTTGCTGCTTGCTGGATTTGAATTTCCCGCCAACAACGACAACTCGAAAACTCAAACAATACAACTCTAATTACGAGATACTCCACTGGCGCCTGCTCGAGGTGTGTTAGTTCCTCGGCCTTGGCAGTAGCATCACTGAAGGCTTCTGAGGAAGACAAAGCAAAGTGTTTGGCGTCCGGCAGAAACCTCGTACTTGAAGGGGTCCACTCCCACCAGTCGTACTCGGTCGGGCCTGGAGGCTATGACAAACCACTCTACCTGGCGAGGTTGACCAAGAGAACTTTAGCTGCGAGGTGCAGCAGTGCCAGCAACTCTGCCGATGTCTCGCCTGTCTCGACGCCAACCTACAGGTCCCCCCCCCTCCCCCGCACAAGGGAGCCGACATGTTTGTTCAACTGAACTGGCCAGGCCAATGAACTGCTTTCGGGCAAGAAAGACTGCCTCTGCCAGTGTGATGTTCTTTGCGGCAAATCCGCTTTCTTGCACAATGCTGGCGATCACCTCGCCACCTCAACATCGCAATCCATGCTTGAACCGTTTTTCGAAGAAATAACTTTGCAACTTGCTAGCCTGACTTGGGAGCTGGCAGCCATCATTCTGCGAAGAGTTTTTTGGATGACGACATGTTGCTGCTTCATGATTCACAAGTATGGTGCACCAGGAAAGTGTTTGTGAGGCAGCTTGAGTTGTGATTTTTGCTGCTTGAATTCTCCGAGTTGCCTGAAGTGTGGCCCTCTAACCGAGTGTCAAAAACCCAGGGCTCCGGCTGGTGCAGCAATAGTCATGAAACTTCACCTGAACAGAACTGCCCATGCAGTGTGAACGCCAAGTCCTCTACAGTCTACAGTGGGGTAGCTGCTTGACTGCACGAGAGAACACGAAGACACCTATCAGATCGAGTCAGGCCTTCACAGGTATGTCTGGCATCAGAAGTGCGATCAGGAAGTAAGACAGGTGCCACCTCCATTTACAGGACTGCTGCGTCGACTGCGCAAAACATGTTTCGAGGCATATTCTTCTGCTTCCGTGTTAAAATCGGGAACTGTGACAACAAGTGAGTCAAAAACACAGACTCGAAATGCAGCTAATATTTCCATGGAGTTATATGTATGTATAAGATACCCTAGTTCAGCCGAGTTGCCTCATCTATCTGTGCTTGAAACATCGGTCGAAGCTGGTCATTCGTGGGCGTCTGAATCAGAAGCCACACGATTGCACGAATTTGCACTGCAACGTACACTGCAACTATCTGCAATTGCTATTTGCTCCCTTTGACAACTTGCCCGTCCTGAAAACTTCCAGACGCCGGGCCAGGCCGTGGCAGAGCTCCAATGCCGCTGCGAAGGCAAAGGCAGTGCTGTGCACCTCAGAGCCAAAAGCACCAAAAAAAACACCACTTCGCACCCCCCCCCCCCCTCCTAAAACCCAATTGCAGGGATAACACATACCAGTATCGTCCCTGGCCCGCTTGTTCAGGCAACATTCCTGCGCCTCCTTGCTCCGGCTTATTAAGAGACGACAATTCCGAGCAGCCTGCTTATTTTCAGGCAAGAGTGCGGTTCAATTGCTTACCTGGCCTGCTTAAGCAACATCCCGGTACAAGCGACCGCCTGGGTCTTGAGCCTCCTTGCCCTAGTCTGGGACAGCTGCCAGCCTAAGCCTCTTAGGCCTGCGTGTTAAGTGTTACGGCAACATTCTGGTATAGTTGCCCGCCTGAGCCGCCCTGGTCTGCATATTACGGCAATTGGTACAGTTGCCCAGCTGACCTCCCTTGTCTGCTTGTTGCGGCAACATTCTGGCACAGCTGCCTGAAACTTCCATGGCCTGATTGTTGCGCGACCGTTTTCCGTAGAGGTGCCCGTCCTGAGCCTCTTGCCGCCTGCAGTTGCCCGTTGCCTGAAAGCTGTACTGCTTGCCGTTCTGCCTAACGCGATTCAGTGCGAGTATGTTCTGAGGATGGTGTGCGATTCAAGCACACGGAAAACCCACGTCTACCCTGAGCAAATCTGCAGCTGAGTCTCCGGAACCCTCCTAGCGTTTGAAGGACCGGGCGGTGAAGGAACCCAAGTTCTTGAG
The DNA here is from genome assembly GCA_905221605.1 of Symbiodinium natans. Classification (NCBI taxonomy): domain Eukaryota; class Dinophyceae; order Suessiales; family Symbiodiniaceae; genus Symbiodinium; species Symbiodinium natans. Next base: position 215,514 of record CAJNDS010000027.1, read on the forward strand.
GTGGAGGTAGCATTAGGATCATTCGAATAACAAGCTGCATCTACAACTCAATGATGTTCATGGCTTGAGCCGCAAGTAAGAAAAAACCCTGCGTGACCATCACGATAACCTCGACAAAGATCGCTTCAGAGCCTTCGCACGGCATGACCAAGGACGAAGCCCCATGTGTCATGTTCGCCGCTGCGGAGGCAGCAGCCCAGTGCCTGGGTTTAGGGTTTAGGGTTTGGGGTTAGGGTTAGGGTTTAGGGTTTAGGGTTTAGGGTTTAGGGTTTAGGGTTTAGGGTTTAGGGTTTAGGGTTTAGGGTTTAGGGTTTAGGGTTTAGGGTTTAGGGTTTAGGGTTTAGGGTTTAGGGTTTAGGGTTTAGGGTTTAGGGTTTAGGGTTTCTGTCTTCGGCCTAGATTCCTAGATCCTGCTTCTTCTAGTCACATGGAGTGCGAAGCCAAGGAAACTTGAGGGCGCGTTTAGAGGGCTTTTCAACCTTCCACTTATTATACGTAACACAAAGGCAACCCCATCAAAGGCCCACAACTCAGATATATGCCGGCTGAGCTGCTGTTTACTGCAACTTTGAACTTCCTACCGCGACCTGCTGTCGACGTAATGTGTCAGAAAGGGTGCTGCCGGCGAATGGTCAGAGAGCTCCCGAGACCCGACCAGGACTCCGCAAGGTCACCTGTGCCGAACTGAAAGGACAACGGAGTGGAGCTACGCTTGCATCCACTGGTGCAAGCAGCATCAACAACAACTGATTTTCTTCTGATTCATGATGAGACCCGCATCGTCGCCCATCTCGAGCTGCATTGTCCAAACGTGTAAACCCGAACTCTTGGCAGATGAAGTTTATTGTAGCACATGCGCTCACCTCACATTGTCTCCGCCGCATCCGTCCCGATTAAGGCAAAGGCGTATGGCGTATGCAGCTGCACGAAAAACTACTGAAGTGGCGAGATCAGAAGCCTGCATCTGAATCTGGCAGCAGTGCAGTGCGCACCTCGGCCAAAAAGCATTTTCCTGCGTGCAAGTTGATAAAGCCAGCTGCGCAGTTGCATTGAACAGAGCTGCTTACAGGTTCGCGGAAACTTGCTATGTGGCACCGCGGCAACAGCATTCGCCAGACGCCGGGCAGGCCCGCGACAGCGATGTGATGCCTGGCACCGCGAGCAATACTTCGGGGGATCGCGCCGAATTTGTGCAGCTGGCGAAGAGAACAACAACAAGGGTCCCAAGCGAGTGCTCAACTGACTGCGCCACCTGGCGCCAGCGGAGATGCGAAATCTCACAGCCGCCGAGGCCCTGCAAGGACATGCGCTCTAACCTTCCACGTCAGGCAGTCGCCTTGTCCGGCGATCACTGCGGAAAAGAAGCTAAAGCAGTTGGGCGCATCCACGCTCGTAATTGCTGTAGACCACTGAATCATTGCACATGGCCCTGCAAGGGCCATCCCCACCTGCAAGGCAACGAAAACTCTGGCGGCCAAGCGCTGCAGGAGCTCGAAGTCCGCGTGCAGCCTGGGGAATATTTGGTGTGGCCAAAACTCGAGCCGCGGCTAAAGGCATGGGTGCAAAGCCGGGTCCATTTCTCAAATACGAACTCGTGGCGCAAGAACTATTCAACAACCTGCAACAACTTCTCAAATCGTCTCAAGATTGGCACCTCGTAGAAGGCTCCACCAGCTGCCTGCTGAGAGCGGGCTGTCGTTTTTTTTGGGGTGGGGCCTTATCGCTTTGCAGGACTTCGGCTTAACATTGCCACAAAACCTATCGCCTTGTTGGCATCCTTGATTTGCAGTACAAGCCCGGTACTGAAATCGACGTTTCTGCGAGCCGGCGGAATTTCATTAATTTGTAGTACAAGCTTAGTACTGGAACCCATACCGGAATCGATACTGGAACCGACGTCTCCGTGAGCCGGCTGGCTTCTCATAAATACTGTATTGAGGGTTATTCTGTTTTTTGTGGAGGGTGGGGGGTTCCGCTTTTACACAATACTGGCCTGAACATGAGATTTCATCTCCACCGAGAGCAACCTCTTACAACATGATAAAAGTGATCGCTCATAACCGCTGGGGAGGGAGGGAACACACAAGAGAGGATGGAGCAGTACACTCTCCACAAGAAACCTCCAACCATGATTCTTGCAAGCTACTCGCAAGTTCGAAAGATGCAAGTTTGCGACATCTTGCGTCGCGATTTCTTGAGCCAACATGCCGGGTTGCGCAGTGTAGGAGTACGGTCGCTCGCCGGCCCCCCAGTCCTGTCAGTCAACAGCTGCTTAATCCCAAATTCCGGCATGTTGTGGCTGGCCAAGTATGTGTGCAGGCTGGGCAAGAATGTCGGGAAAATCCCACCACGGTTCAACAATGTTCAACACAGACCACAACGAAGCTTCCGGCCTTTGGCTGCAGGAAAGCACTCTGGAAAGTCTGGGTGTCCCATTCGCCGAGGCACATAGCTCATGATATATAATGGGCTGTTCGAGGATTGCACCATTCTGCTGCTGTCCAGGTTGCCATTGCTTCTGTTTTCCATTTCATGATTCAAGGGGGTAGCCTCATCACATTCGCATTGCTCACGGCTAGATTCCGAAGCTTGTCGTCTACCAACCCTGAGATCAGTGACTCCTTACTTCTTATGCGCAGTGCTTGTTTTGCTTGGGTTGGTAGCATTTTGTTATTCTTCTGCGCTGGCAACGTGTGAATGCATGTTTGGTAGCAGAACAAGCACACGAGGGCAGTCAATATTGGCCTAAGCGGGCCTACGCGCCAAGCGCAAAACCTTGAGCAGGACCTACGCGGGGTTTCGCGACTGTGGCTCATGTAGACTGCCTACCCGAATGCCCTGCAGGGAACATGACGTGGCCGACTTCGTTAAACTCTCATATGACACCACTCCTGTTCATCTGGCGAAGCCGCGTCCAACGAGCAGTGTCAGAGCCATGGCATTTGGCGTGTGCAGTGAGCAGGGACAAACAAGCCACTCGACCTCCTCTGCATCTTCTCTGGGACCCGCCGATGCCTGTCAAGGCTGCACCAAGGCGTTGTGAGGATAGAAACATGAGAACAAGCGACAACCTCTAAATATGACGAATGGCAGCCCGCGAGAGAAGGCAAAAGAATGGCCAAGCCAAGCACTTCTTCTGAACATACACCCCTTTCTGGGAACCACCAGCCTCAAGCAGGTCTCCAACAACCTGGCAGCGAACTGCGATGTTGGAGAATGGTCGTTGAAGGTAGCATGCGTTTGGCGCGGGCAGTCTACCTACTACAGCTTCCAGGTAGAAACACAGCAGGAAGGAGAGGTCCATCCAAAACGTCATAATCAAGGCCTACATTGAAACTGAAACTAAACCATACTAAACCTGATATTGATATAACTGCGCGTAAGACAGGCGAGTCTAAAGATGAAAGCTTCTTGAGGTTCTGGGTACAGGCAGTCTCGGTGACCAGGCTCGAGTGAAGCCGGAGGCGTGTCTTCCATGAGATTGTCTGATGCGTGGGGTGGGGCTTTAGGTTAGAAGTCCCGCAACCTTTCATAGATCAATTGATGACAGGGATGAGCGGTGATGTCCCAATCTCTGATTCGTGGGGCTTCTTCATGATGGAGCTTCAGGTAGATGGTTTTGTCTGAACTGTTCGTTCATGATCTTCCTTGCATCGTGACTGGGACAAATTCCCAAGGCAATCCTGGGCCCGCGGCCGCTTTGACAAGCTCCTCATCGATGACGGGAGTGAAAACGGTGAGCTCGTCCAGCCGCGCCTTCTTTTGCAAAAGCGCGTGCCCACTGCCACAGCTGCTGGTACTTGGGGGATTTGCTGTTTTGAGGCCCGTGTGCCGTAGAGTTGGTGTGTTGGGCAGTCTGCACGTTGTGCCATTGGAATTTCTGCCACCAGCTTGGACATTTGATTCTGACAGCCCTTTGCCAAGCGAGAATAAGCTCACGAAACTCTGTTGCTCCACATGCAATGACGCGAAGGGAAGCTCCGAAGAGACATGAACCCTGACCAACCTTGGTGTGCGCGATCAAGTCTTCAATCGCTTTTTCTCTTTCTGCCTCTTGGCCTGGGGCAAGCTGGCACTTGATGGATCTTGACTATGTCGGGAGCAGGACTTGAGAGACTTTGGCGTACACTGCTGTTGATACCTGACCTGTGTGTCGCAGGCCGCATTCAGAAGACTGCACATTCAGAGTCCCATGTCACTGTACTCCATCTTCCCATCATAGCATCTCCCCAGCAAACCCACACCAGGAACAGGTGCAGAGATAGGAGTGAGTGGGGCAACCATAAACCCTGAAAACCTAAACGCAGAACATTAAAGCCTGGAGCAATTGGAGGAGGCAATGGTTTGCACTACTGTAGTATCAGATGCTTGTCTGAAAGGTGATTGACGTATGTTGCTGTTGCTCTGTGCCTCACCGAATGCATCGCATCGCTCAAGCAGACCACGGATGCCGTGCAAGCCAAGCGAACATGTTAACTCTATCACACAGCCACACGAGCCGCGAACTTAAAAACATCTAGACGGGATGCAGCGTGTCTGGTGTCCGCATTTGCCAGAAACTCCTCCCGAACCTTTCGTTCAGCGTCCCCTCAGTAGCACATAATGAGTGCTTGAGGCCTGATTACCTCCTCTCTTAAGCTCGATCGGTTTGCTGAGGGTGCAAGTTCCCGAGCGAGCTTTCACCGGAAGCACATGACGCCAACAGCTGGAGGGTTGCTGGGCACTTTTTGTGCAGCAAGAAGAAGCCTTGGTCACGCAACATCATGCAACTGAGCACACAACAGGTCTCCAAGAAGGACGCGATGAGCTTTGCAGCCTGTGCTTGGGGACATACTTTGTACAGCGGTTTGGATGTATCCCGCCCGAAACTTGCACAATGAATCAGTTCTCCATCGTTGACATGGCCTGGGGTCTCAAGAAGTAGCCCAGCACGTTGAACTCTCGAAGCCATGCCTTCCTGGTCAGCGAGGGGAGTCTGTGAGCAGTGAAGGCCGATCATGATCATGGCCAGCACGGCATAGATGCACAAGGATTGCATGTTGCTATCGGGCTTAGTCACAAAAGCTTCTCAGGTCAGTTTGGTCAGCTGCCTTCATGGAGTTTGCACAGACACTCCCAAAGCTCCGAGCAAAACGAAGCGGTCCCATCTAGGACCTGTCTCCCAGTTCTCATTGTTATTGGAGTAGTATCACGTACGTTGCTTAAGTAACACTAGTTTTATAGTTTTATGATACATCTGCGACGAACAGCAAAGAGAGTGCAGATACCCATTTCAGATCCAACACATAAACCTTCGTAGAAAATCAGGTTGCTCCGACGAGGAAATATTAATGACTAATATCTAATGATTCAAGTACTGCGACATATTATGTAACAGTTACTCAATTACCTTCGTGAACATCGCCATACATCGCCATGAGAAGTGTAGTGTAGAATGAAGCCAGCCGACATTTGGTCTCGAAGAGCGAATTGCCACGGTTGCAGGAAATGTTTGGTGGCCACATGCTGTCACCGACTCTGCGATGCCAGATGACTGAGACTGGGAGCGGTGCTGCATGCTGGGCAGGACCGACTGCTGCGCTACAGGCCAAATGGGGATTGGAGCCAGAAATGGCGAAAGCAATCCACACAGTGTGTTCCAAAAGTCACAAATCAAGCGATTGCGCGGCATTAGGATACCCACGAATGCACTTTACATCGGCAGAGCATGTTCGTATCCAATCTACATTGACGTGTTCCAACGTGCCCGATCATGACTACCCCCTCCCCAGATGCCTCTGTCTGTGCCTTTGATGGTGGCAAAGGTGGCGGAGGTGGCTTGCTGGCCACATTCATCGTCACATCCGCAGCAGGCACCTGACACGTCAACACGTGAAGCACCGCACTGTGCTAGGTATGGCCTGCAAAAGTTCCGGAGATGTACCGAAACACGGCCGACGGCAAAAAGATACAAAAGCAGGAGATCCAAGAGAGCCTGGGTACCAGAGTTTAAATACCCTAACTTGAATGGCGTAGTGTGGTTTGGCACGCTATGGCTGTGGCGTGGCGGAACATCGATTCACTAAGGTCTGGATGTTCCGCTTCACTGGCGTACTGGAGTCTGCATTTCACACACCAGCAAATTGTCCGGATGACGCGCGATGATCAAAACCACCACGGGCCCTGCCTCTTGAACTGCAGCCGAGGCAGTGCCGGTGTCCTGCAACAGCCAACTGCACAAATGCATTCTGCCCTATTCATCTCTGGCAAGGGCACCAATTAACCAATTAACTTTCGCGGATTCTCCTTTCGCGAGACTTTCGCGGACATCTTGCTTTACATCTTCAGAGCGTTTTAAATATAGAACCAAAGACACGGACCTTTGCATCAACCCTCAATATGCCATCGTGTCCTGCTCCGGCGGCTTGTTCACGACTAACTCACCGAGCAAGTCAGCGGCATCTTCTGGCGCGGCCTGACTACAAAGGCAAGGTGCAATGGCGACGTGCTGAGGCAGCAGGAAAGATCACGCCCAACATCGCACACCACGCAAAGAAACAACTGCCAATCTTTGCTAAGAATGGCTCTTGCTCCGCTGATGGCTCGTTTTTGGCCATCGTGTCAAGCAGCTCTGCCGACTCCTCAAGCAAGTCATCGAAGTCAAAATTGCCCCCCCGGCCCCCGCCCCCCCCCCGGGCCCCCAGCGTGCACCACTATCCATACCTAGGACCTAGAAGACACATTTGCAAGTAACCTGCATCGGCCGGTTATCCGTTTCATCAATCAAGCTGGCTCGCATTGTTGTTTCGAAAGCCCGTGGGTCCGTGTGTACTCCGAGGTGCTCGAGCAGAGCATATCAAAAGCCATACGGTGCGCCCACAAAGGCTGTGCAGCTAGAGGCAGCTACTGGTAGCAGCGACGCACGATGATGCGCGCAGTGGGCGGTCCTCATGCTCTGGCTCTGGTGGCGCCACTTTGGCCACATCTGCAGAAGCCGCTGCAGCTTCCTGCGCCAGCTCTTGTGACATGGCTCACAAAGTCTAGCGTCGACTGGGCAATCACGGCCAAAAAGGAGCAACACCTGACAAAACTGCCTCTACGCCAACCTGGTCCATGATACTCCACGATATTCAAGACGAACACGGGCCCGACCTCTGGAACTGCAGCCGCGGCAGTGCCGGTGTCCTGCAAATGCCAACGGCAAACGGCATGATGTCCTATTTAAACTCGTACCTACGCCGTGCCGTCGTCTCCTGCTCCAGCGGCTGATCCACAGCTAACTCACCAAGCAAGTCAGCGGCATCTTCAGGCGCAGCCTGACTACAAGGTGCAAGCGCGATGTGCTGAAGCAGAAAGAGCACGCCAACACGCAAAAACACTGACAATCTTTGCTAAGAATGGCGCTTGCTCTGCTGACGGCTCGTCTTTGGCCATCGTGTCAAGCAGCAGCGCCGACTCCTCAAGCAAGTCATCGAGAAAGAGGAGCATTGCGCGGTACAGTACCCTTACCCATGCCGATGCCCGTGAACCCCAACCATTCATGACTTCTGCACCTCACAAAACTGCCCTCTACGCCAACCTGGTCCATGATACTCCATGATATTCAAGACGAACACGGGCCCGACCTCTGGAACTGCAGCCGCGGCATTGCCGATGTCCTGCAAACGCCAGCGGCAAAAGGCATGACGTCCTATTATCCCTGGCCAATCTCGTACCTATGCCGTGCCGTCGTCTCCTGCTCCAGCGGCTGATCCACAGCTAACTCACCAAGCAAGTCAGCGGCATCTTCGGGCGCAGCCTGACTACAAGGTGCAAGCGCGATGTGCTGAAGCAGAAGAGCACGCCAACACGCAAAAACATTGACAATCTTTGCTAAGAATGGCGCTTGCTCTGCTGACGGCTCGTCTTTGGCCATCGTGTCAAGCAGCAGCGCCGACTCCTCAAGCAAGTCATCGAGAAAGAGGAGCATTGCGCGGTACAGTACCCTTACCCATGCCGATGCACTTGAACCCCAACAGCGCATGACTTCTGCACCTGACAAAACTGCCCTGAACGCCAACCTGGTGCATGATACTCCAGGATATTCAAGACGAACACGGGCCCGACCTCTGGAACTGCAGCCGCGGCAGTGCCGGTGTCCTGCAAATGCCAACGGCAAAAGGCATGATGTCCTATTTAATCTCGTACCTATGCGGTGCCGTCGTCTCCTGCTCCAGCGGCTGATCCACAGCTAACTCACCAAGCAAGTCAGCGGCATCTTCGGGCGCAGCCTGACTACAAGGTGCAAGCGCGATGTGCTGAAGCAGAAGAGCACGCCAACACGCAATTACACTGACAATCTTTGCTAAGAATGGCGCTTGCTCTGCTGACGGCTCGTCTTTGGCCATCGTGTCAAGCAGCACTGCCGACTCCTCAAGCAAGTCATCGAGAAAGAGGAGCATTGCGCGCTACAGTACCCTTACCCATGCCGATGCACTTGAACCCCAACAGCGCATGACTTCTGCACCTGACAAAACTGCCCTCTACGCCAACCTGGTCCATGATACTCCATGATATTCAAGACGAACACGGGCCCGACCTCTGGAACTGCAGCCGCGGCATTGCCGATGTCCTGCAAACGCCAGCGGCAAAAGGCATGATGTCCTATTTATCCCTGGCCAATCTCGTACCTATGCCGTGCCGTCGTCTCCTGCTCCAGTGGCTGATCCACAGCTAACTCACCAAGCAAGTCAGCGGCATCTTCGGGCGCAGCCTGACAACAAGGTGCAAGCGCGATGTGCTGAAGCAGAAGAGCACGCCAACACGCAAAAACATTGACAATCTTTGCTAAGAATGGCGCTTGCTCTGCTGACGGCTCGTCTTTGGCCATCGTGTCAAGCAGCAGCGCCGACTCCTCAAGCAAGTCATCGAGAAAGAGGAGCATTGCGGTACAGTACCCTTACCCATGCCGATGCACTTGAACCCCAACAGCGCATGACTTCTGCACCTGACAAAACTGCCCTGAACGCCAACCTGGTGCATGATACTCCATGATATTCAAGACGAACACGGGCCCGACCTCTGGAACTGCAGCCGCGGCAGTGCCGGTGTCCTGCAAATGCCAACGGCAAAAGGCATGATGTCCTATTTATCCCTGGCCAATCTCGTACCTATGCCGTGCCGTCGTCTCCTGCTCCAGCGGCTGATCCACAGCTAACTCACCAAGCAAGTCAGCGGCATCTTCGGGCGCAGCCTGACTACAAGGTGCAAGCGCGATGTGCTGAAGCAGAAGAGCACGCCAACACGCAAAAACATTGACAATCTTTGCTAAGAATGGCGCTTGCTCTGCTGACGGCTCGTCTTTGGCCATCGTGTCAAGCAGCAGCGCCGACTCCTCAAGCAAGTCATCGAGAAAGAGGAGCATTGCGCGGTACAGTACCCTTACCCATGCCGATGCACTTGAACCCCAACAGCGCATGACTTCTGCACCTGACAAAACTGCCCTGAACGCCAACCTGGTGCATGATACTCCATGATATTCAAGACTAACACGGGCCCGACCTCTGGAACTGCAGCCGCGGCATTGCCGATGTCCTGCAAACGCCAGCGGCAAAAGGCATGATGTCCTATTTAATCTCGTACCTACGCCGTGCCGTCGTCTCCTGCTCCAGCGGCTGATCCACAGCTAACTCACCAAGCAAGTCAGCGGCATCTTCGGGCGCAGCCTGACTAACAAAGGCAAGGTCGCCAGTGCGATGTGCTGAAGCAGAAAGAGCACGCCAACATCGCCAACACGCCAAAAACACTGACAATCTTTGCTAAGAATGGCTCCTGCTCTGCTGACGGCTCGTCTTTGGCCATCGTGTCAAGCAGCACTGCCGACTCCTCAAGCAAGTCATCGAAGTCCAATACTGCCCCCCCCCACCCCGGCCCCGAGCGTGTTTCATCATCCAAGCTGGCTGGCATTGTTGCTTCCAGGGCCTGTATGTACTCTGATGTGCTCAATCAGAGCTATACGGCGCGCTCCGAAATGTCAAAACGGCTGTGCAGCTACATGCAGCTACTGGTAGCAACGGCACACAATGATACGGACAGTGGGTGGTCCTCATGCTCTGGCTCTGGTGGCGCCACTTTGGCCACATCTGCAGAAGCCACTGCAGCTTCCTGCGCCAGCTCTTGTGGCATGGCTCACAAAGTGGAATTTTGGGCAACCACAGAGAAGCAAGCTCCGTGCATCACCTCGCCATTCGACGTCCCACAAAAACAACATAGCAGCTGGGATCGAAACTTAATGGATGCTGGTCCTCCACAGCATCAAGCAAACTGGCTTGACCTGCAGCTTCCGCAGCCTGTGGACACTATGTTCAAAGCAGGCGGTTCAATCAAAATACCTCCCAAAGGTTACGTCACTACCACGATGGCAGGGGGCCACAACCACTACATATAGGTATAGATATAGATATAGATATAGATATAGATATAGATATAGATATAGATATAGATATAGATATAGATACAGATATAGATACAGATACAGATATAGCTATAGCTATAGCTATAGATATAGATATAGATATAGATATAGATATAGATATCCATATAGATATCGATGTCGATATCGATATAGATATACCACGACAAGGAATGCTCACCACGACAAGAATTTGAGTTGCACGACGTCAGTAGAGGAGAGAGGAGGGACCTGGGAGTGGGGGAGCGCGGGGAATCCAGCGACAGGGGCGGGAGCTGTGGGGGACCCTTGGGAGAAAGGGCGCAACCCTTTGAAACCCCTCTGAAAGACGTTCATTTGGGTTTGTATTTTAATGGGGAGGCGCGTGACACGTGTTGGGGTCGGGGTATGTTTCGCGGGTATGTTTCGGGGTATTTTTCGGGGTATGTTTCGGGGGTATGTTTCGGGTATGTTTCGCGGCATCAGGAGCTACTTTACCTGCAATCTCGGGGGTATGTTACGGGGTGTTACGGGGTATGTTTCGCGGGTGTGCAACCTGTGTGCCATTCTTAAACCTGAGCCCCCCAAAAAAACACAAACCCATTTGGCAACCTTTGAAGGACACTGGAAACCCTAGCAAAAGACTCACGGACATGCCACCGAAACGTCCCAGAGACCGCCAAGAACAGGTGCACTGGAAGCGTTTGGACCCTTCCTGTGGGCATGACTCGAAAAAACACTTTAAGGATCTGAACTAAGGCCTTGTTGTGCCAAGAAATGATTTTGTCAGTGCAAGGTCACCGTACGAGACGTCCTTGTCAATGTGCAAAAAACCTTCTCGCGGAACAAACACCCACCCCCCTTTCTTCTGTCAATACGTTGAAGTATCTGAGCGAAAACTGACAGGACACTTTGACCTCGTCATACATGTCCGCGCTCATAGCACTGGTCTCCTGCAGCTGACGATGCTAAGCTATAAGGCACGGACTGCGGGGCCTGCAAAAAAGCTCAACCGTGGCAACTGGACAGCTTGTTCGACAGTTGCAAAGTTGTCATCCTGCGGTATGTCGAGGTCCAGGGCATCGTCCCAGCCATCTCTCAACAATGCAGATTGTGATAGAGCACTACTGTACCGAATTTTGCAGAGTTCTGCAGAACTGAAGCTCATTGCCAGGTCAAGAGATACATTCAGGATTGGACATTGGTTTCTTTCCCTTCTCCGAGTTGCACACCCAATTTCACGGGACTCCATGCCTGTAGCTTCTTGTAGGAGGTCTGCTGGCGCAAGGTCTGGTTCCCAACCTGCAGCAAAGGGATATGGCAAAAACACGGGCTCTGTAGCCACCACACTTTCAGAGCCGTAGTTCGTACTACTGCACAACAGGCTTTGGGATTCGACCAAGGCTTGCCGATTGATTCTGGAGAGGCGAATGACACGATGTTTGGGGGACGCGGAAGCACGGAGAGTTGGACGGTGCTTGCAGAGTGCAAATGGCCTTCCACAGCGTTCGGAGCATCTTCTGCTTCCCCAGGGCCTGAGCGGCTTCGTTGCGAAATCTTGCCACGAGATTGCTCGGTGCGTCTCTGCGCTGACTGGCGATGCATGGCGTTGTACAAAGTTGCAAGCCGCAACGCCTGCAACACTCAAGGGCATCTCACCTGTCCCGCTGGACACTAGGATCATCTAAAAACAGGACCAAATAAGACATGAGAAGTAGAGTTCGGACTTGCAGCTTCCTGAAGCAAAATCGTGCAAGACTCCAGTGACCGACCTTGATGAAACAACAATTTGCTGACGGGAAATGTTCCGACCCCATCTGGACATTGCGTAGCCAAAGATCAGGCTATGCTATGACCATGGCACATGCATCTGGACAGCTCAGAGGCCAACAATGGCCGTGAGAATTTGGAGCATTTGCAAACTCTCAGCTTGCAGCCCGGCTTGATGACCACGTCCGACTCAGAGCCAGGGGCAGTGGCGGCGGCTGTCGTCGTGCGGCCTGCATCAACCCCACACAGACCAAAGACTTTCCTGAAACTCCCTAGTCGTAGGCTCTCTGTGCTGACTTCAAAACTTCAGTCATGACAACAACAGAGAAGGACAAATCAGGGAAATAACTGCCTTGTGGAGCTCCATCAGGATGTTCGAAGGTCAAAGAAATCTCATTTGCAAGGATGCTGAATGCTGAAACTGTTGCGGCAGGGGCTTGCTAGCCATAGGCTACTGCTCCTGCCAAGCTGCATGACACCGGTGCTTGCTTCTCAGAACTCCCAGTGCTGCCAGGCAGCTGGTCGGGACTTGCCTTGGATCCACTTCCTGAGCTCGCTTCAACAGTCTCCCCTGCTTCGTATACGCTTGGCTTCCTGGTGAATAGCAGGACAACCGCAGGGGTCTTAAGATGCCTGATCGAGCATCAAGAGTGCCTCTGCAACAAAAGCTATGGATTGAAAGGCCATTGATGCCCTCCCCAGCTCTCCTTGATGCCAGAGCACCGGATGAGCCTCTTCACGCGTGCGTCTCCCGTAGCAGGTGAATCCTGCAGACGGTAGCATGTGCAGCCAAAAAGGCGGCGGCAGCAGCAGCAGCAGCAGCATCATCATCATCATCATCGTGATACTCATGGTCCTCATGATCGTCCTCGTCGTAGTCACCATCGTCATAAAGCGCATCATCAGCGTTATCGTCACCATAATCCTCATCAGCTCGTCATCGTCATCACCATCATCATCATCAGCATCAGCAGCAGCAGCAGCAGCAGCAGCAGCAGCAGCAGCAGCAGCAGCAGCAGCAGGAGGTCCTGCAGCAAACTGAAGCACAACATCTGGGTAGATGGGCAAATGGCCTCTGCTGGCGGTGCGGGAATTTTCTCGCCATTCACGGCCATCAGCCGAGCGCCAGGGCACAGACCCAGGCGCTGCGCCTGACCCTCGGACGACACACGATCACAAAAAGCACAACGCATGTGTTTGTACATGCTCAAGGGCACAGAGCATCTCAAAGATGCTTGGCTTAAAAGTTGAAGCGCCTCTTCAGTCACTGCCACCACCCGAGGACCTTCCAGCTCGAAGCCCAAAGGCCCATCCTTCAAAAATCTCAGCAGCTAAGGCTGTCTGAAGCTTTGGCGTGGTCCAGGACAACGCCTTCAAGATCTATGCCGCTCCAAACCCTGCACCCCGTCATACCACATCCCTGCGTATCTCCGATTCTCTCTGCCCACAACCATCACCTCAAACAGCAGATCAACTGTAGATGGCTTTGTCTCCACGGGCAGCTGAAGCAGGCGCTCCTCAGGGCCCAGTGGTCGACCAGAATAAACTGGCAATAAAAAACGACTGCCCCTACACACGCGGCTGCACGTTGCATGTAACACGGCGCCTAGCGGCCTAGCTACAAGTACTGCAAAATGGTCTGCAGCTTGGGCGCAGCCCCTTGAGCTAGCCCTGAAGCCTCAGCACCACAGCTTCTTGTAACTTTCGCCAAGTCTTTGCACAATTGGTTTGCAAAAGCTTCAGGCTTATACTTCAGCTCAAGCTACACAGCGGAGTCGAAAGTGCACAGCGGAGTGCTCTGGGATCTGGACAGCTGCCTGCGCTTCCTCACGTAGTTTTGCTGCCTCTTTGGCCGCCTTCTCTGCAGCCTCGCTTCAAACGAATCTTCAACGAAACATCTCAAAACACAAGCTCTCTGCCCTCAAGTAATCTCCCTGTAGATTCGTTACCGTCAGGGTCGTGTGATTTTGAGACCCTTGGCCCTTGACTCTGTTAGAACTGAATGTACAACTGAATGTACAAGTATGGAGCATGGAAACCATCTTAGAAACCATAGCCATCAATGGCATCACTGGCATCACTCCTGGGGGTGCCTCCTTTGCTGCTTCCTGGGCTGCTTGTGCCATTGAGGCCGCGCGGGACAGCCATGATGATGCCATGGTACGGGAGCGGCACAAAGGGAGGGCTTATACGGACACGGGAACCAAGGGTTTAGTTTAGGGTTTAGGGTTTCGGGTTTTAGGGTTTTAGGGTTTTAGGGTTTTAGGGTTTTAGGGTTTTAGGGTTTAGGGTTTAGGGTGTAAGGGGTAACTAATGCACAAAGGTAGGGCTGTGCGGCTACAGTGGGTCGACAGTTGGTAAGTTTTTGTCGCTGCAGAGCCGAGCTCGCACACGACTTGCTGCTGATCGTGTGTTTTGCAGCAGGCCTGACGCCTGGGAGCACTCTTGCTTGAGTGAGGACGGTAGATCGGACAGAAATTCAATACCTGGTGCATTCTCCGACCAGATGACTGGTGTCAGCCGCAGCTGAATCCCATTTTCGCCGTTAGACAGCAACGCACAATGCTGTGCTCGCCACAGAGGAGGGCGACTCTTTGTACAAAAGTGTCCAAGAGCGGCGGCGGTTGCAATGAGAGATGCTGGAGTCAGAACTCAACTACTTTGTGACTTCGTGGATGCAACTCCACCTCAAATCCTTGAACTATATGGCTAGGTCCTACGTCCTGGGTCCAAGTGAAATGCGACATGAGCTCGTGGCCGCCGCCCCTCTTGGCTGACTGCTTGCTGAAAGCAATGAAGCAACGTGCAAAATGCTTTGCAGCATGCGTCAACACTTCACGCCGGCACTGTTGGTCTTGCGCCATATAAAGGTGAGATGACAGCCACATCGACCAAATCTAGGCAACGTGCTTACCATCACGCGTTAACACCAACATCTCTGAAATCCGAGAATCCCGATTCCTTAGCCTGAGCATCGCAGTATGCAGAACCGCACAGGGCTGATCTTATTCTGGAGTGCTAGGGAATGCTGGCAATTGGTAGAAGAATCAAGTGCCTGCTGGCATCTTCCATGAGTTCATTGTTTGTAGCCTGTGACTGAAGCTCGACAGCAAACAGTTGACATAGTTGGACAGATTCATCAACTTTGGTGTGGTTGAAGGGACATGCTGGGACATGCGGGCAAGGCATTCTCGCGGACTGCTGGTGTGCAAAAATCCTGGATGATGCTGACTGATGGACTCTGGTAGAAGTGGCTCATGCAGCTGTGGCTCATACCCTGACATTGACTTTCAGGGCGCCTCTGAAAGGCCGTCAGAATTGCGGAGGTTGTACTAGTCGCACATCTCTCCACATCGCTGCAGCTGTGAAGCGGGCAGCAGAGAGCCAAGCGTATGCTACGGGATTGTGCCTCTTCTGCTGTACAAGTGTGAGGCGCCGATCATGCAATGAGGCACGAAGGCTCGGCTGGCATGCTAGTAAATTACTCCCAAAGGTCCTCCCACCCTGACAGACTCAGTCACATCCTTTAGTGACAGTCCGGACTCGTCTGGCTGCAGGGGCCCGACAATGTCCGCATCACTCGGAGACGACTCCCGTGCAGGTTCCGGACTTTTGTCTGCATGTTCAGCTCCATCTGCACCATCTGCTCCCTTACAGTCACATGTACTCAATGACTCAATGTACTGACTTCACTTCTGCTGACAAAGCTGACGCAAGTTGCCTCCTCTGCTCGACGATGACGGTTGCTGACCCACTCATAGGTCTTGCGAACGCCTTGCTTCACAGGAATGACGCATCGCACATCGAGACAATCCCTTTCAAAGACCCCTTCAACAGATCAGCGGTCGATGCACTCCGACGCACTATGCACCATGTGGGCACCGTATGGATTTTTGCCTTAAATGAGCTTCTCACACGGACAGCTTTGGGGTGGCACCTGTGGAGGCGGCAGCACCAACTGCGCAGCCACATAGGATGTGCCCGGTGAGCACTGCTGCTCCTCTTGCAAGAGTGGAATTTGGCACTTAACACCTCTGGCAGCGAGAGGAAAAAGAGCTCTGAGAGAAAAATTCGGTCCTATACCCAGCGCCATCGTGCCCGCAGCGCCTCCTACACGCAATTTGCAGGGTTCAGCGGGATGCTCATGGTACCGACCAAGAGACCCGCCCGTCAAGGGGCATGGCATGTCTAGCTATCAAGCCTGCCAGCCCTCCAGTTGCAAGGCCTCGGTGGGCAACATGAGCACGCAGTAGCTCGCTCGGGGGTAGCTGGGTAGCTGCAGATCACATCCAAGGGACTGCTGCCCAACGTCGACGCTGTCTTCGCACCTGAAGATTGCGGACTGCCAGAGTCTGTCAAAACTGTTGCAGAGATGCAGAGCCAGCAGCGCGAAGTGCCATCAAGCGCGACCGTTAGAAGCCCTAAATCACATCAACTACTGACGAACAATGGCAACTTGCGCATAATAACCGCTGCAGAACCCACGCAACATCCACGACCCAACATCACTCAGCTCGCTGCAAAACAAGCCTTTCAGCACACCGTTGGTGATGCTGATCTTGGCGGCTGAGCGACTCCGAGAACAAACATACAGCCCTCTATGCACAACTTGTATCTCCTTCGATGTTACCAGTGGGTTCGTCTTTTCCTTGAAGCATCTCTGCACAAAGCAAATTTTCAGCAGCTCGAAGATGTTCTGAGTCTGCACATGCCTGGCCAGGTTCCCACGCCGCACGTGCGCTCCGCTCAATGACCTGGTGCGAGCGTTCACATACACGTATTGGCACACCCATACCCACACAGGTGATGCAAACGAGTCTAAACGAGCGTCCCAAGTGCCTCCGCGAGGCGCTGGTCATCGGGGCTCGGGGCGTCCTTGATGCCCGGCAGGCGCTTGAGTACATCCACGGCAAAGTGCTGACCTTGGAACTTCGTGAGATGTGGACCCTCGTGGACCCCATGTGGGCTCAAGATGCTGTCCAAACCCGAAGATGAGGCCCAGACAGTTGCAACCTACCAGGCCATACATCCGGTAAGATTTCATCACTTCCATGGCCTGTGTCAAGCGAGCATGAAGCTGTATCCTTAATTGGACCTGAAGGATGGTAAAGCCAAAAGAAGAACCCGTGAAACAAGCGTCATGCATCTTGACCTCGTGATTTGTCCAGCGCATGCAGTGAAGCTACAGCCTTCCGCTTGCACATTCATTCATCGTCGTACCCATCAGCAGCTAAATGGAAGCTGCATCGAAACAGCACATCTGTGATGCACAGGCACGGAAGAAAGATTGCGCAACATGCTACGTATTAAGATATCTCTCCGGCCTGCTCGGCGATGTGTTCTAGTGTACAAGGTCCGGCTGCACCGAAGTCTGCAACGTTCTCCTTGACGGGGTCGAAGCCTACCAGCGTCGGCTTTTGGTTCAGAGTTTGGGGGAGAGACAAGGGCGGCACTGGCTAGACGTGTTAATGCGCCAAGAGTCGCTTGAATTGCAGTGGCTACAGTCGGCCAGAAGGCGTCAAAAACCAAACAGCTTCGCATGCTTCGCGTGATGTGCCTTTTTCACCTGAGACTCCCCTGAGGGCCCCGCTGGGGAAGACCGAAAGGTACGGAAAGAACTCCTGGCAGAACACGAACTGCATCGAACTGCACTCTGAGGTGCAAGTTCACTCCCGTGTACACAGCTGCACCTTGATATTTTGAGTGACTGTCAGTCTGCTTGTGGAGGCGATGGTTTTTCTTCAGAAAGCTTGATGGCTTTGAGCAAGCTCACCGCAAGAGCTGCAGAAGAGGATCCTCGCATGGCCACTCAGCCACCAAGAGCTCAATGACTACATAAGTCTGGCTCACCTCAGGCAGGTGGACCGGTAGCAGCCAAACCATGTACATCTAGCAAGCACGCCTCAGGTCAGGGCAGGCAGCTGTACCACGCAGCCCTGCCAGAGCCCCCACAGCATGAAGCAACGTTGCGAGCCCTCTTCCCTTGCAGCCTGTCCATCGCTGCGCCGCAAATATTCTGGATCTACACGAAGCGTACGGTTGGTGCGGTGCTCTGAGCCTGGTGCAGGTAGCACAGAACAGGCCGAAGCATATGGCATTTTGTTTGGATGCTTCATGATGCTTATGCCTGTCACAGCACTCGGCCGCACTTGCATGATGCCGACACGTCCCGCCACTGGTCTCCATTCTTTCGTTCAACATTGGTCGGCTAAGGAAGGAGCAAAAATTGTGTTCACTTTGAAGTGCCCCGTACCCTCACAGGCCCAATAGCAGTCCTGCCCCTCCCGGCTCCCTGCCCCCGCGCTCGACACTCAACAGCAGCCTGTGCAGGCTCACGAAGCCAACGTTGGACGCTAAACCGCTAAACCAATGAAAACATGTGTCACAAAACCTCGAGAACAGGCCCAAAAAGCCATGAAGCCCCAACATGACAATCACCTGCACTACAAGGTCACAAGCCCACCAAGAAGCCGTCTCGGAAACCAGAACGACTCCATCAGAAACCAGAATTGCACAAATCGCAAACCAGAACTGACTCGGAAGCGAGAAGCGGACAAATTTCAATCCAGAACTGAGAACGCCTGAATCGGAAACCAGGGGGAACTCGAAAAAACTGGCAATGGCTGATTCGGAAACCCTGCTCCGGAAACCGGAAATAGATGATCCAGAAACTGGGAAACGATTCGGAACCCGCCAAAGAGACGATTCGGAAACTCGGAACAGGCAATTTCTGATGCTCTCTGGCTTTCCAGACTCGATTAGGCCCCCAAACCCCACCCATCCCCACCCCAGTTTCCGATGCATGTGCGAAGGCCCTGGGAAGCCCCCACTGGGCGACGTGTCCGCTCCAACACCAAGAGGGTGCCACACCCGCGTTGGCAAATGTTTTGTTGCTATCAGTGGCTATTACTCTTTACGGGCACTTCAGGCAACTCCGGCCTTCTTCTCCCAGCCGTGGATGGAAAACGAGCGCCCAGTGCCGCCTAACCATCCACCTCAAGCTGTCGTGGCCACAAAGGCAAAAACTACTTAAAACGACTTAAAGCGCATGGCGGCTTCCCACACGGACCCGCAGGGATCGCAACAAGGCTTCCAGTCCAGTGCTTCAACTGATTAGTACAGTAACTCGAGTGCCGAGGAGCAAGTGCACATCCCAGCACACTTCCTTTGCAAGGTCCTGACATGGACAGAACACCTGGAAGTTCTCACACGATGCACAAAACCGGCACAGGCCGCCAATTCAATTGTTCGGACAGTGCGACACTGCTGTTGGACCATTAGGCTGTCGAAGGCGACCGTGCGACCTGACTCCCCTAGGCCCAGGTAAACGCCACCCGCCCGCTTCATAGTTTTCACATAATCAAAGAAGCATGCTGGAAGTGCCGTTACCCAGTCAGCACTACCGCTCGCATTCGCCGAATTCAATGCTCGCTGCATGCCGATCTATGCAGCCGTGGTCCCATGCTGCTGCGCTAGCGAGCGATGGACTGTGCGAGGTCATGTCTGCCCGTACACCCCTGAGGAAGCCTTTGCAACCATAGGTTCCAGTACGAAATCCCCAGGGCGTTCAGCAAGGGAGACACCACATCTGCATGTTGTTGGTACCAGGTTGGCTCGGTGACAACTGGGACAGTCTTGACACAACGAGCATCTGAGGGGGCGAGTTGCTGCGCTTGTCTTGCCTTAAATGTGAGGCATGATTCACTGATGGGGACCCGAACCAATAGTCTGGACCAATGGAAGGCATGCACTTGCGTGCTCAAATTCTGTACTGTAACTACCTTGCACACACCAGCAGCGATCACACGTGCAGCTGATGTCACGGCTGATGTCCTTATTCATCAACTGGAAGAGCTGTGCCCTCTCATGGAACTCGGCCATTGCATTCGTCCGGAGATTGCCATAGCCTCATGCAGATGTCGACTGAGATGCGAAGATACATGCAGGAAGTCGAGCGAACCAAGCCAGAAACTTTCGAACCGTGCGAAGCTCACTGGGCTTTCCGGGTGGGCTATGCAGCGCCGGGGCTGGCAGCTTGTAGAACCTGCACTGACGAAGCCGCTGTCAAATCAAACCTGCAAGGAGCTTGAAGTCACAAGGGCTTGCACTCCAACGATCGCTGCGGGCCCCTAGATTTGTGTGAGTTGCCATGAGTTGCCTCTCTTGCTGCCTGCCCAGGCCATTTGCGCTCGAGCTTGGCGAAAGGACTTCCATCTCAAGCTCACAGCGTTGAGGTGTTGAAGCGACGTCTGTTGTAATTTTCAACTCAAGCTCACAGCGTTGAGGTTGCCTATGGTTGCCTGCAGTTGTCAAACATAAAGTCACCCTACAGATCACCAAACAGTGTAAGATCAGCTGAGCTTTCAAACAGTGCAGACGGGGCCAAGAAGCCAAAGCACCAGACACCAGAACAGCTGCCCAAAGCGTGCACACGCACACACACCCACCCACGCACGCACGCACACGCACGCACGCAGGCACTGCTTGCTGTAGTTGCATGACATACACGACCTGTACTGATGCGTGTTACCCCGTCATCCTATGGTCAGAGCCCATGCAGTCAACTCCGACGCAATTCTGAAAGCCCTTGTGGCCTGCACATATGTGGTGGCATGTCGATGCGACGACTCTGCGGAATTACAGAACAATGCAAAACCCCCGCACGTTTTAGAGCCGCTGCCTTGCTCTGAGACTTGATTCATACGTCAGCCTCTCCCGGGTTCTTCAAAGGTTAAGGACCACAGGAGTGGGCCTCATGATTACTTGGCTTACTAGGCTGCCAGGCGCTTCAGAATTATTCATCTAGGGTGAACTAAAATGATCCGTACTTTTTGGTTTCGGCCGATGACTCTTCCACAAAGCGGGAAGTGTCCTCGAAAATTGCGGTATCACGGAAGACCCAGAGTCAAGCCAGTCCATGATCTTGGCATGCAGGCCGTCAATCGCTCATCAAGACCTCATTGCCACGTAAGCGGCAGCTGCAGTGCTTTCAGGTCTGGCGTTCCTCGTACCACTATTACAATGGCTCCTAGAAGGAAGATGCCATGCACTTCTTGCAGAGTGCAACGAGGTAATAATGAGGTACGTATGCAGATTCTCACTCAAGCCTTCCGGACTTCTCGATGGCGCGAGAAGTGGAATTAGAAGGGAGCTGGAGCAGTCGTAACAGAACGACAAGCGAAGAAACAACTCGTGGCTGCCTGGCATGTTCCATCCTTTTCGTTTGAGATTGCATGTGCTGGCCACCGTCTGCGCCTAAAAAGAAACTGGGCCCCGAAGCCGTGCCGTGACATGGATGGCCGCATAGACTGAGACACGTGCAGAACTGTGGAACTTATGCGCCAGTGTCCAGGCATCTGGGCGATCCTCACACCGCCTTCCACGCTTCAGTGATCCTAGCAACCTCAACATCTGCGTGCTGTGTGAAGGGGTTTGTCGAGTGCAGACCGTATTCAAAAGCATGGCCCCGTAAGAAGGCCGTCGGTTCAGCTGTTCTGAATGTCCCGGGGATTATCCGCTCAGAATTTAAGGTCAAAGCGTCTCGACTCCCCGCCTTCGCAAAGGCGATGGAGGCTACCGCCTGTCAACCTTGTCAGGCTAAGCACTGCCTGCTTAGATGTACTGGAATGTGACGAAGACTTGGGGCTGCTAGCTGCATGCGAACCTTCTTGAACCTTTTTTTTCCCAGTCGAGGTCCGCTGCTTCACAGACCCTGTCTACAGAGGTACCTTTGATACCCCTGCTTCTGTGCAGGACCATGGGCTGTGGCCGCTGCTCATGAATACCTGGTATCCCACACGTAAGCTCGATCTGCTTACTAGCCCTTCACAAGACAAGGCCATAGCCATGATCGTGGTGGGCACCGCGTTTCGGGTCAAGGACTGCCTTATGTGCGCAATTAGGTTCCACTATGCGACCCCTCGTTTCGAAGCGTTTGCATCGAAATCGCTGCCGTCTCTGACGCGTCTTGGCGGGCCAATTTCGACAGCTGCATCTATCTCCAGAACCTGGACTTCTGAATTCTGAAGAGGTGCAGCTGATAGATGAAAATCTCATTATCGACGTATCCACAGCACAGTAGCGCAATGGAGATCAAAGAGGATTAGCAGTGGCTACACCTCATTTGCCTCAGAAGCCAAGGGCCCCAGGATTACCTGCGAAAGTGCAGCACTCTTTAGCACTCTATTAGAATCTTGCAAAGTGCCATGCAAAGAACACGTCGCGGTCCCTCGTTGTGCAAAAACGTGCAAAACTAACCTCGCCTGCAGCTAGCTCCAAGAGAAAAAACGTCCCCGAAGAACTCACAGAGGCGCCTTGGAGGATCACCTATCTTTTCTTATCCAAACTTTAAAAAACACACCCCGCTGCAGGTCTCAACGGGGGCTTGTGTGGGGGTTTGCTGGGAGAGTGCGGAGTAAGCATGTGTGACACTGGCTAAACTGGAAGTTCTGTCTGAGCTTCGCTTGGTACTCTGCCGGAGACAAGAGGTGCAGCGCCGTCTGCTCGTCGCAGGCATCGCTGGCCGGAACTGTGTAGTTGGAAGCCCAGCTGAAACTCCTGAAGCGCCCCACAGATGTGAGATCTGCTACGTATCAAGCAAGATTAAAAATTCTGGAAAGAGAGCACGGCTTCAACTGGCCAAAAACCAAGCTCGAAGCCTCGGAGCTTGCATTTGGTCGTTCAGCGACACTGAGGAGACCAGCAAGTTGTACTGCTCGTCCTTGAATGTGGGATGGTTTGAACATGTTTCAACGCACCTTCCCCTCAAGCTGCGTTGCTCTAAGTATTGGAGTCGGCATAACACTCAACATTGATTCAACATACTCAGAGTCGCCTTGGCCCTCTCCTTGGCCCCGGCCGTGGGCGTCAGAGGTTCCCCATACGGCCAGACGCACCCCAGATTCCCCACCTCTAATTGTTAGGGGTCCCCTATGAAGCCCATAGGCACCCCTCTGAGGCGTAGGGCACTTGAGCTGGCTCCTGAAAGCACCGACGCCCAATTGGAATTTCAGACTTGCTCGCGCTTGGCTATTCAGGCATCCTCTGCATATGACCCATCTATGGATCCTTGTGGACCCTCTACGGACCCCCATGAACTGATCTCTTCCGGTCGTTGCACACTCTTGGCGTTCGGCTTCCAAAACTCACAGAACCTCAACCCCAGTTGTTCCAATGTTGCGCTTTCCATAATCCAAAGATGCTGGCACATCTGTAGGGACATGCCTACCGAATGGCCGGTGCTTTCTGAAGAAGGAGGGCACGGAGTATGTCTCTTCCTCATTCGTTGAACTAAAGTCTTCCCCAAACCTCGCTCCCAAATCTCAAAACCACAACATTCCACAGCCGCTTCAACAAAAACCCTTACCTCTGCAATCCTCACTTCACGGCCACAGCCCAAGGCACTTGAGAGAACTCAAAAAACTCACGAATCTCGGGAATATTGAAAATTTTGGGCTCTGCGGCCTGACCCAAAGGGCATATGACAAAAAGAGTCCTCGGTCCCCAAAGACCCCCTAAACGCCATCCCCCTGGTGCCCGAGGCTCCTCGAAGGACCCCCAAAACTTCAAAGGGGGCGCATTCTAGGGTTTAGGGTTTAGGGTTTAGGGTTTAGGGTTTAGGGTTTAGGGTTTAGGGTTTAGGGTTTAGGGTTTAGGGTTTAGGGTTAGATTTTTGGGGCCCGGCGGTATCCGGCGGTCGACTCACAGCGTTTATTACCGGGCGCATGGTAACACAGCACGCCAATCATCGCAAGTCAGGAGACGCTGGGCATCGCGGCATCCTTAAACAGACATTGTCGCCAGCAGACTCTACGCTGTGCAACATCACCCTAGCGCCATTCTGCCTCTCTTTGGTTTGTGCACGTATCGCCGAATCTCGCCAGGGAGCATCTAAGGAGCGAATGACGCCAATGCGAGTGGCATTGTTTGCCACACGATCGGCAAAGCTGGCTCTCAAGCTTACCTCGTACCAGCACGGGGAAAGAGCATCATTCACATAGGCAGCGGACAGGCTAAGCGTGCTGGGCTTTTTTGCTGCAAGAAGCGCCTCACTGAGCCTTGTCTGCAAATTGAACTCGCAGCGGCTCTGTACCTGCACATCTAGATCATTGTACTAAACAAATGTGCCGGATGCAGGGAAATATGTGCCGCGAGCCTGCCGAGTAAGCAGGTCTGCGAACAGTGGCGAATTCCAGCTGCCCAGAACACGTACCACGTAAGCTCGCATCAACGCCTCGCTGCGTGTCAGCAAAGAAAGAACCCCCTTAAGAAGCACCATCCCAGGAGTAGCATTTGAAGTCATCAAGCACTCGAGTCAAGTTTCCCCTCTTCAAAAACATTTCTTGCACAGCCAGCCCTGTCACCGTATCCTATATTCTGCACCTGTCTGAGGCTGCAGGAAGCGGCAGACGAATATCGAAGAATCATGCGAAACCCGATGACAGAATTGCATGGCAGGAAGTGGGGAATCTGCTGAACAGCATCGCAGCCGCCTCGAAGTCGTGCACGACTCCGTCCACAAGCAGCGCTGCGACGCGCGGCTCCCGAACGAAGGCACGCTGTGCTGCGAAGCCGCCAAAGTCGAAACCTTTGGAGATGTGATTGAAAAGACGATAGTTTCCGAAATGTGTTCTGATCTTGAAACATCCATTTTTTCCGTGCAAGAGGTGTAGCATCCAACTAACTTTATCAACCCTGGTCAAATTTACACGCACCAATGTTCAAGAGACTTTGTTTCGGTTGGGTTTGCTCGCTGTCTCAGCTCGTCTTGATGTGCTTCAACTTGCGCACAGGGGCATTGACGTAGGTTACAGGGCGAGTGGCAGCGAATCTCACATTGACATGAGAGCAGACAAGGGCCCCGGAGCCTTAAGAATGACATCTTTCGGATCCCTTCGGAAGTGTCGGAACTGCTAAGGCTTCAACCCATAAGGGCCACCTGGCTGGCAGGCAGCGCGCCTCCACAACAGCGACAGCATACGACAGCATAAGACTGCAACATTCGGTAAATCTCATACATCTCACACTGCATCGGCACGACGTCTAAGATGGCACAAAGGACCACATTCGATCACATTGAGTGCCCACCGGCGTGGACTCCGGCCTCCAAGCAGTCCTTCCGGGTCTTCTACTGCGTAGTCCCAAGCTCCAAGAACTGCGTCATCGTCCAGCAGCCAGGAACTTTGGTTCTGTCGCCTAAAATCAGAAAGCATCGGTGAGTTCGCTGGAAAAGTGTTGGGCCTGTTCTCTTGGCTCTTTGCTTAAGCCTCGCTTGCGAATTGACCCAAGCTCCCTGCCCACGAGAACTGGCATATTGCGGGCCAAGACGCGTCGCTGCAAGATCTTCTATCTCGGTTCGCAGGTAGGCTTCATTTCATGTCACATTGCTGGCTTCATGTCATGCCACTCCAATCCATTAAGAGTCTCACGATCAGCGCGCTGATACCTGTGAGCCGGAGGAAGTAGCCAGCTGCCTGTGCCTCGTGACCAATATCAGCTGAGAATCTCACAACTGCCGCATACTCTACTTCCAGCTGAATCTGTGTGTGTGTGTGTGTGTGTGTCCAGAGTGCTCCCCTGCATGTAGAGTGATCATCTGCCATCATCTCAAAACTGCATGCTCGAAAATGTAAAAGCAGAAATCTGTGATTAGAGTTTCTTTACAGTGCACGTTCGTCAAAAAGGTATAAGCATGGCACATGACCTGGCTCGAACATTTGGAGCAGAAACGTCTGGATATTGTTGGTGTGTTCTCGACAGAACTCAGAAGTTGGAGCTGTTGAATTGGAGGAGACAGTATTGGAGGCATCATCTGCGCTAGCTACCGCGAGGTTGCAAGCATGTCGGTCGATTCACTTCAGATTGAAGGATCCAGTGCTCTCTACGACTCTACGCAACTACTGCCAGCAGGTGCAGGCGATGTGCTGTGCTGGCAAGGCCATGTGAGCGGCGTCCATGGACGATCACCTTGACCAAGTAAGCAAGGCAAAGTCTCACCCGCATGCACCAATGCAAGCATGCCCTCTCAAGGAACTCGGCTGGTGGACAACTTGGGGATCCAAGAGGCCACACGCGGCGAAGAGGCAGAGCTGGGCAGAAAGATTGCTGCTGCCTGTGATGAGAGAGAGCTTCTGTCGCTTCTTTTTGCTTCTTCAGATCCGCTGACAGACAACCAACCTATCATTGTGCCATCATCCAGCCTGCTTGCGAGAGCCTCGCGTAGTAAAGCGAACCTCTCGAAAACCGTTTTGGCGATTGTATTCCTCGATGATTTTGATCAAGGGTGAAGCCTCAGCTCCGCGAGTTTAGGGCCGAAGCCTTCCCACCGACAATGGCTGCAATGTTATGTGAGAGAATGTGTTACAATCAGCTAGTGCCCTGCCTACCCCCCGAGCCCGATCCGCTCACTACCGGTTCGGGTTCGGATACAAGTTCGGGTTCGGCCCCACCCCTCTCGCCGGACTCTGGGACAGGTCGTAATTGCTTGCAATGCCACCAGAGGACAGACACATCCGGAGACAATAGAGAGATGAGATGTCAAGTTAGTCGTGGAAGCTGAGCCATCGGCCTGCTTCTTCAGTGCCACGCACTGCCCACGCAGCGCATCAACCAGATTTTCCGGGGTCCCCACCTGAGAGCTGAGAACCACGTGCGGAGTACGTGTGGACTACGTGCGGACTACGGAGATCCAACGCAGACGCTGCTGTCGGTACCGAATATCCTGTGGCCTTTGAAGGCCCTGGAGCCAGAAAGGGGTGTCGGCTTTCGACTCGGTACCCGGACCGAGCAGGCGCAAGATGTACTAGTCACCTAGCTAGATGTTCAAGAACCGGGCCAGACTTGGAGTGCGCCTGATGAGCTTCTGAAGAGTTCGGTACCATTCGAGACCCGCAGAGAATCCTGAGCTTGATGCCCATTGCCAGGGCTCCACGACTGTCAGCTCATCCCCAACCTGCCAAGATCTGCCCAGGATCTGCCCAAGATCCAGCATGACTCAGCACTTCAGCACAGTCTGCACCCCCACGCCTACACACTGCAGTTTTCTGTGCAAGACCATGGGCTGCATAATCAGGGAATATGTACAGTCTGGCCAATTAGCGCATTTAGGGCCAAAGGATGTCAACAGTGTTAACAGCCTTTGGGATCTTCGAGGCGTTTTTCTGATGATGTGCTTCTCTGATGATGAACCGTGCCCGATCTGGAGCCACCTGGTTCCCAAGGACCACGAAGCCCACAATGAAGCTAACAATGGCGACTGCAAGCACACTGAGGAGTAGCCTCGGTTTGGATCAAGGCCTACGCACCGAGGTACAGCAAGCATCCGCCGACCCCGGGTGGCTGCTCCAGAGGAGAATCATGACTGACTTTCAAAGCTACTTCTGCCTTTGTGTTCTGCATGCTTTCCACAGCCTCTGCTTTGCATGCCCTCTGAATCCACTGCAGCTCTGTACCCCGGTCCGAATGGTTTCTAACACACCTCTGCAACCCTTCGATCCTGCGTGGAACTCCGCTTCGATAAGGTGCTAAGGGAAAATGAGGGAAGCGTGAACGGGCTGAACCATATTTAGGAACTTTAGTAAAAGAATTCACCGACTGTTTTCAAGGCTAGAGTTCTTCTGACATGTGGTCCTTCGGATTCTCCCACAAACTAGACTGGACTTTAACGTGCCTGTTGGAGGGGCTACTGTGGTGTGAACTTCCCCACCTCGCGGCTTCATGCCCTACCCTGTCTTATCGGAATTTGGGCATCGTGGGGAAGGCCCCCCCCAGCCATAAAAATAGATTGATCTTCTGTCGGTGTGGTAACAGGTTGCGCACATGGCAAGAATATGGTGTGATTGACTGCAACCTGCTTGAAGCTTACAAGCTTGCCCTGTGCCGCTTGCCCGGATATCCCTAAGTCTTTGTAAGGTCATTTGCCAGAAGCAGGGAATACCAGCTTTGGCCAGGTTGCAGAAATCCTCGCCTCGGCACATTACGAAACTTACTGTCAAGTCTCGGCTGTCCATGAATTCAACCCAACCAACAGCACGGGCAGCCGGTCGTCACAAGTGATCTACCTTGTTGACCAAGCGGCCAGAAAAACGCGTCGATTTTTGAAGCTGTTGCTTCCTTCATCCAAGGTCTCTGCGTGGCAGCGTTACTCGTACCACGTTGGAATACGTTGGACATTGTACTGCTGATGAGAATTCAGGGTGTTGGTGAAGTGCGGCACTGAGGCGGTCATAGAGGAAGCTATTGGCTGATGTTTTATGTTTTATTGGACCATATAAAGGCATGTCTTCTTATTCCAATGGAAAGTCGATGGCGCAGGTCGTCCTTGAAAAACAGACCGGTGAAGCTTCGCTTTCGCTGCCCGCTGCCTGCAGGAACAGCAAGAACAATGGGATTTGGACTCAGTCTTGTCAGGTCATCACATGTACATATGGCAACAAGTGGCAACATGTGCAATAAGCCTGAAAGGCGTGCTGGCGGTTCCTGGCTCTCCTCCTTGAGAGTTGCAGCCCGGATCTGCAGGGAAGCGGGACAGAACCCCAGCAACAGCTCAGCACGCAACCGCAAAGTGACCGACGTGCCCCCGGTAATCATGGTCCAAGAAGCCATCTCGCGGAAATCATCAGTCGACACCAGTGAGCTGCCCTGTCCCAGCAGCGAAACCCCGAAAACAACAAAGCCGCTGCACCAGGCGTGTGTAGGTCTACAGCATTGCAAAATTGGGCTTCAACAGTCTAAGTCTACGACACGCAGGCCTGACCATCGTCTTGCGAAGATGAATTAACAAAAACAAGCGAGCCACGAAATGAAAGATTTTAAGGAGCGGAGGAGCACATTGCCAAGAGTAGGCTGTCACAGGTCGTCCCAAGATGATGTCCTAACAGTCCGGCGCATCTTGAGGAGTCCTCTGCAGTCCTGTTGAGACAGAGGGGAAACACAGAAACATTCAGGACCCGATGGAATAAAACTACCCAGAACTGACAAACGGAACGAGAATCCAAGTAGGGTGATGTGTTTGTGCCACATCTCACCGCCATGTTCGTGTAGTTGAGACAGTGGAAAGTTCGGCGGATGCGGACTGACCTGGTTGCGGCTAACAGCCAGCAGCTCGTGGGTCGCTTCTGCACGCGTTGAAGGTGTACCCAACACCTGCAAAGGTGGAGGAATGGAACACTCAAGCTTGCATGCAGTCTGGCGGTGGCTGCGTGAAGCTTCAAGATGTTCGCAGGATGACTACGGCCAAAGATTCCCGAGATGGGAAGCCTAGCAGCAAGAGATGTCCGAAGGTAATGGGCCTGGGCATCCGGCAACGCCTGCCGCACACAACAAGGGTGAGCATGGGTGAGCACAAGAGGGGGTTCATTGGAATGGGGGGGAAGGGGGGTGTTCGACTCGTGAGATTGGAGGACTGAGAGCTCAGTTGCCTAAATTTGCAAACATGAAAACTCCCAGCTCTGCATGGCACGGGAAAACAAAAACAACGTCGGAATGCGTTCGAACATCATGTGCGAATCTTGCTTCACTGCGGTGCAAGCTTACTGTGGTGCTTGTCCTTCTCGACAGGTAGGCTGTGCAACGGGGCCGCCGGCGGAGCAACAGCCTGAGAACTCGGCAAAAGGCGGCAAGTGCACAAGCGCAAGCCCATGCGCAAGGCACAATTGTCGGTTCTTCCAAGATGCCCTACCGTCCAACAGGACAGATTCCACTGGCCAAGAGACCTTCGGGGGAGTAGTGTGGATGTTGCCTTAGCTCATCGCAGCTCTGCAGGCAGCAGCCCGACTCCTGTTTGATTGTATGCATCAGACTAGTGGCTAATTAAAGCCGTGAGCTCGATGCTTGCCAGTGGCAAATGAGGTCAAGCAGTCACACCCACGCACAAAGAAAAATCACATCAACCATGTCACACAACAAGTTTGGATTGCAAGTCTCAGTACAGGCTTGGGCCACTTGAGATGGCATGTCGCCACATGTAGCCATAGAACACTTGCTGGGGGCGGAACTCCCTGAGACCAGCGAGCCACACGCGGCGACGGCAGCTGAAAAGGTTGATGCCGTATCTGTCGCGAAGAAGGGGGCGTGTCGATTCCACTAGTCCACACCCCTGCCTTGCAGGGCTCCTGCCTTCATGCGCCTCTCGCGCACAATCTGAACACCAAGCCATCGTGTCCTGCAGAAAGCTCGACTCGATCAACTGGCAAGTAAAAAACACTGTCATACAGTGCAGGATCAGAAGGCGGAGTTTCGAGTCATTCTTACTCATTCTTTCCAAAAGCTGTAGCTGCTCATGCTGCGGCAACTCAAGCCTTCAGCGCCACGAGGAACACTGCCCATGGACAGCGTGGACCATGGCAAGGCAAGCAATCAAACTGTGACAAAAACCGGCGTAGTCGTGTGGACGCTTTGGCCAGGCTTTGTCTGTGATCGAAGAGAACATCAAGCCATGCTGCTTCTGCATGGCGCTTCGTTGGTATCGTGGGTCGGGTACGCAGCTTTGACTCATGGGGTTTGCATCCGTGCAAGTCACAGCACATAAATGCACATGGGTGCATTGTCAGCTTCCGAGCTGGTCAAATCGCCGCCACATAAAAAAAGACGTTTTCTGGCAGATTGGAGGGGATGCCACAGCAGAGAATGCTTCTCTGTAGACTCCACAACCTACAATTCACGGATCTTTACATCCTCCAATTCTAACGACGTGTTGGCAGCTCTTCTGAGTGCCAGAACTGACGAAGAAACAGGTTTCTGACCTGAGCCATCATGGTATTGGCTGACAAATCTCCCCACGAATTTTCTTGCATCAGAGGTCAGCAGAGGCAGCTCTGACGGGAACTATAGAAACAAAGACGGGCGCTTGCAATCTCCCACAGGCCCTACAGCCCTACAGCATCGTGTGTTCTGGGCCGGACCCGCTGAGCGACGCAGACTGCCCTGGCACAGCAAGCGAAGGAAGTGAACAATCCGGAACGGCGAGGAGCCCAGTGCTTGCCTCAAACAGCCCAACCCAGCTGTCACCCAAGCCTCCGTGGCTTCATCGAAGGAAGAACACCTCTGTGCAAAAAGCTTCACCCAGATTCAAAGAAACGAAACACTGCGTAAGCGTTGACAGGCATAACCGGTATCACACGCAATCAGATCGCGAGGTGGACTGGCATCTATCCGAATCTGTGCCGAAAGCAACCAATACGAACAGGTCTCCGAGGTCAGTGCCCACGATAAGACATGTTCACGGATGATTTGAATCATTTGCTGTACCTCAAGGCACTGACACTCAAGGCTGCTAAGTACATCAACCTGCGGGGTAAGATTGGCCAGCGCAGACTGCGAACTATATACTGGTCTCCTCAAAACTACCGCCGAATCGCAGTCGACGCACGTCCATGAAGCATCACGACTTGACACCCAAAGATCCCCACGCATGGCCTTGTGCGATTGAAGCAGCTGGCTGAACGAAAAGTGTCACCCCTTCCCCGAGAAAACCCTGCAAGCATGCGTCCTTGAAGATTGAAAACAAAGCTCATCTGTTTGCAGCCACCATGAGGCTGCCACGTTCCACATTGAATGATTTTAATCCTGAGTCGCTGAATTGAAACCGTTGGTCACACAGAACATGAGCGTAGATTCATTGTGACCCAGATGCAACTCAGGCATCTTGCTTGCATCATCACGCTTGCCACAGCCCACACGGCCCACACATTGCTAGGCCTTGCTTGCCCTTCTTGCTTCACTTCACCGGCCATCCACCCCACGGGATCAAGTGTGGAGAACAGCTGATATGCATACACATGTATATGGAATATCGATATGTACACACACACATATATATATATACATGCACATTGTATATATGTATATGTGTGTATATATGTATATACACATGTGTATATATATAATCATTCAGTGTGCATTTACTTACTTATTCAGCTGTTGTGCATTGAGAGTTCCCTTCCCGAGAACAAATAGCTTTGTTAGAAAAGTTAGCGTTCTCTGTCACGGTCTCATGTACATAGTCTGCACACACAC
This sequence comes from Symbiodinium natans, assembly GCA_905221605.1. Classification (NCBI taxonomy): domain Eukaryota; class Dinophyceae; order Suessiales; family Symbiodiniaceae; genus Symbiodinium; species Symbiodinium natans. The sequence goes on from CAJNDS010000027.1 coordinate 247,705, forward strand.
ACACATACACGAGCACACTATTCCCTGGCATTGTCCCAGACCGATCACGCCCCACTCTAGCAGCGGACTTACCACCAAGGTCTGCACGATTGGCGTATTGCGATCTGACTTTGACAACATATCTCGATATCCCAGGCCCCCCGGGCGCTTGTGCACACGAATCTGTGAACCCGGCCAATGTCTAGGGATGCAGATAGGCCCGGAGCCTGGACAAGGAAGAAGGGCAGAATACGTCCAATATGGTAGAATGTCATGATTTGGCTTAGACACGTGTCTCCCCATGACAGGTGTGCATAACCGTTGCCTAACCGGCCTAACACCGGCCTAACCGCGCTCTCGATACGTCTTTGCAGTCGGTCATCGTGACTGGACGATGCTTTTCGAGCCTCGACCAAAGGCTTGGACCTCAAACTTCAGTGACGAATGCATCAATCAACCAGCTATTGCCAAGAATATGAGAAAAACAAAGCATGTCAGGAGATAAGTCGCAACTCATAAAAGACTAGTGACCAAGCAGTGACTGCAAGAAACGACAAGAAACAGAAGACTGAAAACGTGTGCAGGGGTCATGTTGTCCTGATGATGCCCAGCAGCTCGCGCCCGGAGGCCGTGCGTGGGCGTGGCCCATGCTGCATGGCCTCTTGCAAGACCAGTGGCACCTGTGCAAAAATGGAGTCAAGAAGAAGCCTCCAGTCTCTTTTGCAGCAACTGTCGGACATGTCTGCTTCGCCTTGCTTGGCTCGAAGGAAGGCAGGCTGGCATGAGACAGGTAGTCTCGCTGCACCAGGCGGCTGCCGATCTTGGTTGCTCTCAGTCCCGCAGCTAAATCCGCAATCTGCAACTCATGTGCATGAAATGCATGAATGTTCGGTCTTTGCAGTTCGAGACTTGGCCGGCTTGGCTTCGGGTATCGTGTTTTTGATGAAACCAGCTGCAGTGACACTTTTGGATTCAGCATCCTGTCCACTTGCTGGTTTCGGGGTAGCACATGGTGGAACCCTTCATGGCTCAGGTCCGAGAACCTCAAGAAACTAACTCAAGAGCTACATGCCCATCAAACCTTGATCTGCAACTGCAGCGCTTTGAGTATACTGTAGACGGCCCTAGACTAACTGCCCTGTGTCGGACTTCCTGGCCTATGCGCAAACTGCAGGCATCTCTCAACTCGGCGCCCCTACGCGGCGATGCTCACGTCTGGCACGAGCCTGCATGGCCCCCAAACACCGCCTCACCGCACCTAACCGAACACCCCCTCGCTTCCATCTCCACCCCGGCCTGACGCGAGGGGCGAGACCGGCGCGGGCGCGGGCGCGGGCCTTAGGCTACTAGACCGTGCTGGAAGGGCTGAAGCACGGTCACCAGGCAGATGCGATCTCCTAGTACAAACAGCAGTAAGTTGTGTCTGGGCTTCAAACTGTGAACAGGAGCACTGCTCTGCGGGGCGTTGGCCTTCATCTCCAGCAGCTTTCAGGTTTCTTCTACGAGTCTTGCATCTTGGACATCCATTGCAATAGCTTCAGGGTACACTTCATGGTGCATTGAAGGCCAGCCTTATGAAGCCTCATTCGATGCTTCTGGGCTCACACTCGCACTGCTGCAACGGAGACGCTTTCGCTTTGGCCAGTATGATCCAGCTGGAATCCAGCTCCTGCCTGCTCTGCAGCACTGGTGCCCTCCGCCATCTCGAAGGAGATCAGGTCCTGCCGGCAGAGCATGTCCAAAGGTTCCGGTATGTTCGGGTTCCGTCATTCCGAAGATTCCCGAGGTGGTTCCACTGCACTTCGGGAACCGCTCCTCATTCCACTCCGGCATGGGCGGTGTCACAGTTGTCAATTGAGTGGAGACCTCTACCGCTCACAACATCTTCCAGGCATCTAGAGAACTAGCATCAAAATTAAAGCTTCTCAAATAACAAAAACTTGACAGTGCCTTTCAGAAACTGCCAGGATCATCCTTCGACTATTTCGCAACCGCAGCAATCACTGTTCATGTTACTTGTCTTCCAGACACACTATTCCCCATGTCCGCTTGTCTGCGAGCCATCTCATTTTGTGAACCGCTACTTCTAATCAAGGAGCAACCATTTCGGGGCCTTTGTGAAGCGCAACAAGCTCAGTGTCAACAACGCGGAAGGCAGACCGGGACAGTGAAGGAAAAACAGCTGCTTTAACAAAAGCTAGCGCCTGACGGCCAACCACCGGCTGGAGTTCATGTTGCGAGAAAATCAGGGTTGAACAGGATTGATGTGATCGGGCCGATGGCCCTCATCGACATTCAGACTGCCGTGATGCTCCACAAATGCAATTCTCCTGCCTGTGGCATCGGAGAAACATTGGGCAGGCAGCGTGTGATCACTACCTGCTTCGCAGAATGCTTCGGCGAAGCATGCAAGTGTTTTACACCTCGTTTGCAGTCAACGATTGGAGCATCTAGTTAATCCAATTCCAAAGCGGAATCAGAACCCACAGGAGCTGCACAATGCGTGTCGGCCATGCCCATACTCCGTAAACATGTTGAAGCTTCAGCGCAATCCTCAGATCAACCTAACCTTACATGTAAAGTCCTAAAGCCGGCTCTGGCTGCACCTAAAGTGCTTGCCTTTCTGTATCCCGGGAGTCGCATTCATGAGATGGGGCGCAAAGGCGCCTGCGCGCGGGGCACACGGCTCGGTGTCGAACGCATAGCAGCGGCGGCAATGGCAACCGTTGCCTCAGCCCGGAAGCAGAAAGATACGACAAGACGGGTGCGGACCGTCAACCATCGTACATATGGCATCTGAAGAATGTTGAAGATGTTGAAGCCACCAGGCCGGGGTGGCTTCATGACTGCCAGCTCAGACCCCTGCAAGCATGGCAGCTGGCCATGCTGAAGCAGCCGGGCGAAGAATGGACGGATGCGCCTGGGGCACTTCAGCTGAGAGCCAATGAATCATGCGAGACTCACTGGCATCTTAAGGAGCCTGAGCTGCAGCCACGGACCGAGTCACCTCCGGAGCAGCACTCTGCGACTAACGGTGCACTGAGATGTTTTGGGGCCCTTCCTAGCGGCCAGGAAATGATTTCGAGTGGTTGCATGACCTCGGCATACTTATTTTGGCGTGCTTACCTTGAAACGGGCAAACTGCCAACTGACCACGTGGATTGGAGGCCCTTCCAACACAGTGAGAATTGCTGCAGAATCGACCTTGTTGCCAGCTGGAGTAGTGATTATGGACTTCAGTCTGTGGAGCCAACAAGCCTCAAACAGTTTTCTTGCCCAGCCTGGGTCGGGCGCACGGTCGCGGCCACGAACGAGCGTTGATCACCTAGGTCTGCGTACATGCCACAGGTTTGCAGATGATTCCGGTACAACATGTGTCTGCATGTGTGGAATGCTCCCAGTCTCGGGCCTCGGAGCTGCCGAACTTAGCATGCGCTGGGTCATGCTGGGTCCCGGGCAGCTTGCTGCAAAGGTGATTCCGGCAACGATGAGTCCCAGCGCGAGGACCTGGCAGGAAATTGCAGCATCAATGATAGCCAGGAGTAGCTGTCGCCTGTTTC
>CAJNDS010000028.1:0-42162 GCA_905221605.1 Symbiodinium natans
AACCGGTTGCCAGAGCCAATCTGCCATGTGTATTCCTACACATCCCGATTAACATGGACAACAAACGTCCTGCTACAAGCCTTCCTACAGACGCCCCAGCCAAGCTAGACAGCATATGATCCGGGTAACCTGAAACAATAGGCACAGCCGAGTCTACTGTCTGGGGCACAATACGGAGAGAAACGGAGGAGTGTGCACTGAACCCTTTGTTTGAAGGGGCTACTTCCAGCTGACTTTAGGCACATGCTCCTCTTTTGCAGAAAATGCCTAAACACGAACTTTGCCAGCGACGCAATCACAGGCAGGGTCGCCAGCTGCGGTGAAATGGCAAACCAATCCATTTCAGTCACGCCTCGACCTGCCGCGTTGTCTGCAAGTTCGCTTTGAGACGGCGCTCAGAAGTGCTGTGATTCTAGTTTCTCCCGCAACGGATGTTTGGCATGTCTGCAACATCGCGTCTTTTGTCTGTCACATGCAGGCGGGCTTCATGCCAAAAGCATACGGAGGAGGCGCCACAGACCGCGGCATGCGAAGTACCGTTACCTGCTCGAGGACAGAAACGGCCGTGACGAGATGGAGCCAAGCCGAGTTGAACACAATACAACGGCTGCGCCTCGAGCTCTGTACCATCTTCCTCTCAGAGCCAAATATACGTTAAATCAATGCCAAAGTATGCAGCTTTGATGCAAATTGGCTGCCAAGATGCTGCAGTCTCGAGAATCCTGATATCTGCATCCTCCCGAGCAACAGTTTCCGTTTGGCTGCAACGACTTTGCAGGCATTATCGCTGCAGTCCTCTCCATTGATTTTGAGGATAAGATCATTCTCCCGCAGGGTTTCTTGAGGATTTGCCTGGTTGTGCTCGTGCACTGTGCCTCCAGTTCAAAGCGGGAACGCAAGATTCGGCACCTACTAGGGTGCTGTCGCTCTTGCAGGCGCCTTCTGGCATGATCTCTATTATTCGCCAAAGATGATCACCACGCTTTGCAAGCTTCCTCTGTCGTTCATGCATGAGAATTAACGAGCAGACTGACGAATATTGTGCCAGCATCAAGCGGCCAGACCGAGTGCAACCAAGATGCAGTCCATACTTCCCCTGTTTGGTGAGCTTCGCCTTTGTTGACAGAAGGCGCTACGGCCCGTACCGCGCTTTTTGTGCTATCCAAGGAGCCGTGATCTGATGACCGCCGGACACCTTGAAACAGAGCTTGCAAGAACAATCTGCCCACATGCAGCGAGCTGCAGGCAAGCTGAGCCCAAAATCGTCGCATGGGTTCGACGTTTGCAGTGCCGGCGAGCTGCGTCCACATCCCGATGCTGGCGGCGCTCAGTGTCGCTGTCTCGCCTTACCTGTTCAGATTTAAGGTTTGGGGCCTGGCTGGGTCATGAAAGGGCCAACTTCTCCCCACAAAATCAAAGGCAAGGCAGCTCCCGGCCTTTGTTGAAGCTGCACTTGTCCCACTCGCGATGGGAATGGAAGATTTTGGTGCACCTGCTGCTGTTGTTCATGATTGTGTTGAGGATTTTGAGGTCTCAGGTAAAGGAGACCATAGAACCACAACGAAAAAAGGTGGGGGCCATGTCGGATACAGCTCCAGCACGCGGTTTGCGAAAGGGCAGGGTGCTTTCACAGAATAAGTCGATCACTGTCAAGTGATCACTGTCAAGTTGCACAACTCCAAGACTAGGATTTGGGGGCGGCGATTTGGTCCTAAAATCTAAAGGCGACAGCATGCAGTCTGGAATTTCTGGCTGGAACGATTTTGGATTGGCCCCAAGTACAGAAGGCAGGGGTGTAGTCTAAAGCTTGAGCAGGAATTCGGTCTGGAAAGATGTTACGGCCCCAAAACGTAGTCTACGACCGAAAGCGGCATGCTGTGTTTCGTTGCGCAGGACAAAGGTTTTGTTGTGTTTCGTTACATAGTTACTCTCTCCACTGTTTGTCAAATTGCCTTCCTTTTGTTTCCCACGCATGCGTCCAAGTTTAGGGTCAGGCAATGCAGTACACCACCGACTCGCACCCGCCTGTTGCTCCATCAGCGCTCGCTCCAGAACCCATTTTGAGTCGCTGGATGCGTTTGCAATTTGCAATGCCTCTAGAGCTCCTGCAGTTCTCCTCAAGCTAGCCTTTCGAGTCTTGTTTTAAAGAAGGGCTAAACAGTGAACCGAAGATCATGTTGAGCTGGATAGGGGCTACGACTCCAGTCCTACTCAGCTTTCTGGCAGCTTGCCATGCTGTTCATAGGCTCAGAACCCTTGAGCTGAGAAAGGCTTCTTCGATGCTCAAAGGTGGCAGCAGGCAACCCCTTTTGAACTGAGTCTTCGGAGTGGCGCCCCATTGGACAAGCAGGTCAGCCGGACTTCGCTTGGAGATGCAGGGCCGGCCAAGGGACCAAGGCTCCATACGAAGGCTCCATGCAATCAGAGCGTGTACCATGAAATCCTGTTGCTCTGCATTTGGCCTCTGTCCATCGTATCTCTTGCACAGCACATCGCTGCGTGAAGGTTGCCAGTGCAGGCTGATGGGCCAAGCTGGATGAAACAACAGACACGTAAGCCACAGATAGTGCTAACGCAAACTATGAAAACCTAGGCAAGACCACCAGAGTCTTCTCAAGAGCTGTGCCGCCTTCCCATTTCCAGCAGGCACATGCCCTCCGCAATGGCATAGAGTTTGGGCAAAAGCAGAGACCTCACCAACAAATTCGGCAAATCGTGACAGAGCTTGCCCGCCCAGCTGATCATAACCGAGCCTCGCCCCATCAGTCTCCGCTGCTTTCCAGGGCTGCGGCCTTGCTGGGCTGTGTCATCAAAGAACGTTTTCCCCTTGATCTGATCGAACTGGGCTGTGGCAGGCCCAGTTTGCGAGTGGCTCGAACACCAAGGAACACCTCTCATCTCTCCATGACAGTCTCCGCCAGACTTCCCGCAGCTTCCCGCATGCTTGCAGCGCCGGCCTCCGAGATGCTGACTCCATTGCTGAGCCAGTCCAGGCAGGAATACCTCTGAACTGGAGCAAACGGGGGCTGCTTGTGACGTCATTGGCTTCACCTGCTGGGAATGCCTAAGGCAATTCTCTCCTCGGGCCCGGGCACGACGTATGCCACGATGAAGAGGGCCCCAGTGCCAGTGGAAGCCACAGCTCGGATTTGCTGGGTCACGGCCGACCTCTTTTGTAGCTCATAGAGGTAATGGTTCTGGCGCGTGACTACTCGTTCTTACACAGAAGTTCTCGATTACACCCTGAGGCAATGTCTCATCAAAGATGTAGCACAGGCCGGCGATGGCAAGAGTAATGTACCTCTGACAGCAGTCCTCTAGAGTTGCCTAATCCAGCAAAGAGACGAAGAATTCTCGGGGGGTCACAAGCTTCGATAGTTCCTGCCGCAATTCACTCGCGCAGCTGCCTCACAGGCACCTGTCACTGCGCTACTCGCCAGGAGCAGCCCAGGATATTCCTTAAAGCGACGGGTGAATGAAGAGTCTGTGCGAATGAACCTTCACAACATAACTAAGCCAAGCACATTGCTGACTAAGTGAGCTTATTGAACAGCACACAACATGCATGCTGCCCCAAGCATTGCGAGCAAGTTTCCAAGGGATGAGCTGACAGGAATCGGGAAATTGCCACACGAGCTTCGACGCCGCGATGCCTTGGCCGAACCAGCCACCATGGCCTGCCACAAACATGCTGCAATTACGCTGCAAACCAGCTGCGCACCTTTTTCAGTACAGCAGCCCTGGTGGTGCCTTGTGCCATTCGAGAAGACATGCAGCACCAGATGTGCCAAGCCCAATAGAGATGCTGCAAAAGCCGCAGCAAAGGCCACTTTTTGCCCTGCAGGTAGAAAATCGCAGAACATCTCAGCTTAGCGTGGCACAACGAGGAGTGTTGCGCCATGTTGCACAACCACCCCTTGCCGCGCTTGCCTCTTCTCAGCTGTGCCAAGCGGGATGGCTGCACACCTTCCTGCACAGCCTCGGACACCTGCACTTGTTGGCTGCTCCTTCTCCGCCACACGCCACACTCAGGGGCCCATGCCTCCAGAAGTTTGAACGCGCGCAGCCTTGGACTCGACACCCTGCTTCCCGGGCAAAGCCTGGAATCAGGAGAAGGTGAAGGGACGAATCTCGGAGTGCCTGTGCAGGTGTCTGTGGGACCTCCGCCGATCAATCTGCTGGACCTTGGGAGGCGCCAGCGTCGAGGCTGAGCACGGATGGAATACTGTGGCACATTGTGGCACGTTCTGGCATATTATGCCACGTAACTCATGTCATGTTTTGTAAATCCCTAAAACCTAAACACCAAACATCTGAGGCTGCAGACTGCCAGGGCACCACCTCCCAAAGCTGCTCTCGGCCTTCTGCTCCGCTGTGGGCATTGGGACAGGGACTTGGGACTTCTATTCTTGGGGGGGGGGGGGGGGGCGCAATTAGTATCTTCTCATATCATGATGTTAACATGATTCGCTGAGCATATTGACACAAAATTTATACATTCTCAATATACTTTCATACATTCGTAGTATATTCTATTATCTTCTTTATACATTATTTTGTTGCTATACTAGTATTAAGTATGCTTAAAATATTATGGAAGTATCAGATGATTATATCATGTTATTGTTACTATTGCATTACGATTGCAGTACCATTCTTCGTCTTACTTTTACTATGATTATTGTGACATTGTTATTCATTCTACCAGTCAAGCAATATATTATTACTATATTTTATCGAATGGCCATATTTGTATGTTGTATCATTATATGGCTATTCCCATATGTTGCACTGTTTGGTATTATTTTCAAGTATCTTGTTGTACTGTTCTATTCATACATTGTAATATTGCTATGTTACTACATTATCGTATGATACTCTGATATGAATAGAATACTGGTATGTTATAGTGTTTTTGCATTCTATTCGTATATTGCTATCAATGGAAGTTCGGTATGTGTGGAGGCACAGCCGTGCCGCCGTGTCCAACTGCCATGCTTGGACCCCGACATCATCATCATCTCTGCTCATGTGCTCTCAAGGCAGAGAAGCTTGCGGTAGTATTAGGGTTTAGGGTTTAGGGTTTAAGGTTTGTGGTTTAGGGTTTGGGGTTTCGGGTATGAGAATCTCGTGGCACACCTCACGCCTTTCACTGCACGGCCCATCTCATCACTCTAAGGGGAAATTCTCCAGACAATGGCCGGGGATGCTCGGGCTGCTGAAGGGCTCCTGCTCTTTAGGTGCGGCTAACCCGTGCTCTCCTCTGAGTTTCTCCGGAGCCTGCGAAAACACTGTGGGCTGTGGGTTTGGGGTTTAGGGCTCAGGGTTTAAGGTTTAGGGTTTAGGGTTTAGGATCATGATGCAGTGCAATGACTGATTGACTCTCTACATCAGTCTTCGTCCTCACTTTTGGCGCAGCAACCTCTGCTCGAGTGAAACTGGACAGCTCAGCAAAACCTGAGATGGCCAATGAGGGACGTTTTTCGGAACTGCGTGTCTCCTTGCTTGTGCAGCTCTAGCCGTTAGCCATGAGGCCACACTTGCGCCACAAGGGTTTCGGCGAGTTGTGGTCGCAGTCTGCCTGATTGGGATTGCAGCGACTGCGTGGACAGGAGTGGTTCTCACGAACTTGATTTGCACTGCGGCTGTCTCCAAGCCGAGGGAGGGACAGCTGCTCGACAAGCTGCCAAGGCCTGCATGCACAGGAACCTGTCTGCCCCTTGGGCATCTGTCAGAAGAACGCAAGTATGCTCTGACACAGAAACTGTCGGTGCCTTCTCGGCAGCAGCAACTGACGAGAATTCGGCAAGTGCCCCTGTTGGGCCCCTGTTCAGACATGAGGTCAGGCAGCCATATGAAGCTTCGTATACAATGTGAGTGGAGCGCACCTGCCGGTGATGTGGTCGAAGGTGCAGTATACCCGAATGGGCGGTGCCTCAATCTGCTTGAAGCCAGAGGGACAGTGCAGAAGCCAACAGTGGTGTGTCAGCTCTGTACTCTGTAGAACACGAGAGCTGGGCTGTCTTGGGGCACAACTCCGCCAACCGGATCGCAAATTCAGCCTGTGCTTCTCCTTGCAGAGCAGCCATCTTCCTGGGAAGCCGCCAGCTCTGTTGAGTGTTGTGCTTCCGAGCCATTGTTGAGTGTGCCGGAGTCCTTTGCGACCACAGGGCATCTGCTGGTTTTCTGGAGATGGCGCATCGGCATTCGCCATAGAATAGCCACCTGTTGAGTGGGGTACTGACGAATCTCGACGCTCGGCAGCTGCTTCACAGTCTGGTTCTGCCCACTTTGAGCCTGGAGCGTGTTAGATCTTCGAAGTCCTCGTGTCCGAATCTCCTGCCCGTGTCCGCTCACATCCAGGCTGTGGATTTAGGATTTCAGAAACTTTGGCTGGCAAACTGATTCGGGAATTCTTTGTTTGTGTTTTGGATTTTTTTGACTTCTGGAAGGGTTTGGCTCTTGTCCCGGAAGCTGATTCTCTACACCTCCATTTCCTCTATATTTCATAGGAAAACCTTTCTTCACATTGTACTAGGATTTTCTCTATATTGTCATAGGAAAACTTGAGCTCTTTGTTTTCAAATAGGACAACCTCCATTTCCTCCAGATTTGCTTCTTCTGTCATGGGAAAACCTCAATTTTCTTTGTTTTAAGATCGGCAAACCCCTATTTTCTTTCCACTTCAGTGTTCTTGCTGTGGAGGTCTGGCGCGTCTTGTGCTTTCGTGGTGTGGAGGCCAGGCAGTTTGGCTCTTGTGGAGGCCGGACGCAATTTGTTTGCTCTGTGGAGGCCGAGCGCTAAACCCAAAACCCAAAACCCAAAACCCCAAACCCTAAACCTAAACCCTAAACCCCAAACCCTAAACCCAGTGGATGCTGGGTGCGTTTTTGCTGCTGTGGAGGCTCGGCATTTTGTTGTTGCTGCGGAGGATTGTTCGCTGTGGAGGGATTATTGAAGCAAGCTTGAACGGCTTGCAGGGGGGGTTGGGACAAACACAATGCTCACAAGATGCTTTCAAAAAGAATCATATCCTTTGATGCAAGCTTGCACGGCTTAAAAAGCAAGCGGGTTGCCGGGGGGGGGGGGGGGGGGGGGGGCGGGGGCAGCAGCAGTCCCCTCCCATTTGCAAACACAATGCTCACATGATGGGTTTCAGAAAGACTCCATGCTCTGAAGCAAGCTTGCACGGCGCAAGGCAGCCCCCGTCCCCCATTTGTAAACACAAAGCTCGCATGACAAGCTTCAAAAAGACTCATCTACTTTGAAGCAAGCTTGCACAGCTAAACCAAGCGCGAGGGTTGGAGGAGGTCCTCGCATGATGGATTTCACTCGAACTCGAACTCGATTCCGCAGCGGTCTGGTCTGACCTACTAGCTAGCTGTAGTTCATGACATATGTCACGGCCGCTCTGTGGCGGCGGCTAACAGCTTCGGGTATGGACAGCAAGAGACGTCCCGCAGGAACCGGAGTTCAACTAGACTGCAGGCAAAACGGTCTCAAGCGCAACAGGGCCTACCTGGACCTACCGTGAACAGGAAAGAAGCGCGTGCTCACAAACTCAAACGGACGGTGTATGTACAAGGGATACTATTCTACGGCCGGTCTCACAGTTCGCTCACTCACAGGGCTAAACAGTGTGGGCACATTTGTGCCGCGAATGTCCTGGGGCCGATGAGGGAGCGGCACCCCCGTGCTGATGGAGCAACGCATGACTGCATATGGTGGCATGGTTGAGAATAGGACTCGGTACACTAAAGAAGACGAGCACAAAAACACTCGGGGAGAGTGTAGCTATCTCATTTTCGCATCGCTCAAGACTCCGTAGCAGGGCGACCCGGACATGAAATGCCGGTATCATGGTTCTGTGGCCGAAAAGTCGGCTTCACATGTGCCTTCCCTGTACATAGGAACAGAGACAAAGATTCAGACAGGGTTGCAAGCCTGTCCCCCCGTGCACCCTAGATGGGGGTGCACCCCCACTTTTGTGAGAAAAATAAGCTCTCATCGTCAGGCCGATCCGCCTTCCCCAGCAGGGGGCCTGCGGATGCAGCCAAGCACATAACAGTTGGACTGGATTTCGGGGCTTAAGGTTTCAAGCCTTTCCGATGCGACACCGTCGTCCATGTACCAGGCATCTGTCCTGCCCGGTATCAAGCCAACGGTTCTGTAGTGCCCTGTGAGAACTGTTTCACCCAGATGCACAATGATGGAAATGAGGTCATAGGCAAGCCAATCACACGCTATGCTGCTTTCATTTCTGAAGATCGGCAGGTGGACACAGCGATTGTGGAATGTAAGAGGCACACGGGTCTTCCTCGTGACACCATTGGTCGTGGTATATCTAGGTAGAACAAGGAAAATGTGAGTCGGAGCTGTGCATAGCGCATGCGGTGGGCCTGCAGGTGCCAGCTAAGGATGAGGGTGTCCAGCTCCCCGTCTTGGATACCTCCAGGTGCTGCCAGAAGTAGCAATGGTGCAGCGGGCTCCCTGATTTCAGTAGTGCATCCCTCCTCAACTGCAACTCTCGCCTCCCAGTGAACGAGGCTATCAGTCCAAGCAAGCTTAGGGATGATGAACTGTATGAATTCACTCACGTCATGCTGTCTGTTGGGCTGCGCCCAGCCTAGCATGTACATGCGGAGAAACATGGCTGCATCCCAGTGCGTTTTGGCAAGTGCCTTCTGCCAAGCATCAGGTATGCGGCTCCCCGGCCTGAGCTGTGCTTGCCACAGGGTGGCAGTAATGACGGCGTTGATGTAGCAAGTGTTGCCACTATTCTTAAGCTTGAGGCGAGAGACACTCGGCACACCAGCTGGTGGCCGTGCACTTCCTGCAGCGCTCAGATGTTTTCCAGGGCCTTTTGCAGTGCCATTGCCAGTCCGTGGCGTTGCTGGTTTGGCGGCTGCAGTTGCGCTCCCACCACATTCCACACCGCGCAGTTGGCCAACTGTCGCAGTTTCTGATGCAGGATGTTTGCTCTCGGATCTCGCATGGCTACTTCGATGAGGAACACTGCTTTGTCGCCTTCCTGGGGCTCTTGCTTGGGACGCCTTTGGGCGCAGAACCTGGTGACCAGATCCGGAAGACACAGCTCGGCGACCTGGTTGATGAGCTCCGTCGCCTCTTCCACCTTCAGGCTCTTGGCTGTCGCCGACGGCTCCACCTGTTTGGTGGCCGAGTTCCACTCCTGATACACGAAGCGCTTCTGCTGGTCGAGCCACTGATGCTTCATCGCATTCTCCACGGCCGTGGGATCTCCCACCATCAGTTGGACTCTTGCCGCGACCTCTTTCAGCAGGAGGCCCAGCGCAACGATTCTCATCGGGGGGACGTTCTCTCCTTTCTTCTGTTTTTGTTGCCATTCCTGCCCCGCCTTGAAAAGCGGCAGCAATATGGTTCCTGGGCCTTGTTGCTGGAGGTGGAAAGTGAAGGATGTGTCCAGGCGTAGACGGTTCAGGGCGTCCTCCTGCTGCAACGACAGATTTGCCAGGAGCGTCACCACCGAGTTCAGGTTCTCGTCTGCAATTTGCCGCCGGCCTCCCCGCTGTCCTCGCCGGGCCGCTTTGGGTCGCTTGTTCGGTGCGTTCTCGGTCTCCCGGTCCATTTCTCTCGGCTGCTTCGAGGTCTCTCTCATGTTCGTCGCTAGCCCTGGTAGTAGGTTGCCGAAGACGCTCACCACTTCCGTCGTCATGTTCACAGTGTAGTCCTATCAGGGCACATTGGAAGATCACATTGCATTGGAAGTAATGTCTGGAGGGGGAGGACCTGTCACACCACGGTGCCATTTCGGAGGAGTCGGGGCTTGACCTGTGCACATCGCTCCTCAAGTTTGCCGTTGGCGGTGACTGCCCACACGTCCTTGTGGGCCCTAACTATGTGTCGCTTCAGAGCCGTGGGATCGGCGATCCATCGCTTGCAAACACAGCAGTGTTGCTTGAGGGACGACACAACATCGGCATCTAGCAGACTTTTCCAGCCTTGTTGCCGAGCAACATCAAGAACCAGCTTTTGGGCTCTGGGAGGCGGCTCATTTGCAGTGGCCTCCTCTGGAGCTTTTGGATTGGTGCTAGTATCTGCTTCGGGGCCGACCGCGGCTCCCTAAGTACTGCATTCCGGATAAAGAACAGGGCAGTATCCTTTTTCAATATGTGCTTTAAGCCCAATCCATGCCCCGTATTTGAATTTACAGAAGGCACACTGGGGCAGACCATTCAGTGCGTGGTTTGCCGGATCAAAATTGAGCAGTTCTGGCTTATCTTCTGGGTGCTTCCATGCCTTATGCTGTCGGAGGCTAGTGATAGTGCGAAATTGCTGACTGCAATGCGGACAGGTATAAGGGTCTGACTCCTTATCTTCAGGAAGCTGCTCACCTGCATTCATCGAATGGAGTGAGTTGATAGCCAGCGCGAGCTGCGCCCGGACCTGTGGAAGGGCCCTAATGTCGCTGGGGCACTCTGCTGCAACTGTCTCAAGTGCGTCATGCATTCTCTGGCCTTGGTGAGCGAGCGCCTGTAGGGGGTCCTCAGCATTGAGATGCTTCTGGATCTGTTCATTGGTCACTAGGGTAAGATGCGCCGGCTTTTTGGCAATAGCCCGCATCTGTCTGGCAGCCATTGCACGAAGATGCTTGCGTCCTGTGGGTCTAACACCCACCGCCAGTAGCCCGTGCGCTGCTGAGCTCCACACCCCGGCTCTCCAGATTTGATACCTGGGACGGTTGTGCGTTACGCGTCTAGAGTTGATGGCTTTGCGAAGCTGGCTATATTGACCCCTCGCCTTACGCATACGTAGCTGAACAGTTTTCTCCTGGGCATCTCTATAGGAAATGACGGTACCAAGGTACTGATGTGTTTTCCTGAGGGGGATCAGAATCTGCTCGCCGTGTTGCATGAAGGCAAGGTGTGGGAGTTTATCCTTGAAGACTTTAAGTTTCTGCAAAATCCTAATGGCATCTGCTCCCTTGGCGTGACACAGCACGACCGATTTGGTTGCGCTGAGAGTCATACCGTGGTCGTTAAAGGTTTGCACGACTTTTTGGATGCCGCTAATGGCACCCAGAAGGTCTTCGGCGCTTTTTAACGTCCATGCAGCTAAGGCGTCGTCGGCGTAAAAAGTGAACAGCTGCGTTACCCAGTCCCAGCCTAGGCGCTCCGCTAGTGTGTCAATGATAGCAATTGTGTGTGCCACAAACAAATACGGCGCGACCGTACAGCCTTGTTTGATGCCTCGCGTGGTCGTGACGTGGTCTTCATGAACGCCCACTGAGCAGTGATACCTTGCCTCAAAATGGAACTGCATAAGAAGTTGCACCAGCGTTTCGGAGACCCCTAGGCGTCTCAGGCTAGTGGCAAGGGCAGTGCGAGGTACATTGTCGAACGCCCCCTCAAGGTCAAGGGAGAAGCATATGCCTCCTGCGCATTTAACCTGGGTAGCTCCGGCATGAAGGTCATATATGCTTTGTTTGCTCAGGGTCGCATACGCACGTGCCTCTCTCAGGTGGTTATGCACTCTCAGTAAGGCGTCTAGAACCCCTCTGCCGGCAGTATATGCAAATTGCGGTCGAGTGACCAGCGCTTCCTCAAGAAGTGGTCGGATGTGTTCTCTCAGCAGAGCACATACCGATTTCGAGAGAGGGTGGGAGAGTCCTATGGGACGAAGCCCGGACGGGCGGCTGGGGTCTTTCTGTGGTTTAGGCAACCATACGAGGTATGTGTCTTTCCACACGTGTGGGATGACGCAGAGGGAATCCTCCCCCCAGGATCGCATCAGGATGGGTTCCAGTGTTTTGGCTACCTGGTCACGGCACAATCTCCAAACTGCTGCCGGGGCCGACATCTTCGGCACCCCTTTGCGAAATGGTAGTTTTCCTAGGGCCCAAACGAGGTCTTTGGCCTGAACAAGAATGGGTTCAGTGACTCGGTGATTGGGCAAATAGTCTTCTCCTTGACAAAACTTGTTTCTGCTGCTTAATGAGCTCAGCCAGTTGTTCTTTGGGAGTGAGGATTTCTCCCTTTTCGCTGCGAATGTGTGTGCGCGCGAAGGGTTTCCAGGGAGCTAATTTTCTAGCGCTCATCCACACTTTCCTTTGATCACCCTTAGCGGCAGCAACTTGTAGGTCCTCGGCGACAGCCTGCAGCTTTTCACGCTTAATTTTCTTGGCAGTTTGTTTCATCGCTTTAGAGGCCACGCGAAACTCAGTGTACTTTTTCCATTTCCGGAGAGTTTCGATTAAGCTGTTCGCTTTGGTGGATTTCCATTCCTTGTACTTAGCCCACATCTCTTTCGCGGTGTGCTTAAACTGCGGATTCTGCGAAACGCGGTTGTCAACTTCAGGTTCGGGAGGGTAGACGGTTTGCATGTGTTCTTTCATGATCTCATCCACCTGCCTCGTAAAGCTGTGAAGATGCAAGTCAGGGTCCAGCTTCTGAATATCCGCGTCGATGAGGTGCTTTAACTTCTTAGCCCGATCATCTGCCTGCGCAATGGAGTCTTGGATGCATTGCCTAGACGCCATCGAAGGTTTGACTGGGTTCGGGAGACGACATGGCGCGACTCTACGGATGTGAGCCTGCACTGGGATGTGGTGATTGGCCTTCCACTTTCCGAGGGCGACTTGATGCATGGGTCTGCTGTGTCTAGCAGTGCGAGTCGCGTGCTGAACCCTACACGCAACGAAATCCAATTGTGTTTTGGTGCCTTGGTGCACGCACGTATGTGCCGGAGTGCAGTTCCACGTATTGAGGAGAGTGAGGCCGAAGTCCTGGAGTATTCCGAGAAAGTCATCTTCGTCGGGCGATCCCTCTACTTTGGCTACAACGGCACTACCTATCAATCCCCTCGAGGTCTTGATGGAGCAGTTGAAGTCTCCCGCAATGATCAAGTCGTTCCGTTGTGGACTCTTCATGATGCTAGACCGTATCGCATCCCAGATTGAGGCCCGAGCTTTCAGGTTCTCGGCTTTGTCAATGTTTGTCCTCCACACATGCTGGTAGACATTCAGAAGATCGGAGCCGTTCTGTTGGTGATGCAGTCGAACCGAGAGTACTCTGCCTTGCCGAAGAACCCTGTAACTAACATTATCTTGCTTGCGGACATTCTGGTGAATCAGAGTGGCAACTCCTGAGCATTTGTCTTTGCCTGTAGCCCCTGAGGAGACGACGAACCAGGGGCCGGACGAGAAAGTGCGGCACCCCTCCTGTTTCCAGTGTGTTTCTTGCACGAACACAATGTCAAAGTCATCTGGTTTCTCACTTAACCATGACATGAGTTCTTGCCAGGCCGCCTGCGACCCCCCGCTCATGTTCCAGGTGAGACATCTAAGGTGAGATGCTTTGTCAGATTTGGGATGCTTTGTGGGTTTAGCCGGCCGGTCATTCGGCCCCAGCTGGTGTATGCCCCCTGTGGTTTTTGTCAGTGTTTCCCTAGTGTACCATGTGCCCTTATAGTGAGTGCCGCCTGTGGCATAGGCTCGTGCGCGAGCTCGTCGCAGCGATCTCTTGGCGATCCACCCGATGCTGTTGTGGTGATTACGTATTGCCTGGCCAGTGTCTTCGCCCATTCTATTGGACTGTTGGGGCCGATGTTGTGTGGCTCCCACCACGGTACTGGAACCCGTGGTAACCCTCACGTCTGCTCGACCCCCATTTGCTGTCACGAAGCTTCCACAAAGGATAAGAATCCACATCCAGAAGAGACTTCGAAAGCTTGGGGCCCAGCCGCTGGACTTGGGACCAGCGCGGCTCGGTGATGTGCGTCTGGCGGGCTCACCCATCTGTGTTGTAAGTATTTAGTAGTGCACGTGGCATGTGTGCTGAGGATGTAGGGTCTCCTTCTGTAGCAACCTCTGATTCTCCTGGTGCAGAGCCATTTAGTTAGTCTATCTCTTTGCAACGATAGAAGCCTGCCTGCATAACCATTCCCACCGACCAAAAACACTCCCAGCAGAAGAATGTGTCCCCATCTTAACCTAGCGTACTGACTCTCGGGACCTGGGACATCTCGTTGATCATAGTCCTGCAGCAGAGGCGAGGGGTTGGTGCGTATGCATTGGGTAGAGGAGACGGTGCAACGGATGCGATGATGCAATACAACCCCCGTGTATGCTCTCTGAGCTGCAGTGCGGTCTTGGTCACGGTCACTGGGGGCCGAAGATCGGCTTCCCCTGGGGGACCGGAAAGAGTGAGACCGAACAATGGCCTGCATGACGATGTCAGCTGCCGGTGGCCCCTCTGAGCCAAAAACTTCTTCTCCCGATGCCAGGATCCTGACGGCCTTTATACAATGCGGGGCCAGCTTGCCATCGGCACCCCGGGTTAAGTAGTAGCCGTTCATTGAACGGAACCAAACGGCCCCCGATTCTTTCGGGGAGAGTATGATTGCGATGTCACAATGCGCGGGGTAATTCCGATATTCACTTCTGTCTACTGAAACACAATGAATGTGTGTCCGGGACTGGGAGAGGCCTCCCGTGATGACGCCCTTCGCCAAGATCGAGCCGTAGAAGTCCCAGTTGGTTGCATGGAGGACGTACTCCGGCAACTCGGCATCCCCAAGGGGCCGCATGACCGCTTCATCACGTAGTCCTTTCTTGGAGTGACCTTGAACCGCCCTGATGTAGAGATCGGCACCGCGCCATTCGAGCGCGAAGCGTTGCTTGTCGTTCCAGTAGACCACCGAGCGGATGTAGTTGAGGGTTGCCCCCTTCTCCTTCATGATGGAGGTGCGTAAAAGGTCTGACACCTTGGTCCACCCTGCCTCGTCGAACGTCAAGCCGAAGTCTTCAGAGTCGTGCCTCAGAACAACTGACAGTCTTTTGGAGAGAGACTGATCCAGTTTCCAGTAGAGCTTCGTCGGCTCCCCAAGGGGGGCCGAATCGCGTGCTGGCGTGGGCAGAGAGGTGCCATCGCTGCTGGCGTAGGTCGTCTCCGTGTAGATGTTGTATCTCTCGACCCTGCGCGGGGAGTGGGGGATGCTGCCAGATTGATTTGGTGGCGTTTGCCCCGTAGGGTAGTCAACCTCCATCTCCACATAGGCATCAGATGAAGCCGGCTCGGCAGTCCGGGTTGCAGGAGCCGTGTTTCCCATGTGCTTGGAGGTCCTGTCCGTCATGTCATCATCTCTGCTGTCCTGGCTGGTTTGGTCCTGAATTGCCACTCGGACAATTTGCTCATCATCCTTCAGTTGCTCGGCGGGGAAGTAGTAGTCGAATTTGATTGCCAGGTCTTGATGACTATCGAACCAATGGATTTGTTCATGCAGCGACATGGGGACTCCCTCAAACAGTGCGATTACGCTGCGCAGCATGCCGGCGAACTGGGTGAGGATGGGCTCGAAGTCCGCATCTTTTGACAGGCTCCATAGCCAGCATTCCACTGCCGTGCCGAAGGTGGAATGGTTCGCGTAATTGAGCTTGTCTCTGGAAATCAGGCACATGACAAACGCAAGGTTCCAATTGCCTGCGGCCGGGATGATCTTCAGGGACTCCGAGTGGTGGAAGTCGTCATGATGCTTGACGAAGTGCCCCATTTCGAAGAAAGTTTTGAACATGAGGGCGACCTTTTTCTTGCGCAGGACATTGATGTCATCTTCGATGATGGCCAGCAGGTTCCATTTCTCACGCACGGCTCTCAAGGATTGTGGGGGCACACTGTCTCGGGCAGGGGGGACGAACTGCTTGAGGCCCTCGGAGACATGCTGGGCAGGGGCCGGGGGTACGGCTCCCTCTGTGGTAGGCCTCCTTTGCTCGCTCGAGCTGCTAGCCTGCTGTCTCTTCTTTGGCGATGCCGGTGGGTCTGGCGGTTTCTGCCGGAACCACCATTCTCCCTGCCACCAGATCTTGAGGTAGCCCTCGTCGTCTTCCGTCGCATGTACTTCGTGCCGGTCACTGGTGTCAAACTGGTAGTCCTCGTCGTCTTCGTCCTCCTCGTCGTAGTACCAGTCCTGATGTTGATCCCGGGGCCGAGCGTCGGCTCCCCGCGCATTCTGCCAGTGTGGCTGTCGGCTCTCGCGATCGGCCGCTTGTCGCCAGGGCTGCTGATTCATCTCCTGAGCACGGGGGGCCGCAGTGTCGGCTCTCTCCCTTTGATTGCCAGGGGCATTGCGGCGGGCACTGCGGGCAGCCAGTTCATTGCGGGTGCGCCTCCTAGTGCCGTCGGGCCTGACCCGAGCTCGGGGATATCGATGCCACTTTTGATCTGACATGCTATCGGCAAAGACACCATACATGTATATGCTGATGCAATCAGGCGTGGCGTGCATCATGTTCCTGCAGCCCGGCAACCACTCTACAACACGGATCTCCTTTCTCGCATTTAGAAACCCCGAGGTCCTCCCACAGGTGCTTTGTGTAGGGCCGAATACGGCACCCGCAGCTCTTCGGTTTGAAGTGACCTGGGCATATAGTCCGGGTTTGGGGCAGGTATGACATCTGCGAGTGTCAGGCAATGGGAGTACAGTCGGGTGCAGGGCCATGCATTCTGCTACACCGAGTTTCCCACTTCGGGTACACTGCACCTGGGATGCGAGCATGTTGAGGATTTGACTGGGTATCAGGGCTGGCGTTCCGTGCCGAACATAGCTAACTGCGACAGGGCACATATTCCACATATGTCTACGGTGAGGCCCTCGAAGAGTTAAGGAAGGCCTTCGGTAGATGCCTCTAACAAGCATCAGTTTCGGCCTGCAAGGTCTCACACTTAGCGAGAAGTTCTGCAGCCTTCTTGCGCCTCTTCCTAGGAGGTAGGCTTCGAATGTCTCCGAGAAGTCTGGTGATAAGGCCCGCACATGAACCTGTGGAAATTGCGTATGCCACAGCATTGCTCGATATGCCCACCTTGCGACCCTTAGGTTGTGGTGGCGGCTCTGAGTCTGTCGAAAGTGAGTCATCGGTGCCCGGTCCTTGTGCAGGGCTGGAGGATTGACCTGGGCCATCGGCTTCCCCAGGGCTGGGGCCGATTGTGGGACTGTCGGTCCTGTCCACTGGGAGCGTGTTTGTCTCATGTGCGGAGCTCTCTGATTCGCTCCAGTCCAGGAGCCCATGCGCGCTCCTCGGCACTCCATGGATTCTGTCACTTGAAGAGGAACTAGCGAGCGGTGGTGATGAGAGCTGCAATGGGGGGGGCAAAGATGGAAGCTTCGGTTGTTTTTGGGGGGGGGTTGGGGCTTGGGGTCCTCTCTTATTTCGTGCGCTGGCTTTGGAGCTGGCTCCCCTAGGGGCCGTTGACTGCACGTAGTGGGATCTGGCCGACCAGTGCGCCTCATGGCACTGTCGTAGGCGGGGATGCATCTGCGGCAAAGGATGACTGTGAAAATCAAGTGCAGAGCGAGATTCATGGTTTGTCTGAGATCAGGCTGATAAGAGTCTTTGCAAGTTGTTGCTCAAGTGCTACACACAACAACGGGAACCTGACAGAAATGATGGCCACCAGCTGAAGTCCCTGTTCTCTCGGTAGAACCTCAAGGATCGCTGGCACAAGTTCGTCTGCAGTATCCTGATTCCACAGCTGCCCTGCGAGGTCCAAGGCACTGTCAATGTCAATAGTGTCTTGACTATTCAGCAAGCAGTCTGCAACCAGTTCCAGAGCCACAACGCGAATCTGAGTAACAGGCAGAATGGCTTCTAATGGTGAGAAGAGTACAGAAATCACCGAAGGGGCACTACGGTCTGCTAGTGGGGGCTCGCTATACGAAACGCTGAGAGCCGAGACGCTTATGATGGATTTCAAAAAAGGTTCATATGCTTTGAGGCAAGCTTGCGCGGCTCAAAAAAATGTACGCATATCATGATATCATTAAACAATGACATAATCGCACAATCGTAGACTGTTATGATAATCATACTGTGTTGTTCTGACAATACGAATACCATAGTAGAAAAATCAGTAACAAAACAATAGCGGAGTATAATGATTTTCCTTCCTGCCTTCCTGTCCTTCCTTCCTTCCTTCCTCTGCTGCCTGTGCGTGATCGATTGCCCAGGCCTAAACAAAAGCAGAATTTTACAGTAACAAAAAAAGGTTGGCTTTGTTGACATATTATACAGGGAATAGAGGTTTTGATATTGAAATCTAGAGGACAGTTTTCCCAATAGAAAATACAAAGAAGATGAAGGTTCCCTACTAAAACATAGAGAAAATGTATGTTTTCCTATTGACATATAGAGAAAATCGAGGTTCTCCTATTGAAATATAGAGAGCAATGCAGGTTTTCCTACGAAAATGGAAAGAAAAAAGGTGTTTTCTGACTAAATTCTAGTGACCTTACGGGAAACCCGAAAACAACAAAACATCAGATTAAAACAACACAAAAACCAAATACCTCTCCTTTCAGGGCACCTTTCAGGCTTGGGCTCTTGGAACCCTGTCCTCGAGTTTGGCTCCATCAATCGCGTTCGAGCTTGGGTGGCCTGAGCTACATCCCTTAAAGGCCCACCGAAAGCTCCGCAACCTTCCACAAAGAACCCCCCCCCCATGAGGCTATGGGCGTGGACAGCTGCCCTTGACCCGTTCGTCTCCTCATCGGATCCGTGGGCTTGGATCTGTTCAGCGATGTTGGCACCTGGAAAATGAGCGCGATGATTCAATGATGCTGAACCCCACCCCCCCGCCTCCCCCCCCCGCCCACCGCCGCTCCCCGCAAGGCCCGCTTTTCAATTTCGGTGCGCGCTTTTGTAAGTGCCGACACCCAGACGTCATGCGTGGGGGGGGGAGGGTTGAGTATGATCGACCTTTCGTTTCTGCGTTGGGGGTTAGACAAGCATGGGTAACATCAGCAGGTTGGGTTGGGACAGGCAGGAAGCGTAGGAAGATGGCACTGAATCATTCTTCGGGACAGAGTTATATGGTAGGGGTAGCTCTTGTGTTGTAGACCATTAGAGGCCAAAAGGGCTTGACGCGCCGCATGCTATCTGGAATCATGACGTGCCGCATAGGAAAAAGCAGGTGCCAAGAGTATGTTACCAATTTATTGCAATCCTGGGGCTGCTGGTGTACCTCGATGCAATCGTGCAGAGACATCCAGCCGGATGGTGCGCACTTCTGCTCTTTACTAAGAGGCTGGCCGCCTGAGCTGCGTGTAGCTGCCACACTGCGACGATGTGCTTGTACCAAACGGGAACCTTGACCGGCCGAGACAGGAATAACACAAAAGCGAACGGAAAACGCATTGAGGTTAAGCAAAATTATGTACCGGTGCCCGAAGCAGCAAGTCGCGAAGGAGTACACGATGGAGTCTCAAAAAGGGCCCATCGCTGTTAAAACCAGCCCCTTGCAAACATTCGTACCTGACAATCTGGGTGTCCCGCTCACTGCTGCACGTCGCGCTTTCACCTCATCCAGAGAAACCTGGGAAAACTCCACAAAGCGAGTAAAGCTAACAACGGAAACGCGTGCACTCGGGGGCCTTGCAGAAGTTTCCTTCGGTTCTTTCTCAAGTAACGCTCCCAGGAAACGGCACACTCAGTTGGTGAACACATTTCGACTTCTGCACAAAGCTTGGCATTGGCTCTGTGTCTTCGGTTAAACGCTCGGAACCTCAAGATTTGACAAGCTTCGATGTTTGCAAGAAGCAGCTCCTTCATGGTATGGGACTGGATCTGGCATACTTAGGAAACCCAATCCCAGTCTCCCGCGAAACCTCCTTACTTTGCAACCTTGGGCCCTGCTTCCAGCCGCATGGAGGCCCGGCTGCCAGAATCTCCCAAAATCTAAGCCCTAACCCCAATACACTCTTCTGGGAAAGAGCATCTCCTAGCAAGGGCTTACGGCATGCACAGATATAGAAATCTACAAGTACACAGACATGCCGACATACAAAGTGTACGGATGCACAAGTATACAACTGCATATCTACAAATCTACAAAACTACACATTCAATTAGCTACATGTTTACACATCTACACAACGACATTTCTACATTTCTGCCCTTCTACATATCCACACTTGTTGAATACATATATATATATATATATATATATATCAAGGTCCAGAATGGACATTTGGCTAATCAAATGAATTGAACTATTTAGATTTTTTTTGGGTTTCTGGATAGAACGCGAGATTCCGAGAAGAAATTTCTACAGTACTTAAGTAATTTGACAAGGGGGAAAGAGGCTCGCCTAAGAGCCCAGAGACATCATTGAATTCTCAATTCCTACTGCTACTCAGAAAGTCAACTTGTTCTGGCTTCAAATCGTTTAAATAGTTGAGCTCTTGTAGTTACAGTATCCTGCTTGCTGTCTATGTGTACCACGGATTCTATGCAGAAACCCAACCAAATAGTTCAAAATAATTTGCTTTATTTATTGATTGAAATGTCATCCTAGACTTGTACAGAACATCGAGATTAAAGTTTACCATGGACGCTGGATGAGTTAAACTGACGTCATTTACCTGATGTAGTTGGGTTTCTGGATAGAAGTCGAGACTCAGAGTAGACATCAAAATACTGCAGTTCATGAACTTATCCAAGCTACCAAGTAATTTCATGGGTGGAGAGAAGCTCACCTCGGAGCCCGGAGCCATGAATGAGCTCAGTTTTTTCAGATTTGCACTTCAATATTGATTCAGCGCATTTTATCAGCTTAAGCACTTTTGGCTTTTGTATTCTGAACCTCCACTTCTATCCAGAATCCCAAGTAAATAGTCTAAGCAACTCGTCCACCCGGACCCCAGCCTCCACCCGCAACAACTTACGTGACTTAACTAGTTGTTTTAATCAAGCGAATTAAAAAGGAAAATGGAAGGTAAAATAAACCCCCCGCGAGTTCGGCTGTCAAGTCTGTGGAATGGATGCCACAAGGGCTCTGATGGAGAACGCTTCCCCTACAACAGACGACATCCCACACGGTTGTTCACGCACATACTTGTATGGATGCGTCGCGCCAAAGCACTCGATTTCCTGTAGCCTTTTTCGCCACTCTTGAGAGATATCTGGCCATCTGTACTACATGGCTTGCTTTGCAGTTGCTGTCAAGCCGCATCAGGCAACATTCCCTGCAGCCAGTGGCCACATGAGCTGCGCAGCCCAGCCCCCGGGTAAAGTCTCGCAGATCTACACGGCAACTGTCAATCAAGGTTGTGATGCACAGAAGGTACATGAAGGTACATGCATACTTTGCAACAGGCACCGAGTGTCTCGCTCTTTTTTATTCTTGAATCGTCGCCTGAGTCGCCTTTTGGCCCAGCTCCCCGCATCAGGGGAGGATGAGGCTGACTTGCTGCGTGCTAGACGAGCTGGTGAAACAGGAGACAGCAGAAGTGATGCTGGGTCCTATCGTTCCGAGCTACGCTTCCCCTGTAATGGCCCATGAAAGAGTGGTTGCTACAGACCGGCATACTGTTCTAGTTCTACCTGACATGCACTTTTCCGCGATGCTTGGATTTCCTGGTGCGTGACAGCACAGCTGCGCTTGATTCGTCAAACACCACGGTCTTGATCGGCATCGGGCTCAACAGCTTACCAGGCTTACATATCGTGCAGGTGTGATCTCAAGGCAGCGGCCCGTCTGAAGGTGGCACGAACTGCTTCACAGACAATGACAGGCCACGTCGCATGTATGTTTCTAAAAATCATGGCAGTGTCTCACTGCTGAGGAGAGTCCAAGTCTAGCCCTTGAACCAAACTTCTCCGTCGCTCCAGCATATGATTGTCTCAGTTCCGTTTTTGGAAACCACCTTGGCTTTTCACGTAGCATTTCTGACTGCTTGGGGGTGGATTGTTCTTGCACGCTCCCAGTGCTGGCAAGTGTCTCCACTGTGTGTCTTGCCCTCAAGAAAAATGCTTACGCGGAAAGAGTCCACCTGCAGATTCAGCTCTCTGCAGCAAACTTGTTCACAGTATAATTCCAAATTCCAGCCTCTTGCAGATCGCAGGGATCATGATTAAATCCAGGAACCCAGTTCATCTTCTCGTCCTGAAGCAGTTATGGCAGTAGTTCAGAGTAGTTCCGCTGGGCACTGTGCCCCTTGCCGTGTCACGTGCTCTCCAGAAATCAGTCTACTGCCTTGATGTTGCCCAGGAAGACATTGTCTCCTTTCCGAAACCACGGACCATCTAGAACACCTCCCATGAACTGAGCCTTGGTCACGCAGCTCAATCTCGGGCTGGAGAGTTAAGACATGTGAAGCAACTGCTCCGTCTGCTCTCAAAAATCTCAGGAAGCTTGTGTCATAGCCAGCCTACCTTTGCGGCTTTGACCTGGTCGGCGAGCACCGGGACCTGCTGGGTTCTAGCGCGGAAGAAAAGCCCTACACATCCTTACTTGACCCTAAACATTACCTTTCAATTGCCCGAAACCCTGAACCCTGAACCCTGAACCCTGAAGCCTAAACCCTAAACCCTAAACCCTAAACCCTAAACCCTAAACCCTAAACCCCAAAAGCCAAGGCACAGAGGCAACGTCAAGATTGGCAGCTTTGGAAGACTCATCTTCTTCGCATTTGCATATGCCCTGTCCCATCGCAACCTCGGTCTAGGGCTCTGAAGGAATTGTAGGAACTTTAGGAATTGTAAGAAGTTTAAGAAGTCTGGGGTTCAGGAAGTTTAGGGTTTCGGGGCCAGGACGGGAGCTTCGCTGGCCTAAGCCCTCTCTACTGCTTTCACTAGATCAGGGCCCTGTTTTGGGGCACCTTTTGATAAGGGATCCTGGGAACAGCTGATGCCTGGATACAACAGTCTCGTCGCACTGGGGAGTGAACAGTCGGTTGCGGGCCTTCGAGATCAAGCTCTGAGTCTAAGTGGTACACTGATCTAAGCCCATGATGCTTGGGCCTGACAGGCGTCGACGCATGTCCCTTTCTTGGCTGTGGGCATATGTGGGCAAGGACGCAGAACTGCTTGAGCAATCAAATCAGCGCAAGCGGGCTGAAGTGAAGAAGTCACTCCAGCAAGTTTGACTCCCCAAGAAGGCGCTCTGCGGACACAAGCTGTACAATGGCCTTATGAAGTCCCTTGTCCCTTTGAGACAAGCGCGTTTGAACTGCTCATCTACCCAGCAGTCACCAACCAGACCCCTGACTACCATCGAAGCTCTCGTGGCCGTCAGAGTCCTGCAACCGTGTATGGAAAGATTGAAAACTCGACGTAAGGAATGCGTATAGCGACAAGAAAGCAAGGGGCTGAACGCGTCCTCCAGTACCTCCAGCACACCCTCCTCCTCTTCTTCCTCATCCTCCTGAATCTCCTCAGCAGCCGGTGCTGGCTGCTCATCTTTTTCTTCAACCTGTGGCACGTCCTGAGTTGGATGGAGGTACATGAGAATGATTGGTTCGGACATGTTTACAAGGCACTGCGCATACACAAGTAAGCGATGCGCTGTTGGGCTTACAGCATCGGCTTTCTTTGCCTTGCAGTGGAATGTACAGCTTCTCACATGCTGCTTTAAGAAGCACATGCTCGATGGGCTGCCTGGATGCGTGCTTGGATGGCTGCTTGAAGCCTTGGTGCAACAGGATTAGGCCCTTAGGCTGTAGCCACTGCAATGCAGGTGAGATTCCTGTCGCCCACGCTTGCCGGCTGCCTTCAGTGGAGCAAGCAGATTGCCAGCCCCCTGCCCGCTTCGCATGTTGAAATCTCGGAAAGCTGCTGCGGCTCTGGTGATGTGGCAGCAGCAGTTTGCTCCGCCTGCAACTCCAGACGCGAACCGGAGGTCTAATTGGTCTTGCGAAACAAGCTTTCATGCGTCAGGGCTGAACAAGGAGTCGTGGCATGCACTGGATTGCTTTTGCTTGAGCAGGTGACTTTTGCTAGATCAAGCTCATGCGCCTAAGACCTGTGCTGCACACTAACTCATGTTTGCCGTGCCAGCTGGCATGCGAATCCACAGCAACACAACAGGGTTTGGTGGAGCATGGCTGACTCGCCCTAACATCAAGTTACGGCGGTTTGCCTCCACAGACTCCGCGGGCACCTCGGTGCCGACGCTGCTTGCCCGCCGCACCTGCAAGGCTTTAGCCGCTTTAGCCATCTTCCAGGCTTCTGGGGACAACACTTTTGGCTGTAGGGCGCAACTAAATGTCATCTATAGAAGTGCTGAAGGAATGTTAGGTACCGTTCTAGCAACCTGAAGCCCAAACAACCTTGAAGCCCCACATCCCAGAAGTTCCCAACCCTGGACTGGAACCCTGGAACCCTGGAACCCTGGAACCCTGGAACCCAGCACCCCCCCCAACAGTCCTGCGAAATACAAGCAACACTGCATCCCTGTGCAAAACCACCCTAAACCCTAAACCCTAAACCCAAAACCCTAAACACTCCCTGAAACCCCGAACCATGTTCCCTGTCCTGGGCAGCACCCCCATCTTCATGGCCGTTCGCAGCGCCGGCGCTTCCGGAGCTTGCGGCCTTTAGGGTTTAGGGTTTAGGGTGTAGGGTGTAGGGTTTAGGGTTTAGGGTTTAGGGTTTAGGGCGTCGGGATTTTCAAGATTTCAGGTGTTCGGGGTTGAGGATTCGTTCAACCTTTCGTTCAACCTCTCAGACCAAGTGTTTAAGGCTTTTGAGGCTCAGGACCTGAGGACCTTGGGGCATACTCAAGCACACTTTGCGCCAGCCTCGAAGATTGGAAGACTGTCATCATCCTGGCTTGCTGCTACGTGCGGGGTTGGTTTAAAGTAGCGTCCTTCCGTTGGTGCCTGTAGTAGGACTCCTTACGCTAACAGGCCTCTTGGTCCAAGTATGGTCATGCGCATGTCTTATCACCCCAAAACAAACGACCGAAATCTGGAATAGTTTTGGCAGCTTCGGGGTCTGAAGCGCAGAACCTCGGATGATGTTTGACACTGCAAGAGGCTCCAGGCTTGATCTCTGTGCATCTTGGGGGGCTTCGAAGGCCAGGATTGTACCTGTTCCCCCACAGAGAAGAAGACCGTCTGTGGGAGACTTGCCTCATCAAGATCGCTGATTTCGCTGGCCGCTGCCTCTGACAGGTGCATGCTTGGAGCAGGGAAGACTAGAAGACATGCTGAATATACACACAGTTGATTTTGGGGACGCCATCGTGCGTGAATATGAGCCCATGCCATGACATCTCAAGAATCACTTAAGCAAATTCGCCACAGCTATTCGAGCGTTTTCGAGCAGTTGCTGATACTCGCACATTGAAAGCAGCGTCATGCAGCGTCTGTGCTATCCCGCAGCTTTGTTCATTCCCAAGTTGCCACAGATACGGTGGATGGACGAAATCTTGCACCGCCTTTCAAGCAACAGCTCTGGCACTTACAGCGCAGAACCCCGCAACCCCTTTTTAACATTGGCAGGTGTTGCTTTCCAGGCGGTGCAAGATTTTGGTCATTGGAACAAGTCAGCGCCGAAGCCTGTCCAAAGCCAATGTTAAAAGGGGGTGCCGGGTTTTGGCCAATTGCGTGGTTCAAAAGCGGTGCAAGATTTCGTCCACCCACAGTAGCACCCCTCCTCGTTCAGAGCAGTGCCTCTGGTCGACTGATGTCTCCCCCCGTGCTCCCAAGAATTGAGTCTTTGGAGGGCCCTGTGGAGGCTCCATACTTATGCCTGCATATAGGCAAGATAAAGGAGGTTACCTAAGGCAGGGAGGTGAGTCTGACAGGTACATGTCGGTACCGCCTGATTACGCGTGTACAGCCCTTGACTGTCACAGCAATACGTGACCCTGTCAAACGGGTTGCTCCTTTTCTGTCCAGGCGAAGATTTCAGTTGGCGATGGTGTGTATTCATGCATTATCAATCATTATCACGAAAATATGCGAACATGCAAACACGAAGGTTTAGACTCTAGACAAAGGAAAGCTCTGACACGAATGTCTGGCGTGCTGGTTCCCTGCTTGTATGAGGTGTGGGGTTGAGTCACGTCATTGGGAAAGAAGTCACAGCTCTTTGAGTACACGTGACCAGAAGAAAAGTCACACCATGCGGCGTGAACTCGCATCACGTGCACACTTCAAGACCCAACCCCCTAAGTACACGTGCTCCCATGCAAGTGTTGCAACGGGTTGTGAAATGGACGGGTCAGGCCCCGCGTGCAGGGGAGGGGGGGAAAGGCTGACTTCACACAAGTCCTGGGTTGACATGATTTGAAGCCAATCCCAAGCATTTGCTCCCAAAACAATTAGGAAGGAGAATGCTTACCCACACAGACACCTTCCCATCTTACCCAGGAGCAGAGGCACCTGAACCCAAGAGAAGGAGAACAGCATGCACGCAGCGTATCAGGCTTTCCTCTACTGGACCAGTGTCAGTCAAGCCATAATAATTTCATGTATGGGTGAGCCTCTTCCGCGTTCTCTTCAGCGTTCTCGATACTTGTGACATCGACCTGGCCGCTGCCAAAAAGTCCGAAGACCTCCACGGCTGTGCATCATCCCAACCAGCGGCCTCTTGAACTGCGTTTTCTGCTGGGCCATCGCTTGGCACCTCCAACTGTAGGAGTGTTGCACAGGCTGGAGGTGCAGGCATTGGACCGGCCTCGCTGATGGAGCGCACGTCATCGCTCGCCATTCTTTGCACCTGGCATCAGGTCTCGATTGCTGTTGGCAGGGGAGGCGCAAAAGGCATGAAGAAGTCGACGACTCTTGGCATCCACAGGCCTCTTCGACATTCCGCCTGACACCATCGCTTGGTGCCTCCCCAGACAGTGCAAGAACAATCTATCAGATATCATCTTCTCTAGTTTAGGCCTTGCATCACCAACACCTGCCACTGCTTATTTGCAGGCGATCCTTGCCCACGCTCTCGATGCTCTGGACATCGGCTAACTGGCCAACAGCTGCAAGGGCACTCTGAACCCGGTGACCCCCAACTGAGCCCTAGAAGTACTGCCGGACAGCATACCATGCATACCGTTGACGCGCGGCCTCATGTCCTGCATCTTGAGATGGGCCGTCGCTTGGCGCCTTCAGCAGCATGCTTCATACACATGCCGGATGCGCAAGCCTGCGACACGACAGGCCTGGCTCAGCGAGTGCACATCGTCACCAGCCTCGCTCTGCCCCTGGCAAGCTATGAGTGCGCGACTACGTCGCTCGTGCACCTAGAGCGCTCAGAGACAAAAGGAAAACTTTCGGTCTTTTCCGAAGACTTTCTCCACGGTTTGCTAAATCAAACACTTGAAGGCAAACTAGCACAAATGAAGTGCATGCAAAATCGGCCTGCCGGCATGGGTCCATTCTCAGGCCTCCTATCTTAAGAAAGGTCCTCGGAACAGGACGCTAGTTCACAACAGCATAAAACAAGCCCCATACAACAGCCCCAAATCGACATCGATTGGCAGCTGGCCTGAGACTCTGCCACGCTCTTCATGCTCTGGACGTCCACCTGGCCGAGCTGCAGCTCATGGGCTGTTGGAGTGCATGCACACGGCGCACAGCGGCATGCATGGGGCACGCCTCACTGAGTGGGCGCACATCCTTGCCAGCCTCTCGTCGTGCCTGGCATCATTTCAGGCTGAGAAGTGGTCATGGCCAGCCCGATGTCTTGATGCACTGACTTTGGCTCCGTAAGTCGGGCAGCTAGTAAGCCTGGTGCTGGCGAAACGCTAGCTACTGAGCTGGAATTAAACCTACAGCCAGCACCACCTTTCTGGCCCCATTCTACCTGCCTCCCAACATCCCCAAGCGCGCGGCCTCTTGCAAGGCGTCTTCAACAGGGCTGTCGCTTGGCACCTCCAACAGCATGCTCCAGCATGCGCCCTGCACAGGCTGGACGTGCAGTCTACAAGCCTCGCTGACAGAGAGCACGTCGTCGTCAGCCACTCTCTGCACCTCACATCAGCTTTCGGCGGCTGGTACTGCTTTTTCTTGGGGGGTGGAGCAGATTCACCTAACAAAGCAGATGGGGAGATGCCTGGCCTCTTCGACCTTCTGCTGATCACCATCACTTGGCACCTTCCCAGCCAACGGAAGAAAAATCGCCCACCCTGGCCCATCCTCTCTGGTTTGCTTTCTTCCGCGCCTTATTCCTATCTCCCTAGAGAATGGTGTCAAGAGTATCCGCATGGTCACATGCATGTTTCTCCGCCCCGCCAAGACCCCTACTGCTGGACAGCATACCGTTGACGCGCGGCCTCATGTCCTGCATCTTGAGACGGGCCATCGCTCGGTGCCTTCAGCAGCATGCCCCATACACATGCCGGATGCGCAAGCCTACGCCACGACAGGCCTGACTCACCGAGTGCACATCGTCACCAGCCTCGCTCTGCCCCTGGCATGAACTTAGTACTACTAAGTAGTACTGTACTGGCAGGTGGGGGACAAGAGGTCCTGCTATCTGCCTGTTATGGAAGCCACACACTCCACTGACACTCTCAGGGCACGTTTGCCGTTTGACATGCGAAGCGTGTTGGGGAACTCGTTGGATCTATTCGAAGACAAAGTACTGGGTGCTTGCAGGGCAGCGATCATTATCGCATGAGCAAGAAATGGCAAAACATGGTGAAACGAATGAATATGAGTCAAGCCGGAAGGCTCTTCAAACACCACTTGCGCTTCGGGTCAAACCGCAGGATCGCTAAACCTCGTGAGTCATCATGTGCTGGGAGCTACTGCTGTACTAGAAACCTTAGGATGCACGAGTCGGTGTGATGTTTCTGGCCCCAGCCACCCCACCCCTGAACGATCCAGAGATTTCCCTCCAAAGGTGGTACGAGCACTTGCTGAAACACTGCACGCGGCGAATGTCGGCGCTTAGCCCAGGAGTTGTCAAGTGCAAGTCTATTGCTTCTCGTTCGTTGATTTGCTGGGCCGTCCCTGGCCTCGACAATCTTGGCACCATCACCCGTCGCCTCCCAGGTAATGGAAAATATGACCCTACCCGCCAAGGCTTGTCGCGTCTGCGACTCCATGGACCTCGGCACCACTCTTGATGCTCAGGACATCGACCTGGCCGATCGCTGCTGGGCACTCTTGAAGTGAACAGCATCGTGCAGGCTGGGTCCTCGCTCGCCCTTTCAGCGGTACGTGTCCAAGGTTGACACCCATGCGTTGGACGCATGTGGTTGAAGGTGGCGAGCGAGGGCCCAGCTCAAGATGCACCGACCATTTACAACAACTTTAATGAAAGGCCTCACTGAGTGGAGGCACGTCGTCACCAGCCTCTGTGGTGTGGACTTGTTGTTGTCAAGGCACTTGATTTGCTGCGGTCAGGGGTTTTGCCCGGACAGCAACCTGACAGACCACTGTTGCTCTAGCCAGTGGCCTTTGGCACGGCATCTGGAGCCGGAGCTGGGCTTTGGCTTGGCACCTCCAACAGGATGCACGCGGCGCGCGCCAGACTTGCTCGAACACGACAGGCCTTACTGGTCGGGCGCACGTCGTCGCCAGCCTCTCTGTGCACCTGACACCAGATTTGGACTGCACGCCATTGCATGTGGCAGAAGATGAGTAGAAGAGGAGCCAAGGAAACCATGCTGTCGACTGGCCACTGCATATCTCATCAAACGGCATATCTCATCAACCGGCAGTCCCATGACGCCCTTCTTGCGAAATATGATGAGGTACATCAGGTACCAACACGACACAGTATCGGACCAAAGGCTTAGCCAGACCACGCATTGACTGGTGCAGTCTATATTGCCCGACGGCTTGACAGCATGGAAAAGATTTGCGCAAAACACCGTTTCTCAGTCGAATTGACGGACTTCCGATGCCGCGCTGTCAACTTTACTGCTGGTTTGGTGCGTCTTTGAACCATGTCAGTGCTAAGCAGCCGCACGTGGCAAACTAGTCCAAACAATCTCGACAGACTGTTGGTCCCTGGATGACACAAGTGTGACTCGGCAAGCCTCCGAAGCCTCCACCGTGCTCGGCCCGCTCGGCGCGCTCGGCGCCGTCGGCGCGCTCGGCGCCGTCGGCGCGGTCTCCGCGCTTTGGACGGCGACCTACCCAACCAACACCCGCATGCAAAAGCCTGTGATCGCAACCTTTGCACTGCAGCCAGTATAGCCAGTGGCCTTTTGCACAGCAACCGGAGCCGGAGCTGGGCTATGGCTTGGCACCTCCAACAAGATGCGCGCGGCATGCACCAGACTTGCACGCGTGCGACAGGCCTCACTGAACGGCACAGCATCTCTCATCCCACATCAGTCTTATGATTGTCTTTTTTTTGCGAAGGCTCGTAGATTGCCCGCAGGGTGGCTGGCCTCTTTGACACTTTGAATGGCGCTGCCGCTTGGCACCTACCCAGCCAGTGGAAGAGCAATGACCTAGACCACCATCCTGCTAATGCCAGTGTTGAACTACAGCCAGTGGCCTTTGGCACGGCATCTGGAGCCGGAGCTGGGCTTTGGCTTGGCACCTCCAACAGGATGCACGCGGCGCGCGCCAGACTTGCTCGAACACGACAGGCCTTACTGGTCGGGCGCACGTCGTCGCCAGCCTCTCTGTGCACCTGACACCAGATTTGGACTGCACGCCATTGCATGTGGCAGAAAATGAGCAGAAGAGGAGCCAAGGAAACCATGATGTCGACTGGCCACTGCATATCTCATCAAACGGCAGTCCCATGACTCCCTTCTTGCGAAGGCTCGTTGAATGATGAGGTACATCAGGTACATTCAGGTACCAAAACGACACAGTATCCACGCATTCACTGGTGCATTTTTTGCTGCCGGACGGCTTGACACGATGCCGCGCTGTCAACTTTACTGCTCATTTGGTGCGTCTTTGAACCATGTCAGTGCAAAGCAGCCGCACGTGGCAAACTAGTCCAAACAATCTCGACAGACTGTTGGTCCCTGGATGACACAAGTGTGACTCGGCAAGCCTCCGAAGCATCCACCGTGCTCGGCCCGCTCGGCGCGCTCGGCGCCGTCGGCGCGCTCGGCGCCGTCGGCGCGGCAGTATAGCCAGTGGCCTTTTGCACAGCAACCGGAGCCGGAGCTGGGCTATGGCTTGGCACCTCCAACAAGATGCGCGCGGCATGCACCAGACTTGCACGCGTGCGACAGGCCTCACTGAACGGCACAGCATCTCTCATCCCACATCAGTCTTATGATTGTCTTTTTTTGGCGAAGGCTCGTAGATTGCCCGGCAGGGTGCCTGGCCTCTTTGACACTTTGAATGGCGCTGCCGCTTGGCACCTACCCAGCCAGTGGAAGAGCAATGACCTAGACCACCATCCTGCTAATGCCAGTGTGGAACTACAGCCAGTGGCCTTTGGCACGGCATCTGGAGCCGGAGCTGGGCTTTGGCTTGGCACCTCCAACAGGATGCACGCGGCGCGCGCCAGACTTGCTCGAACACGACAGGCCTTACTGGTCGGGCGCACGTCGTCGCCAGCCTCTCTGTGCACCTGACACCAGATTTGGACTGCACGCCATTGCATGTGGCAGAAAATGAGCAGAAGAGGAGCCAAGGAAACCATGATGTCGACTGGCCACTGCATATCTCATCAAACGGCAGTCCCATGACTCCCTTCTTGCGAAGGCTCGTTGAATGATGAGGTACATCAGGTACATTCAGGTACCAAAACGACACAGTATCCACGCATTCACTGGTGCATTTTTTGCTGCCGGACGGCTTGACACGATGCCGCGCTGTCAACTTTACTGCTCGTTTGGTGCGTCTTTGAACCATGTCAGTGCTAAGCAGCCGCACGTGGCAAACTAGTCCAAACAATCTCGACAGACTGTTGGTCCCTGGATGACACAAGTGTGACTCGGCAAGCCTCCGAAGCCTCCACCGTGCTCGGCCCGCTCGGCGCGCTCGGCGCCGTCGGCGCGCTCGGCGCCGTCGGCGCGGTCTCCGCGCTTTGGACGGCGACCTACCCAACCAACACCCGCATGCAAAAGCCTGTGATCGCAACTTTTGCACTGCAGCCAGTATAGCCAGTGGCCTTTTGCACAGCAACCGGAGCCGGAGCTGGGCTATGGCTTGGCACCTCCAACAAGATGCGCGCGGCATGCACCAGACTTGCACGCGTGCGACAGGCCTCACTGAAGGGGCGCACGTGGTCGCCAGCCTCTTTGACTGCACATATGTACTTGTTAACTGATAAAGACTGTTTGGACAGATAGTCTTTAAACTTGAGGACTATCAAATGTGTTCCAGCAAGAGCTTTAATTCATTCATTCGGAGATTGAGTCTAGATTTTCGCAGACAATCAGCAGTAGGCATGCCATCGACTGGCCACTGCATCTCTCATCACACAGCAGTCCCATGACAATCCATGACTTCTTGCGAAGGCTCGTAGATTGGCCGTAGGTCCTGTGAATGCCATTGTGAACTGCAGCCAGTGGCCTTTTGCACAGCAACCGGAGCCGGAGCTGGGCTTTGGCTTGGCACCTCCAACAGGATGCGTGCGGCATGCGCCAGACTTGCATGAGTGTGACAGGCCTTGCTAGCAGGGCGCTCAGCCTCCGCCGGCCCCTGGCATCGGAGTCAGTGATGACATGTCGGTGCCATATCGGACAGCACTCAGACTTCGTTTGAACAAACAAACTGTGGAGGTTGAATTGAAATGTCGGACACCCATGGCTCAACACACAGCCAGTAGATGGCAAAACAGTTCAGGTTAGCAATAAGAAGGTGGCAGGCAGGGCAGAAGCTTGTGGCTGTTCACGAGCTAATGGCTGGAAAGGTTTCTGAAAGGAACTTCATACATTAACAAACGAAGCTTGCGAACGGGGCTAAGCTAGCTCAAGAGGGCACGTGCCTCCACTGCAGGGCCCGGTGGACCCGGTGGGCTATGCCCAGCAGAAGGCCTCTGGCAGACGCCCATCTTCTCACAGCTCCGTGAAACTCTTGGCTGTCCACGCAGCGTTTGCAAGCTGTCAAGGCCTGAGATGCGGCATCAGAGTCTGCTGGCCATCCTGAAGCAAGGCAAGCTTAGCCCACTCTGAATCTTGGCCCCCTAAACTTGCAGATTGTCTCTCCGTCCTCTGCGGGCTGCCTTGAAGCTGGCGCGGCGCCTTGTGGCGTTGAAGGGTTTGAAGATGTTTCTGACGTGCTGTCCAAATCTGTTCGGCCTGTGACTTGCAGAAGTTCTAGCTCCTTCTGAGTCCAAAAAACCACAGAACCGGTCGAGTTTGTACACAACTCAAAAGACCGTTCACCAGAGCGCTCCGTCGAGGCGTAGGGACGCCCAGGGGTAGCTGTCCTTTGCCAGGAGAGGACTTCGAGGTTGGAGCCATGATCTGGCTGCAGCCAAGCAGCCACTCACCGAAAGCGCCACCTGGCCTCAGGCAACAAAAGTACACAGACAATCTCAGGAAAAATCCCATTCGTGCGAGGGCTGGGAGTGGAGTTGTATGGAGTTGCAGCACTCAAGCGCCAGACATAGAGGACACTGCCTCAACTTGTGCCGGCAGGGGCATGCAGAACACTGACGACATCTGAAAACAGTGCAGACGCCGTGACATGATGTGACTCAAATATCAAAGTGCCACTTAGAAGCTGGTGCCCCTGGATCCGCCGTCGACCATGGTGTGCCCGGCGCGCGTACAGTCGCGGGGCTGTCCCTGGCAAGTGCTGCGCTCCGCGATGGAGACCTCGCGAGAACTTGTGACTGTGTGCAAGGAGGTCGAAAACTGGAAAAGCTGAGCCGGCTGCGCTGCCCAGGTGGTCAAGTGATCTGCGCAACACAATATTACTTCCTTCGACTTACATGTGGCAACCGCCCAGGAAGCTGCCCACTTTGCTGAGCTCCATGCAAGGCAGTGGCTGGAGTGGCTCCTCTACGACGGAACTTAGGCAGTGTGCCTAGTAAATGGAGCACATCTTGAGCAGCCTCCAGGCTCACGTCGATGGAATAGTAAGAACAAGAACATGCTCGATTGAAAAGCGTTGTCGTCGTTTCCGGCCATCTTATCATGGCATGGCATAGAGTCATCCGAATCGTCCAGCATGTCCAGGGTGATGATTTCAGCCGAGTTACTTGCTATGACAGTTCTGCAGTCAGAGGCAGACCCCTCCAGTTCACAGATGCTACGAAAATCGCCAAGCTGATTCAAGCTAAGTGCATGTTTCGAGCTTTTTAAGAATGTCACGACAGATCCAATAACACTTTCACGTGCCAACTGTTGCATGTCAGAGAGCGTTGCTGTGACAGGCCGGGGATGTCCTCGGCAAAAGCCTCTGCCTCATCGTCAGACCTGATGAATCATGACACATTCCACTTCAACGGGGCCAATCAACAAGTATCCACAGGCCCCCAGTTGCAAGTCTGAGGCTCTGAGGCTGTCGCCACGGCACGTCAAGTGGCCGCCTTGTCCTGTGCACAGTATACATTCTCGACTTAAGTATTCAGCTAACTGTCAGGGCTCCCTCCTGTGGCGCTGCTCGAAGGCGCTGATCTCCCGCTCCAGCTGGAGCGTTCTCTCCTCCAGTGCCCGGCTTCGTCTCGCCTTCCACCGAACGCATTGCAGCAACAATCCCAAACTTGAAAAGGGCCTCTTTTGAGTCCGTACAGAATCGACGGACGCACCCATGCAGTGTGATCCAGGCTTCCACTTTCCCTGCCCTGTGGCTAAGCTTCAGTCAGAGCCTTGGTGCCCTTGGGCCTATGGAGTATCTTCTGCACCTCGCAGTGGGCCCCCTCTAGGTTCACTGCAGGCTGCATGCCCCCAATCCCTTCTCACTGGCGATACTGGAGCCCGACATCACCAGCCCTGATGGCCATTCTTCTTGTGGACTGCCCCCCCCCCCCCCCCCCCACAACATATTGTCGTGCCGCGACTTCAGACACTGAGAGGAGTCGCTGGGCTCGACTTGGCTCCCTAAACCTGGACACTGGAAAGAGGAAGAAGAAGGATTCGGCCTTCCCAACCTCCATGTCCGGACTGAAGCCAGAGAAGATCCTGAGCACATGAGAGTTGATCCAAATTCTGGTCCCCTCACGAGTACCTTACATCAGAATCGCAACTTAGAAACCAATTTAATTCAATCCCCCGCATGCAGGTGTGTACTACTGGTGTACTGCATTGAGACTTGTCTTCGCAGCTCCAGGGCTGCAGCTCTTGTTCCAGGTTCTGGAGAGCACTTACCCACCTCGCCAGGAACGTGCTCACGAAGGACTGCGGTGGCTGAGTGGGCTGACCCAACAGGCTCCCGGCATTTTTTGTGGTGCGGCCTTTTGCTCTGCCACCTGAACGCAATCATGGATCATCATCATGATCATCATGATCATCATGATCATCATGATCATCATGATGAAGCCTCTCACATCAGAGACGTGCCCCAGCCCTTGCATGCCTGGAGCTGCTGCCGCAGCCTCTCGGTTTCCGAGGCCTGGCTTTGGGACATCCAGGTCTTGCCGGCCCTTGATAACTTCAAAGCCCAGACCGGGCATCCACAAACACGCCTTCCGCCCTTTTGGGGTGTGCAATGGTCAGCACACAGCGAGTCACGAAGCCCGGATTGTTTCCCGGGTCCCCTTTCGGAGGCCCCTGGTATTCACTGGTCCACGGCGCAATGTCTACTAGAACGAAGGCCTTGCAATTCCTCCACAAGCTGAAGGCTCTTAGGGCTCACCCTTTTTTTGGCCAAGCCCAATCCAAAAAGTTTGCGGGCCATGGCAAGCTTTCTTTTTTTAAATATTTTTTTAAACATTTTGCATCTGTGCCACATCGCAAGGTCGCAAGTGGGGGTCGTTGGGTGGGAAGGTCTGACTCGCGCTCACAAGGTGCACTCCATGCTCTTCTGTGCGGCACGCTCTAAGCTTTGGAGCCCCAAAGACCCCCGAAACCCAAACCCGAAGAAGCCCCTTTGCCTCGGTGGAGAGCCGGGAGCGCGTCTCCTGCAGCTGCCGAGCCAGCGCGGTCGGGGCGCTCTCCGCCGCAAGGAGCTTGTCCTGATGCAGCTTGAAGAGGCTCAGGGATGCTTGGGGTTCAATGGCAGCACTGGGGTGAACTACTGTGTGAATTCGAAATAAGTGTCTCGACAGGAATGTGCAGAGCAGTTGGGGTGCAGAGTCCAATGCAGGATCCAAATCGCAAGTTTTGCCGGTCCGGGAGTTGCAAAGGGTGAACTCTCGAAAGTTCGCGGACAAGGATTTCAGAATCGAAGGTCTACATGTCTTCCGACTTCATGAGAGCCTTTGGCGTTAGCTAAGAGCCTCCAACTGCGCATGCTGGCGTCGAAGCTCTTCCTGAGCTGACACTCCGTCGAGAATGCCAGCTGCCAACAACAACTGTTGATTTGTCTTCAATCTCTGGGGCTGCGTCGACTTCTGAACAAAGGCGGGTCTTGTCCTTCCTTGTTTGATGGCTGCAGATCTACTATACTTGCAGACCTCTCTTGCTTGCTCTCGCCCTTACTTCCGAGAATGACTGACCTGGTTGCAGCTCGGCGGTTTGTTGCTGATGTGCAAATCTTCGTGCCCCGAAGCTAAGGGCACAGCTGGAGCTGACCGAGGTCTGACTCGGCGCGGCTGTGCGCCTACGGTTCACGTGTGTTGCGCCCCGATTGATGTGCAGTCGGCCCTCATGCAAGAAGATGTCTCCACTCGGCCTGCTTCTCTGTTTCAAACATGTGCCGCAGGGCCTGGGGCACAGGTCAGCTCTCCACTGCAACCCCGTCAATGGTGATTTCAGATGCGTCGGTCCGAGCCAGCCACCGTCTTTTCTGTCCTGAGGGACTCCAGCTCTTGCTGAAATGCAACGACCTTCAGAGGCGAACTGGACTCAACGACCTTGCCTAGACATCGTAAAACAGAGAGCCTTAGTACCTAGAACTCTTCTCCTCTTTGTCAGAGCTGGAACAGCGCCTCTCTTGAAACAGTCCCCCGCGCCTGTTGCCCAGCAACCTTGAGGAGCTGAATCTGCTCACGGGCATCTTCGAGCTCCTCTGGCAGAGATCATCTGTCGCTTTGGCGCCTTCTCCGCTTGAGCCGCGCGAATGCTCTGAGGCTCCGGGCCCGAGCTTTTGCCGAACAGCCCTCTTCTGCAGCCCTGGCATCCTTCCTGGCCTCCCAAGATGGCAGCTTCCGCATTGGCTGGCATGGTGTTCTGCAACGTGGTACGGGGTACGAGATGGTACGAGGTACGAGTCAGCGCTTGAGAGAGGCTCTCGCCTGGTTGGCGCTTCTTTCCGCCTCTGCTGTCTCAGCGACCAGCCTGTCCTCAACTTCTCAACTTCGGCAGGAGACAGCATTGATTCATGCACATGAGACCTTCAAGGCTTCTTGATGATCTCGAATGCCGGCCATCTGCACCTTCTCCCTGCGGATGGCTCTCATCTCAAACCGTCAAGGCAAAACTTCGGCTTCGCGGCCTTTCAAGGCTGAACTGCGCCTGGCGCAGCTCCTCGCGCTCTGCTGCCACAGCCTTGAGATTCTTAGGAAAGGCACGCTGTGCTACGAAGAAGATTGGCACTTCACACATGCCTTAGAAACGCAAGCTTTGACACGCGCACCAAGCACATGCATTCCGTTGGGCATTTCTGACTTTCGCATTTGCTTGCTAGAGGTTGCCCACAATGGGCTCAGTACAGAATTGGGTTGGACTCTTGCGAGAGTTCAACTTGGCAGACGTGGCAGACTCTTTCAAGATCCCAGCGGCAAGAGCAGGTCTCCTGAGGATCTCTGTTTTAATTGCGATCAGCTTGTCCTATGCTCACTTTAAGTTCAGGTTGTTGCCACTACTAGCTCTCAGCACTCAGCAGGCCAGAGTCGACGAGCACTGACGTGAGAAAGCGACATAGCTGACATCCATCATCATAAACCTGTTCCGCTTGTACAGCGTGTACGTCCGATCAAGGGACACACCCATCGTACCTGATTCGAAAATCTTCGCATGAAGATCATGCCTCTTGAAATGGCCCCGAAGAAACATAGCGCATGATCTACACTCTACCAGTTGTATTCCTCATTCTTCTAGTACCTTGTACTCTTAACAAGAAACCCAAACCAAACGCACGTACCGCCCCCCCTTGGATGAGTAACCCCGATTCTGAGGCCGGTGCTGCCTGCGCAGCTGCCTTCGCGGACTCCCGAGTCTCTTCCGCGCGTCGTGTCAGCTCGGCTGCCGCTGCAGAATTCCTCTCCTGGGTTTCGGGCGAGGGATGGGAGTTGATGTCTCTTGCCTTCGGTTCAAGGACCCTTGCTTTGCACTCACACAGATCGGAAGATCAGGCTCCCAGTATCATGTCTATTGCTCGCATGTGCTGGTGCACTGTCGGTCTGCCTCCGCAAGTCGTACCTCTTGTTCTCGACGATCCAGCCCTTCCTTTAACATCTGGAGGCCTTGTAGGAAGGCAGTGGGCAGCTGCAGCACATGGCTCGCTCTGTTGAGTGCTTCGCGCTTGTCTTCCACATCCAGGTGCTTTGCCCTGGTCGACTGGCGCCTTAACTGCGTGGGTCTCTGGGATCTCGCACCCTGCAAATTCTCTGAAGGACTTTAGAGACTGCGGCCCTTGCATGGTTGTTCATGGTCGTTGACATGCTTGAATGATAGTTGCAAGAGATCTCCAGGTAGCTGTGCAGGGGCCTAAGCCGCACGCATTTGCTCCTCGTCGATGACTTGCTGGGCATTGGCTCGCCACTCAACCTGAGAGAGCGTTACGGTCCAGGGTTTTGGGTTTCAAGGTCGCGTGAAGCCCTCACAGCAAGAGCAACAAACAAACACGCACGACCGGCAAATCGTTCGTTTGCTCTTCCAGCGTTTGTTCAGCACTGAAGGTTGCAGACACAACAGTGGCTTGGTGTTTGCTGGGTCCTGCACAGCCTTCTTCTCAAGATCTAACTCCTGCCCGTCACAGGTGCATCCCGGTACACCGAGAACTTCACGTTCGCCGAGTACTAGCCTATAGACCCCCAACAACCACACAAGCCTTGGCACGAGTGCGTTCAGTCGCCAATCGTTCACCTGATCACTGATGGCATGCCCGAACTCCAAGCCAAGTGCTATGGACCGTTGGCAGGTCCACACTCCTCTGAAAGGATCACAGTCCCAAGAGCCACGCGCTGCCGCAAGCGTTCCTCCCTGTCGGAGAGCTCTCGCTTTGCCTTCGCCAGCGCCTGGCGAGCGCCCAGTGCAGCCCGGCAAAAGCCATGAAAAGACGCTGCAACGCTCCGCAGTACACCGCAATGTGTCGCAAAGAAATTGCAGCCTCTTGCACTTCGGCTCGGCTCTTGGCTGCCTCCTCAAGTGCCTCAGTGCACTAATATAAAGAAACATACCTCATACCTCAATCAATGCTGCAACGATTTGCAACGAAGCCAGGCCCTGAGTCTAAGGCTCTACCCGAACAGCCTCCAAGTCGCAGTTAGTCGACTTGGCACGCGGACACGCACTCTCAGTAGCAGGCGATCTGTTCTCGCTCCAACATACGCACTCGCGCAAGTTCAGCCTGGCGCCAGCTCGGGAAATGGCGCTACATTGAGGAGATATAGTTTGCATAACTATGCTGCGCTCTGCCGCCGCTGCTGCTGCTGATGATGATGACAACACTGATGATGATGAGGAGGAGGATGATGATGACGGTTTAGTCAGACCGGGGCACTGAAATGTCAAACTGAGTTGGGCCAAGGCCTTCACCTTCAAAGGAACTTGTTTGAAAAATGCCCTCACACGCTGAAGTGCCATAAACCTTGAAACCCAAAGCCCACCCAAACCCTGAAAACCCCCGCCCAAACCGGAGCCCTAAAGCGACTCTACAATTCCCGGCGTCTCCAAACT
The DNA here is from genome assembly GCA_905221605.1 of Symbiodinium natans. Lineage (NCBI taxonomy): Eukaryota > Dinophyceae > Suessiales > Symbiodiniaceae > Symbiodinium > Symbiodinium natans. The sequence continues at coordinate 39,579 of CAJNDS010000028.1, forward strand.
CTACAAAGCCCTGAACTCTGGAGGCCTACAAAGCTCAATGCCTGGGATCTAAACCCACAAGCCTAAATCCCCAAACCGAAACTCTACACTCTGCACCCTGAGAAAAAAGACATGCTTTCTGTGAGAACTTCACCTCGGTCGCTACTGGTCCCTGCATTGCTTCGATCCTCTCCGAAGGAGGCACTCTCCGACTCTTGACTTGTACACTTGGATATGCATATAAAAGGAAATGAAGGAACATAAATATAAGGAAATACAACTCTATATATATATATATATACGTATATCTGTATGCTTCTGTTCTTATTTACTTACATCAAAAATTAACAGATGAACACAACACGAAGTATAAACAGAAATATAAACAAGTGCATACACATATACATATACATATACATATACATATACATATACATATACATATACATATACATATACATATACATATACATATTCATACATATATATATATATATATATGTCTTGGTATATGTATATGTATATGTACATGTATATGTGTACGTGTATGTGTATGTGTGTGTATGTATGTATGTATGTATGTATGTATGTATGTATGTATGTATGTATGTATGTATGTATGTGTGTATGTGTGTGTGTATGTGTGTATGTGTGTATGTGTGTATGTGTGTATGTGTGTATGTGTGTATGTGTGTATGTGTGTATGTGTGTATGTGTGTATGTGTGTATGTCTGTCTGTCTGTCTGTCTGTCTGTCTGTCTGTCTGTCTGTATGTATGTATGTATGTATGTATGTATGTATGTATGTATGTATGTATGTATGTATGTATGTATGTATGTATGTATGTATGTATACACACAGGAGGCGGGGTCGTAACCGCAATAAAGACCCATTCTTTTAACCACAACAAGGAATCACTTAACCATGATAAGGATTTGTGCCTCAGTGCATGATAGCCACAATGCCTGCGACCCTTCAACTACCCACAAAACGCCCCCCAAACCATGCTAAGACCCAACCCCAAGCCCTAAAACGAAGCCCAAGGCTCCTGTGACAAAAAGGCCTGAGAATTGAGGTTTTGGGCCTCCCAAAGCTCCAAAACCAGGGTCTTTCTGTCACTGACCCCCCCCCCCCCCCCCGCCCCAGGCCCGCCTGGGAGTGACAAAAAAATGTGAGACTTGAGGTTTTGGGCCTCCCAAAGCTCCAAAACCAGGGTCTTTCTATCACTGCCCTTTTTTTTTCCAGGCCCGCATGGGGGTGACAAAAAAACCTGAGAAAGGTTTTGAGCCTCCCAAAGCTCCAAAACCAGGGTCTTTCTGTCACTGCCCGCCCCCCCCCCTGGCCCGCATGGGAGTGACAAAAAGACCTGAGAATTGAGGTTTTGGGCCTCCCAAAGCTCCAAAACCAGGGTCTTTCTGTCACTGCCCGCCCCCTCCCCCAGGCCCGCATGGAAGTGACAAAAAGACCTGAGAATTGAGGATTTGGGCCTCCCAAAGCTCCAAAACCAGGGTCTTTCTGTCACTGCCCGGCCCCTCCCCCAGGCCCGCATGGGAGTGACAAAAAGACCTGAGAATTGAGGATTTGGGCCTCCCAAACCAGGGTCTTTCTGTCACTGCCCGCCCCCCCCAGGCCCGCATGGGAGTGACAAAAAGACCGAGAATTGAGGATTTGGGCCTCCCAAAGCTCCAAAACCAGGGTCTTTCTGTCACTGCCCCCCCCCCCCCCCCCCCCCCAGGCCTGCATCGGAGTGACAAAAAGACCGACAATTGAGGTTTTGGGCCTCCCAAAGCTCCAAAACCAGGGTCTTTCTGTCACTGCTCGCCCTCCTTGGGAGTGACAAAAAGACCGAGAATTGAGGTTTTGGGCCTCCCAAAGCTCCAAAACCAGGGTCTTTCTGTCACTGCCCGGCCCCTCCCCCAGGCCCGCATGGGAGTGACAAAAAGACCTGAGAATTGAGGATTTGGGCCTCCCAAACCAGGGTCTTTCTGTCACTGCCCGCCCCCCCCAGGCCCGCATGGGAGTGACAAAAAGACCGAGAATTGAGGATTTGGGCCTCCCAAAGCTCCAAAACCAGGGTCTTTCTGTCACTGCCCCCCCCCCCCCGGCCCGCATGGGAGTGACCAAAAAAGAATGTGAGATTAAGGTTTTGGGCTTCCCAAGCTCCAAAACCAGGGTCTTTCTGTCACTGCCCCCCCCCCCCCCAGGCCCGCATAAGAGTGACAAACAGACCTGAGAATTGAGGTTTTGGGCCTCCCAAAGCTCCAAAACCAGGGTCTTTCTGTCACTGCCCGCCCCCTCCCCCAGGCCCGCATGGGAGTGACAAAAAGACCTGAGAATTGAGGTTTTCGGCCTCCCAAAGCTCCAAAACCAGGGTCTTTCTGTCACTGCCCGCCCCCTCCCCCAGGCCCGTATGGGAGTGACAAAAAGACCTGAGAATTGAGGTTTTGGGCCTCCCAAAGCTGGAGTGACAAAAAGGCCTGAGAATTGAGGTTTTGGGCCTCCCAAAGCTCCATAACTGTCACTGCCCGCCCCCCCCAGACCCGCATGGAAGTGAGAGAATTGAGGTTTTGGGCCTCCCAAAGCTCCAAAACCAGGGTCTTTCTGT
>CAJNDS010000028.1:42262-104762 GCA_905221605.1 Symbiodinium natans
AACCCTCAACCCCAAACCCCAAACCATAAACCATAAACCCGGAACCCTCAACCCTCAACCCTCAACCCAACCCTTGTTGCTTGGGGTCCAGCGACTTGGGCGCTGCGGAATCACCATGCTCACGCGGATGCGCTGGGCCGGGCCGAGGCGGGTCGCGTAGCGTTAAAATTATCGCCGTTGCAAGTTGCAAGTCGAGTCTAACTGTCTAACCTTTCATGCCAGACTTGTGCACCCAAACATGCAAACCGAATGGATCTTGATCAAGAAAGTGACCTTGATGTCGCTGCATGGGAAGAAGGCATGGTGGAAGTTCACGACGTATGCGGTCTGCAGCAGGCAGCGTGACTACACATTCGTCAAGAGAGTCACAAGCTATGGGTTCAGGATGATTCAGGCTGTGGGAATCAGCCCTGAACACTAACGACTGTGCTGATGCAATGCGGGACGCATGGCTCGCTCAGGGTGAGGGTCGCGTCGGGACAGACCGACTCAGAAAAAGACAAAGACCGAGTCAGGAAACAGGCCATATCAGGCCATTGCGTCAATCGAGGGGCGTGAGTCAGCAAACGGCACGGGCACGAGTCAGAACGCAGGACAGCGACTCAGAAATAGACTGGAAAACAAGAATCATCGCTTCCCCCTATGAGTACACGGGCGCCCCCCCCCCCAATAGAAACTCGAAATGCGTGTCTTCTATTCGGGGGATGCTTTTATCGATATGCCATCTATTGGGATAGGGTTTAGATTGGCTTGCAGGTTTTTGAGGCTCTGAACCCCCTAGTTCGGAACAGTGCTTAAAAAGCCGGGGTCGTTTCGGCAGGATATTCCGGAAAGCGTTTTAATCGTCAGGGGGGGTGTTTAATACAAGGGGGAAGTAATCTCAATGCCCTAGACCCTTGATGACCCTTGAACCTTCAAACCCTGAAACGTAAACCCTGAAGGGTTCAAGGCGCGTCTGCTTTCGACTCAGGCGGCGTGATTGACCCTAGCCCGAGCCGCCAGTAGTGTCAATGTTGTGTTAGCAAACTTAAGTCTTAAGTTCTTGAAAAGTATTGAAAAGTTTGTGTGTGGTACATTCTGGTACAGCCTAGAGTGTACTGGAGTTATTCTTTGCACGTGGGCCTCCAAATCAGCGAGGCCACCTCCAGCAGCACCCAGCTGAGCATCGGCCCACAGCCCAGGCGCTGTAACTGGTGTTAGAGCTGCAGTGTAGCCTCCAAAACTCCAGCGCATGTGACTGCAGCAGATTTGAAAATCGAAGGTTGACAGCTACTACTTGCAGCGATCGGAAGCCCTGAGTCACGGTAGTTTCTACTGCCTCTTGTGCATCTTGGATACTGGACCAAACTCTTTTGCCTTCGCTCACTCTTTTGACTCTTGTGGGTGGTCTTGCAGATTGCAGACGCACAGGACTGATGGAGCTTCCTATGAAACAAAACGAACCGAAGCTCATGTCTGAAGCACGAGGCGTAGCTTCTCTCAACTCTTTCGATGTCTAGTGCCAGCAATGCGGAAAAGCGACTTTGCGGAATACAAACACCATCCGCGGCCAGGAATCGCTGCCTCAGTCTAGAACATGCTAGAGTCAGAGGGTGAAGACGCTAGAGGCTCGATGCAGCCAGAGGGACGCGCCGTCCAGGCACTCAGGACCTCAGCTCTGCTGCTCTTTCAATGATAGTTCTCAATTTTGCTATATTTTGCTATTACAATCGCTCGCGCTCGATGTGGAGGGCACCTTTCTTGCTCTGAAAGGCTCTTTTTATGCATTGACAGATTGCCAAGCAAACGCCAGCAAGGGGAGTCTCACCTCCATGCACTGTTGCACCCTTGATCTTGGGCTGTCCCTCCCATGCCATGCCATGCCCTGTGATGCCTTACATGGCATGAGTAAAACCTACAATAGTTCTACAATGCATTGCATGCCACGAATGGGGCTCGAGCTGAGCTCGTTGTCACCGAAGGAGCCCAGCAGTTCACTGACAATGACCTGGGACCGAAACAGACTTGACGCATTGATTCGCATTGACATCTAGAGTTCAAGGAACCCTCAGAGCCACTGGTTCGCCGACGTCGGCTTGTCTTGGAGCTTCCCACAAACGCATGTCTCCGGCCACAACCTGCACAAAGTTGAGCTGTCAGTTGAGTCAATCCTTAAAAAAAGCTCGCCGAATCATAGGCGCAACAAAAAAAACCACAGAATAAGCCCCATCCGAGGCTAAACATGATTCATATGTTTTGACACAACACAATCGTGGAGAGCTCTGCTAGATTGATGTGAGACCTCACGGGATTGGAATCGCATCTTTGTTTTTGACAGCATGTCAGCATGTCCGAACAGTTGAATAAACGCCTCAGTATGGGAGCGTGCATGGTTGCTCGAAATCTAGTCTAGAATATTTACATCAGAAGCGGCTGCTCAACGTGCTCACCCCCAACGGGCCTTTTACGGACCTTCTCTGGACCCTCGGCGATACTCCCTCTAAACATCTCCAAGCCCATTAGCTCCGTCGCCATCTCATCTCTGTGGGCTGCGTTAGGGTTAATATTAGTTAATATTATGTCAGATCTGCGTGACGGACTTGGGACTTAGGAACCTGCTCCAAACTGTGAATTTGTCAGCCCTGTCAGCCATTGGCATCCATGCTGAGGTTTTATGATGACAGGATATGACAAGACACAGTCACACCAGGTCTTGCCCCTAGGGCCTTAGGGCCTAGGATGCTTCAATACCCCACTTTGCAAAGATAACATTTTCGCGTAGCTGCCATGGGCAAGCAGCTCCTTCCTTGTCTGGCATTGCCCGCCTAAAGCTGCGAATTGTCAGGGTCTGCAAGAAATCTTCTCTCACATACCTTTCACAACGATTTCAATAAATTGTTACCGTGCTGTCCATTTCCCCGCGGCTGTGTGAGCCGCAAGAGGCTTCCTCAGTGACTCAGTGCCTTCGTGGATTGCCGTGAGTCCTGCAGGAGCAACAGCGATTGCAGGTGCTTCCCTACACGAGCTTGTGATCAAAAGCGCTGGAATCCGACAGTGGCGGGGCACACAAACCCTAAACCCTAAACCGAACCAAGCGGGAGTTCACGTTTCACAGGTGTTACACTTTATCAGGGTCTGAGAGGGTCAAAGGAATTTAAGGCCGTTGAAGGGCCTCTAAGGGTCTGGCCAAGCAGTTGTCAGACACTTTCACTGCCGCTGGCAGCATACCCAAACCAGCACACGCCCCCAAGTGACATTCGGTCCGTACTTCCGAATTGGGATTCGATTTGTTTTACTTCGTCGAACTGGGTGTTTAGCCACATATGTTTTTGTAAGAAATCTTATTTGCTGAGCCCATCGCTATTCACTGGGTTGTCCAGTTTCTACAATATGCAGTGAATGTTCGGAAACGGGCCACTTGGCTTGCAAGCTCACCAACGCTTCTTTCCCGCCGACTGTTTTGGGAAACATGTGCAGGCGCTTTCTGTGTGTCTTTTCAAGCCTTCAGTGTTCAGGTCTTGCACAACCAATTGTCGATACCAAGCAAGTTTCTCTGGAGATCTCCGAGCCAAGCTCGCGCAGACAAAACCAGATTTGGGGATCTCGAAGCCTCGCAGGGAACAGCAACATGGTTGACGGGCAAGCCGGCGAACAGTTTTTAACACATTTCAAATTAAAATCATTTTCGTTGTTGAAGAATCTCCCAACCGCATCAAGCCATGCGAAGGAGTTGGAGAGCAAATGCGAAAATCTGATGTTCTGTCATTAGAAGAGACATGCAGTATTGCCTAGACACATTTTCTCATCGTGCATGTAACTCTTCCTGCTGCCGTAGCATGTCCTCAAGCTTCCCTAAACAAACTGCAAACGTCGCAGGCCTGATATATGTGTATATATATATATATGTATATATGCTACCTCCCCGCCCTCCTCATGCACCCACGCCTTTTCTAAGGAACCCACGTCTGGGCAGCAATTTCTCGCATATAGTGCCTTAGAAGCCTTTAAAAAAACTCTCACACTGGGAAGGGGGTTGGAGTATACCCCGTCTTGAAAACTTCTAGATCTTCGTGCATCAAGGCCTTGGATTGAAGATTGAAGATTGAAGATGCCAGGGGAAGAATTTTCGGCATCCAAAACCTTCCGGAGTTTTCTCGCGGAAAATCTGGGTCCTTAGGGCTTGGCGTAAAGGACTTCGGGAATGGGATTGGTTTTATGGGATTTAGGGGCTCTCCTCTACAGAAATTAAAGAAAACCTCCACTTCAGGGGTCTGGGAACACAATTTGGGGAATGAAACTAAGGAAATATGGTTTAGGGAATAAGATTTAGGGATCCTCGTTTGGTTTTAGCGTGAAGGACTTGGTGAATAAGATTGGTTTGTAAAATCCAAGGGCTCTCCTCTTTAGGATTTCAGGATGCCCTGCCTCAGGGCTTAGGGATAACATGAAGGGAACAAGATTTAGGGACCCCGCTCTTTATGATTGAGTGATAAGGATTTGGGTAATAGGATCCTTAAATTCTCAGGAGGAGAGCCCCTGAATCTTGAATCCTACTTGCAAATCCTTTTCCCGAATCCTTTTCTGCCCAATCTCATTCCCTCAATGTTATCCGCTTAGTCCTATTCCCTACAGAGGGGAGTCCTTAAATCTTCAGGAGGAGCCTTTTCAAAATATCCTATTCCCCAAGTCCTTTTCGCAAAGCCCTAAAGAGTGAGATCCCTAAATCTTACTCCCCACATCTTCTTTCCTTCATGTCATTCAAATCACAAAGAGGAGAGCCTCCAGCAGAGCCCAAAATCTGAAAGCAAAAACGAACCCTGTTGCCTAATTCTTGTCTCTAAATCCTAAAGAGCAGGATCCCTTCATCTTATCCCCGTCTGTTTAGTCTCAAATCCTATTCCCCAACCCTAAAGAGGGGGGCCCTTACATCTAAATACCAGATCCTATTCCCTAAATCCTTTTCGCTAAGTCCTAACAGCTGGGATTCCGGAGTGTTCTCCCCCATCTCATTCCCTGAATATTGTTCCCTAAGTCCTATTCCCTAAGCCCAAAAGAGGGCTCCGTAAATCTTAAAGAGGAGAGCCCCAAATCCTAAAGATGTACGTCTGCAAGCCTAAACCCACTAAACCCTAAACATAAGCTAAATCCTATACCCTAAACCCTACATGTTGGGACTACGTGGGGTTTGGGGCCTAGAGAGCGACTTGTCCCTAAATAGTCCGCTGAATCCTGAAAATGTTTTCCTTAACGCTCTTCAAATCCAAAAGCTAGGGTGGGATCCTGTTCCCGAAAGCGTATTTCCTTAGTCTTGTTCCCCAAAATCTTTGTAAAAGTAAAACCCATATGGCGGGTGGTCCTTAATTAATCCTTAAAGTGGAGAGCCAATCCTTAAAAGTGAACTCGGTTGCCTAAAGTATTCCCTAATCGCTAGACGCTCAAACGCAGCAAGATGTAACGGTTCAACCTGAATTTAATGCAGTGGCCTGACGCGTAAGGAATGTTGAACAAGCACGGTTTGGAAACAAAAGATGAAACTGGATCAAATTGATTCAAACCTTATGCAGCTTGAACAAGGCTTTGGATTCAAGATTCAAGATTCAAGGTGCCCAGGAGAACTGGCATCTTGAATCTTGACTCTTGAATCCAAAGCCCTGTTCCAGTTGAATAAGGCTTGAATCAATTCGAATCAGTTTCATCTTGTGTCATCTTCTTCCGGAGCGCCGGAAGTTGTGTGCTTATGTACATACTAAGTAAAGTACATTTCGGGCTCGTCTGCTTATATACGAATTATAGAGTATGAGTTTCAAGCACTCACCTGATCCTAATAACCCACGCCTTTCTGCAGAAGCTGAGATTCTGGAAAAAGGCGTGGGTACATGGGGGGAGGTACTATGCATATCTTGTTGTGGCGGACCGCAGTGCACTGAGTCCTGGGAAAACCCTGTCCATAGCGCGGCCACATCGCCTGCCACATCTGATCTCGCAAGGAATCCAAAAACGTGTCATCAAATGTTGCTGTCTGCAATAGAAGATGCTTGCTTCCTGAGCTAGGAACATGCGGCCAAAGTCACAGTGCATTGCTCGAGGCACAGTCCAATGCTATGCAGAGTTCTGCCGAATGAAGAACCTCGGAAACGCAAAGACAGGCCAGGGGCGCGCCGGGACGTGGCGACGCTGTTCCAATGAAGCGCTGACCTGGTCCTGGCACCAGTGCTGCATCTGCGCGTATCTTCAGTGAATCTTCGGCTCCACATGGGGCACGAAGCCGAACCGATTGTATCCCATATTGTCACAACGTGGCTTAGACTTGGGATATCTTGGGATACCACTCTTCAGGAACAAGCCGTAAGCCATTGTTGAATACCTGGGATATCGAATTCCTGCAGGTCCTCCCAAAAACAGGTTCTGTGTAGTCGTCCGCAAACATTATCGTTGGTTGAATTTGAACCTTGTACAATTCGCATACCGTAGCATGCGTACACTGCTATCTGCTTGCCGTACATGATGAGTATTCCTGGCTCTCTTCACACAAAAGACCAAAGGGGAGCCTGTCGCAACGGAATGCTGGCTGCCTGTCATGCTTCGGAGTGTTCGAGATTCAGTGGCACAATTTCTGGCAGAATATTCATGGCACTCTTCATGTCTTGAAGTCTAGGAAGACTGAAGCAAAGGCCTGCAGAAAAGACTCCTGGATCATTTTGGCCGTGGCTGGCCTACACACGGCTCCGAATGCTCCGACTCTGCAACACTCCCAAAGCATCTCAGAGCCTCCCGAGCTAGGACATGCCAATCAGCACCAGCAATTATCCGACCAAGCCGGTCGAAAACCTTGTGATCAGGTGCCCAGGGCTCTGGCGGTAGCTTGACGGCTGTTGCCGCCGACGGCCTCTTCCAGAACCAGCTGCATCAGGTGCTCCGACCTGCCACAACAGTCTCTTGACGAGCTGGTATGGAATCTATTCAATCTATTCTACCCTCGCATAAGGTGCAGTAGGCGGATTTGCATTCTCGAGTAAACCTCAAAACTTCCAACAATGCCGTCACCCTTCAAAAGATGCCAGCAGCACTGTTCTCTAATGGCCAGCAAGTCGGCTCGCAGCTTTTGTTGGGTCTGCTTCTCCCTTTGCGGTGGGCAAATGTTGGCAAAAGACGTTGGCCAGCGGTTGCTGCATGATGCTTGGGCTCAGGCACAGCGATCTGAGCATCTCGTTGCGCCAAATGCTGCCGCATCTGTTGCACCTTCAGTCGGGCTCGGAGTCGGAAAAGCCCTCCTAGAATGCGCAAGAAGTTTCGGGTGTGGCGAGATTTGTTTAAGAGGAATCTTTTCGGGCTTAGGGGCAGGAGTCTAACCCCTCCCCCCACTAGGTGACGGAGATTTTTCGGCGGCTTTTAAAGGGCTCCCACCCCCGAAAAACTCCAGCATAGCCCCAAAACCTCACCACCTCCCTAAGTTTAAAGGGCTCCAGCCAGCCCTATGTAGCGTTCTCAGCGACTTTTACGCAGTTTCCTGAAGTTCAGCTTTGGGGAAGTTCTCTCCCCTCCCGGCTGTGGGGGTAAGCGGTAGCCATTCAATCCGGGCACGCCCGTGGCCGACGCCGCTAGGCGCCAGCCCTAGCAAAGCTACCCATGCCGCCGACCCGATTGGGAAACCAACGTCCGGGTCCAAACGCGCTTTCAGGCTAGACCCCACTTAATTTGGGCTCCTGGATGCATTTTTTGGGTGCCCCCACGGGGGGTCCCAAAAACGACCCTGGCGCGCATCATCTTCCCTTTTGGTTTTCCACCTCTAGCGAAAACGCGTGGTTGATCTTGGAGGGTACCGACAACCCGAAACGACCCCAAAACCAGCACGCATCCTGAGCATCAGCGGGTCGGGCCTGGGGTTTTGGAAGCGACTGGGAGCTTCGAAAACGTAGAAAACGCTGTAAATGTCGCGGTTACGCATATTTCCGTGTTGAGGCCGCCGCATGCTCCCAGAATCTCCCACAAGCCACCAATGCCTTGAGGCCGAAGCCGCTGCTGCTGATTGCCATAGCATGGTACGCGTCCCGACGTTGTGGTTGTGATTCTTCTTTTTATTCTTCCTTTTGCTCTTCTTCTTGCTATTCTTCTTCTTTCTTCTTCTTCTTCTTCTTCTTCTTCTTCTTCTTCTTCTTCTTCTTCTTTTTTGCTTGTCCCCCCCTCCCGCGCAATCCACCTCTCAAATGCCCTGAACCCTATAGGCCCTAGCGCCCGGCTGTGGGCGACATCCCCTTACTGTAGATATGGAAATGCCCAAATGCTCCACATGCTGGACAGACTGGATACTTCAGACGCGCTGAAATTTTCAGGAGTATCACATTGCCAAGTGCCGCGCTGTAGCATCAGACTGCACAGCTGGGCCTCTGCATAGGCTGGCTTACAATGTGCAACTTTGCACAGCAACGCATGCGATGCACTGAGCGCTGAACCGTAGGAAACCAGATTGGCTTCAGCTTTTTCGAAGTTCCATCCGAGTTCAGCATGTTTTGCCCTCAACTCCTGCACTTTTCCAGTTCTGGTTTCCCACTCAATGCTAGTCCTAGCGTGCAGGCAACTGCGAGCAACAAGTCCTCGAGCTCGGAAAACATGTGCTCAAGGGCATCCATGTCAAAGTGCCACGCAGGAAGACCTCTGTTTCATGACGATGCAATTTGCACTGCCCGACATCTACAGCTTAAATTCCTGCGACCTCGTATGATCGAAAACGAACAAACCGAATCTCGAACCCGACGACAACCGACTATTTTGGGGCTTCGGTCAGGTAACTAGAGTCTCCCGGACCGTGATGCACCGTGTGGGTCGGATCGTGGCAGTCCGGGCTTGAGGAAGCTTCGGATTGTTGTACCATGTTGTACCAGAAGTGAAAGCTGTCTGGAGAATTTAGCGGTAATGGCATATTTTGAGACAGGCTCGTGCGGGCAACCACCGCTATTTCTAAGCTGTCATCAAAGCGTGACCTCTCCCTCGATAAAGATTTGGAAGCCTCAAAGGCCTAAATGCCACTGCAAACTCGAGCGCAGGCCCTGTGACCAGCTGGCATGCTGCGGTGGGTTGCGAGGTTGAAGCAATGAGCTAATTTAGCGAAGGCACTGCAAAGCAACTGATCTCCCTCAGAAACATTTTCATCACCGTGAAGCTTGTGCAGGCGATACACCTGGCAACTTCTGTACGTAAGCAAACTCGCGCAACCACCTCGTGCGTACGGCGTACATTGTCTTTCTTACCAGTACCATATGATGTCTGTTGGTGAGGGTATGTTGCAGCCCACTGCCGCCCACCCGAGGTCCACAGACGGGCATAGTCGGCTTTCGAACGGCATGTTGTCGCCCACAACAGCGGGTGCCAGCCATCAATCTTAAACGTTAAAGTACCATAAAGTACGCATCAATACTCGGACCTCGATACCGCATCCAATGTCCACCAGAGATGGGTCCAGCCTGTCCATTGAAAGCCATGAGCTTGGAATGCTAGGACGGGGCACTAGCAGTCTTCCATCCTGTTCTCATGTCGTGGAGACATTCTCTAAATTTCTAAATATCTGTTAACATTCTGTGTTCAGCTCAATTGCTTGCCTGGTACGGCCTTTCGAAGGTTTGGTAGGGGGACCCCATTCTGCCACAGGTTAGGCTCCCAGGGTCGGATGATGCCGTGTTACATGGGCCATCTGCAAGCCGTGCCGAGATACTGCTGGGATCCTTCGAAGGCTTGGCTGTCTATACGGCAGGGGCCTCAAACTTCGTAAAGGGCCCGGCTGATACTGAGGATGGGCTACTTCAGTGCTACTTCCATGATCTTCCATGGCGCACCGGACATACAAGCATCGACGAAGGATTTTGCACAAAAAGTATGTGCCAAAAACTATCTGCTCAGCAGAGAACTTCCCTACTAAAGGACACTGCGATTCGCACCTTGACACAAACTCTGCTGCGACTTGACGGGACCTTAGCGGGTTCAAGCTTTGTTGCAGCCTTCACCTGTCTCATTCCACCAACTGCCTACCATGCTGCAAAAGCGGCGCGTGAACGAGGCGCACACGTTTGCAGCATGGAAGGGGGAACCTATGCTCAGACCCGCTCGGAGTTGGACTCGTTGATGTGTGCAAAACTTGTGCAAACAAATGCAAACAATCTCGTCTTCAGCATTTGACTTTCTGAGGCCCGCCTCGAAGGCCCGAAGCGCGCACGAGACTTTGGCCATGCCGATCGGCAAGAGGCTACAGTGCGGCCGCAGCGCGTCCTTTGGCGCTGCTCATGCCCAGCTACCCAGTTGTCCTCAACAACAGACTTCAGTCACACTATGCATTCTCATGCTGAAATCATGCTTCATCATGCTTCTGTGATTCATGGCTTAGATACGTTAGCAAGCAAGATCCGTAGCAGAACCTTGAAGTGCCGGACTATATAGTGCGGTATGCTGCTGTGATACCTGCTACCGTCACCGTCCGCCATCATAACGCTTGCCGGTACAGCATGGTGCTGTGGCAGTCTCATGCATCCCAATGTGCACAAGGTGTAAGGAAGATCATGGAAGATCCTATCATCGCAAGCGCTCACGCATTGAGCCACCTCTGCAGAAAATCACAGGGAACCTGCTGCTACTACAGTATGGCACATGTCGCGACTTGCCTGCACAGATGTCCACCCGTCTCGCCTTTGTCTGTGACCTTGGGACGAGTTGGAGAGCTTCGGGTCTCGGGACTGAGTTGGAGAGCTTTGAGGCGGTGTCGAAGAGCATGGACCTGTCGGGTAGTCAGCAGCCCATGTTGACATACAAGCCAAACGAACACTCAGCAGTTCATCAAGAGGGGCCGCGGCTGCATTCGGATTCTTCTCGACTGCATACAGCTCTATTTGCACCTGGTGCCAAGATGATAGCTGGATTAAATGGAGTGTTGGCGCCAGACATTTGCAAGACATATTCATACAACAAAACGAAAAAAGCCTTGCATCTGGTGCCTCTGCCTTCTCCGCTGCCTTCACAGCAGCCTCTACCAAAGGACCACGCCCAGCACCCAGAACCATCACCTGCAGTGAGAAGAGATGAGAAGAGTGAAGGTGAAAGACAAACTTTATTCAAGCAGAAGGCGAAGGCGAGCATGTCAAATCCATCGCAAGAAGTCAAGAGCAATTAAACAACACGGAAAGACTTGGCAAAGAGACAGTGTGACAAGAAGACACCACAAGGTGCAGTCCATTGTGTTCTGGTGAATGGATAGGAGAACTAGGAAAGCACTGCCAAATACCGTTAAACTGCAAACAGAAGAGTCTCCTCCCTTCAGGACATTTGCACTTCATTGCAAGACCAATCAAGGGTTCATGATTCTTTTTCGACTTTTCGTCACTAAGTAGCACTGAGTACGGTGTGGTACAGAGGCTATACAGAGAGCAAGCAAGTTGTGGACGGATCGTCTCTGCAAGTTCTTCACATCTCATGTTACGAAACGGAACCTATTATATGTCTCGGGTTGTATGAGCATGTTGGGCCCAGCCACGCAGAATGGCGGTTGCCTTCCTTGTGCTAGGCGATCGCGAAAGAACGAACGTATTGCCTGTTGGCATGATGCAGGTCGTGACAGTTCAATGACGACGTGCCAAAATCCAAAATTCGCCAGCTCGGCGTGTTGGTAGTTTGCCTGAGGGAGGTGTTGGACAGGTGTGACACTCGAAGTGACAGGTGCCTGAGGTGCGAGCGTACTTCACTGGATCTCTTTCAAAGAGCTCGTAGGTTTCAGACTGCAGAGGATGTCTAGTATGTCAATACCTTATCGCTTCCAACCAAGATCGCACTTGGCACAGTGGCTTGAACGGGTGCTCACAACAGGGGGTTCATTCATGAGTGTGTTCGCAGCATAGGTACAACTACAGGCGAGCGATGCAAGCAAATTGCAAAGCCGTGAAGAGAAGATGAAACGCAAAAGCACAGTAATTAATGCAACAGATTGCACGCAAGGCTTCAGTGACGTCGGGTAACCGAAGATTCGGCAGACCGACCCATCTGGGAAAGGGCGCATTCTGCATGAGAAGCATTCTACGACATGTTATTAGACAGAAAGAGGGGTTCGAACCCTCCAGCACTGAAAGCTTTCTTTCTTGCACCACCCTGAACAACTTGTTTTGGCCGTAGGAGAAAAGACTTCCGGGATGGCATTTTTGCTGGGCCCGTCTCCGTGTGTCCATGAATGTCCTAGCTGCTCCTAGCCGGGAAACACGGAACAACTGAAGTGAGCGCTCAAGTGTCCTCCAGGTTGTCTGCAAGCGGCTGCAGGGGTGCCTTGCCAACACTATGTAGCGCACAAGGTCTTTCGGCTTTAAATGGCGCTGCCTGCAGCGTGTCCACGTGGGAATGTGAAAACCGCTCCGCTTGTGAGAGTGCGGGCAGGTCCTGAAAATCTGGGAAGCAAGTCTCGGAAAAGGAAGAACACGGAAGTCAGCGACTGAATGCAGCTGCCAAAACATGGTAGCAAAGACCTGCGAGCACCGCTTCAGTGGCTTTCGCAACTGCTCTTTGATAAGTAGGGTGCTGTATACACTGTAGACTTGACAGAACGGCCCAGAACAAAGCTGGCCGTTGCTGTTTCTGAGTACGGCTCGATGCCCATCAACAAGATAAAAAGAAAGAACGATCAAGGATTTACCCTGGGGAAGCTTTCCCATGCCTAACGGCTTGTAGTCAGCTCCAAGAATGTTGCTTACAATGCCCTTAGGTCCTGGAAAAGGCGTGCCAAGTATGCGAGCCGTGTTTGTATACCCTGCCAAGCAATGTCATCTTCACACAAAGCACGCCGACATACGCCGACTACTAGCAAGATCTGTTCAGAAGATGTTGCCTCATAGTCGCCTCCTTCACGCTCCGCAGGCCCACACAAGATAAGCTGCACCTCACACTTCCAGCTGCAGAAGCAGCAAAACGTCTGACATTTACTACGAAGGGGCCTTTCGCCGGAACAACTGTTGGAGAAGAGCCTCGGCAGGAAAAAAAGTCGGGACGCAGCAGACGCTGAGGAGCGCATAAAACGAATCAAATTAGCCTGGACTGAACAGCAATAGTGTCGCACATAGCAGGTACAGTCCTGACACAGCGACTCAGAAAATGATACATTTCAGCGGGGTTCAGCAAGAGCAATAGAAACAGGACTTGACCGTTGACTCGCTGACCCGTTCAATGCTAGTCTACCGATATGAAGATTGCCGCTCACCATTTCTGCGGAGGCACATCGTCTGACCAACATTCGTCGGTACGCTTTTCGGGTATGGTGCATGCGCGACAATGATCGAATATCTTCAAGGTACTATAGGCCTCTGCTATGATACCTTGCAGTAAAACCACTGTATAAGAAACCATTGTATAACAAACTAAGACCCTAGATCCAGGGATTTTGTGCGATTTGCGCTTGCCTTTTAGCTAAGAAGAAACCTAGGGTACCCTAGTGTGGGCGGGAACCCTTTCTTAAAATTCTGCCTGCAAAAACCCCATCCGGGCCTCCATGCCTAAACACCAAAAATCTTGGCTGCTATTGTACCCTAAACCCTAGAAATCTCAGAAACCCTACAAACACTAATAAAGCTCTGAACCCTAAAAAGACCCTCTAGGCCTTATAAGCCCTATCATAAGTGAGATTGGTTTAATGACCGCAGGGAGATTCGAACTCAGACCCGTAGGGTAGAAGGGCGACGTCCTATGCACCAGAGCATTGAAAGGCTTGAAGATAGAAAAGTCCCCCGCGCTTCTGGCGCCCCCGTCCCCCCAAAGAGCTTTTCAGGGCTGAAAAGTCCTGGAGAGTGACTCCCACTCGCTTCTGGAGTCCCCGTTCCCCCCAGACGTGGGGGAGTCGGCTTCCTTGATGCTGGTTGGGGCCTTCGGCCTAAACTTTGACATGGAGATCCTTCGCATGTCTCGAGCGATCTTCATCGCCCTTGTGTGCTCGGATTTTCTGCACATATTTCCACTCCTATAGGGGCGATTCTTCCTTTCGTGGCGCAGTCTGCTCCGCAGTTGCAGAAGTACTTCTGCCATCCCCCGGCCCCCACCCCAACCCGCCCAAGACGACTCACATTCTAGGATTTCGATTAGAAGGCTGATGCCAGTATTTAAAGGTTCGGTCTAGGGTATAGTGCACTCCCTTAAGAAACTAATTAAGAAACCAAGACTACCCTAGTTCAAATCCCCCTAGGTACATTGGTGAATGGAAACTTAGAAACTTAGGGTACCCTAGTGCCGGAAACCGTTTTCTTATAAAGCGTTTTTACATGTTTTTTACTGTAGCTTGTCGGAGACATGTTTGTAGCTCGACGAATTGCACCTATCGAGAGCGGGTCAAACGATTCAAATGAGTCTTCAGGCCATCGTTTCTGCACTGATGGTTCAATCTCTTGCATACGCATTGAATAACTCAAAAAGAAACGGAACGAATGGTGTGGTTATCAAGCGAACATCCGATACACTGGCTCTACCAGTCGTTCATGTGCAGTCTGCACCATACGGTCTGAGCTTCGCTGCTGAAGCTTCCGTGAGCCTGTGACTCTTTGTATCTATCGTGCTGCGCGCACCGCGGCAAGCGCTCGTAGGCTCACGGCTTTGCCCTTTTTGGGTAGCACGGGATAGCCGGACCTGGACAAGAAAGAGGAGGATGATCTCTTGATGAACTGCAACGATTGGTCCCATAAAGGAAGGTCATGGCTTCAGGATGTTTATGCAGTGCAAAGTGACAGCGCTTGATTCAATCAGATGCAAAACCGCCTAAACCTTACACCCCAATGGATCTGAACTCTCAAGCCCAAATCCTGCAAACCTTAAACCCCAGCACAGAATCCTGCACGGAACCCTATATACAGGCTCCCGCCGGTCAGGCGATCGCAAGACAGTTGAATAAGACAGGTGTGAGAAGCTTCAGGAGTTCAGAGATGTTCAGAGTAGATTGCGAAGATTTGCGGAGTGTCATCGGCCTGTTCAGAATGAAGGCAGAGGATGGCAGCAGCACGTATCTCACGGGTTCGGCCAACCTGAGCACGAGAGCACAGCGCTTCACGGCGTTCCCCAAGCGCACGCATGTATTCATCATGCTTCTGCTGCTGCTGCTGCTGCTGCTGCTGCTGCTGCTGCTGCTGCTGCTGCTGCTGCTGCTGCTGCTGCTGCTGCTGCTGCTGCTGCTGCTGCTGCTGCTGCTGCTGCTGCTCTTGCTGCTGCTCTTGCTGCTGCTCTTGCTGCTGCTCTTGCTGCTGCTCTTGCTGCTGCTCTTGCTGCTGCTCTTGCTGCTGCTCTTGCTGCTGCTCTTGCTGCTGCTCTTGCTGCTGCTCTTGCTGCTGCTCTTGCTGCTGCTGCTGCTGAGGTGGCGAGAGAGCATCAGTGTGCACGCTGCTTCTGGAATACAGCAGCTTGGTCTTTGACCGTGTCTCTGTGCGCAGAGTGCGATCCTTTCTTCCAGTCCCTAGCCCCACTTCAAGCAAGCCGAGCGAACTTTCAGAACATCAGCCCAACAGCAAAAACGAGAACTACCGAAACCAGAACACAACTCGGATTTCAGAGCATCACAAGCACACCAGCGGCAGCACTCGACTTTGCAATGCCAAATCTTGTTTGCCATGGTCGCCGTGGTCGTCTCTGAGACACTCTCCCATACTCTCCCCACTCCACTGCATTGAAGCTTTGGTCACGGCCATCTTTCCAGCTCCTCGGTTGTTGAAGAGTACGTGTCGACTTGCAGCTACCAGAATATCATCAGAATATTTTGATCCAACCTATCTTGAAAGAAGTAAAGAAGTAGGCTGAAAGAAACCTTCACGGGGGGATGGAGCATTCCGAGGCTGTAGCAGCGTAGCATCACTTGTACAAGAGCTTGGGCTGTTGGCAACGACTTTCTGCTGCTTCTTTAGCCGCATCAGCATGTTCAATCAGTGCATATCAGTGCCAAAGACTTCCTTGGTTCCCAACCCTTTCTGTTGCGCCGGTCACGGTCAATTCCAGGGCAACACTCAGCCTTTCAAAAGGCATTCCGAGAATGTTGCGTGCACTGAGTTGGCGCCTTACTCGCGAATGAACTTTGCAAAGGGCCCTCGCGCCACTCGCTCACACATTTGGGAGAGGTGAAAACCTTTCGTGAGTGTCCAAGTGCCAGGGCTGCCAGGGCAAGGGCCGGTGATGCTGACCGCACAAGCTGCGAAAGCGATTCCACCTTGTTTGCACTATCTTGCACTATCTTGCTCTCATTCACACTGCATGCGAAACAATAGCTAATGCCACGAAATGTGATTTTCATCTTTCACACACTCTGCCCCGCAACCTTCAAAGACAAAGATCCTCTTGTTACTCGACTGACACTTCTCGACACATCTCCTGTCCTTCAGGGGCCGGGCGCACACCAGCCAGAAGCTGCAGCTACGCGCAAACAAACTGGGGCCACGCCTTCCTGCAGAAGGCAAGGATAGGCAAGCAATGAATCTATCCTCTATCCTTCGAGTTGCGCATACTTTAAGACCAAATTCCAGACATGTCTCCATTTCCTTCGCAGCCATGACACGGCTTGTTTCCTTCTCCGGCCCTGGCGCTGGTGCCTCTGAACTTTCTGTGATACCCTGTTCACTGCCGAGGCGAGCTGCGTGGCATGGCGATCAAATACAGTATATAATTATAATTGGTTGCGCAGATGGCTTTAGCGTGGAAGTCCTCGGTTGCTGGCAATGCAAAGAGCCCCTCCTGGAGCAAAGCCTGCAAGTGAACATCTGGCCACCCGGCAATTTCAGGTGCATTGCACATCATTGCACAGTGTCAGTTGTGAGATCTGAGATGCTTGCTCCCACAGCCCTCGCATAGTTGCAGGCAGCATTGCTGGCACGGGCATCTCCTGACTGAAAGTGTTGCGGCCTCTGCCAAGACCGCATGGATCTGTGTGAAGTTGAAGCGGAGCCATGTCATGGCTGAGACAGCGGCTCGGAGGGGGAAGAATGACGGACTGCAAGCCCAGGTGAGCAGCCTGCGAGGATGCTAAAGGTAGCTTTAGTTACTCAAGTTCAGCATACTCGAGTAGTACTCGGTTCTGCGTCCATGGCATGCATAGGTCATAGGTTGTCACACGCTCAATCAGGACAGTGTTTTCAGTCGGTCAAGCAGTGCGGCTCCGCGCAGCCCAGGCATAGCTTGGGTTTGCCTCTGCGGAAACTCAGAACGCCAAATGACACCAACACCACGCTGGTTCGCACAGGTTCACATACCCCTCGACAGATTCTTAGCATTCCTCCATTACTAATCATTACGACAACTTGCCGATATCTGCCGGGATCCTCGTCTGACTTGCAGAACATTGATGCATTCCCGTTTTTGAAATTTGAGATGGTTTTATGGACAACCTTCTCACAAGCAACGGAAGATTGCGTGTCGCCTTCGACCCCTGAGAGAAGTAGTTCACACTTGCCATCTAAATCCAAAAGGCTATCTGGCCATGTGCCTGCGAAGCTCTGATCGCATCCATCACATCAAGGTGTCTTGCAGATTGTGGGGAACGGTTTTCGTATCGAATTGCAGCCTGTCTCTGAGTCCATTCGGTTTCCAATTTCCCTCATGCTCATGTTTCGGTCTAGCCGGGAATGCAGTTATGTTGGGTTGGTAAGGTTGCGTTATGTGTTTCGCTCATACAGTGAACATATGAAGGAGGGTTCAGGATAACGTTTTGCTTTATTTCCTATATGTCTGAGTGTGCCAGAGACAGAGATGGCTCCTTGTCACTCAAGTACTCCGGGCACAGAACGCTGCAAGGAGGGCTCTGCAAGCAACACCGAAACAGCCTTAGTCATGCATAGGCATAAGCGGCATAAACTTGGCGTTATTCAGGCAGTTTCCTTGCGCGACTAAGGCCCAACTTGCGATGTGTGCCGTATACTGCATAGCGTTTCCGTGTTTCCCGACAAAAACGACCCTCGGAGATGCACTCCATTTCATTCCATTTCCATGTTTTGATGTGTTTTGTCACAAAAAGCCGAAGCCGACTACATGCGCCCCTCTGCGACATTGCGAGATCGAAGTTAAGCCCCTGCAGGGTTGCCTGCAGTTTTAAGTTTTAAGAGTTGTCGAGCAGCGTGATGTTGACATCACGGCGACAACACTGATTTGTGTTTCGGGCAATGTCGTCACTGATGCAGAAAGAAAATCAAGTGCACCTCCTGGAACGGCTGCAGGAGCAGCGAGCAGGCATCACAGGCAACTCGGTTGCGCGCATGCCACGAAAGCCTGAGCTGCTGAGATCAACTAAATCAGGACAATCCTAAACTCAAAGGAGATGGGCTACGTATGCCCCAAAGGCAGATGCATTGGGCACATGTTTCTGCTGCCAGGAGCCAGGAGCAGGGGCAAACTTGGGGTCGACCTAGCCCTCTGCCTACTTACTGCTGCCCCCCTTACCCCTACCCCCCCCCCCCCCGGCTCGAAAGAGCTAGCCTTCCCGTGCCATCCTGTTATGCATTCTTGTTTTTCCGTGACAGTATGTGAGGCAAGCCCGCCTCTCCTTTCCCGCTGTCCCCGCTTGCCTGCCCTGCCCTATTTTCTTCCCTTCGCCTACCCAGCATTTCCTGCTTACTTGCCCGCCGTTCCTTCCGAACCCCTGCCCCATACATCTGCCTACTCATTCCCAAGGGCAACTTGGATCTGCAGTGATCTGTCCAACCACGACTCAGCTCTAAAACGCTAAAAGGCATCTTGATTGTCACGCGCAGATTGTATGTGGCATGGTCACATGGAGGAAAACTGCTGACAGTGTACTTCATGCTCAGGGTCTGAGCGCCCGGCAACATTTCGAAGATGTCACAGACTACCCATTTCTTGGCCGTTGCCTGGCAAAGGCTGCATGTCCCACATGTTTCGAGCACCTCTCTCACCAAGTCCTAAGCCGAAACCTGAACCGTCAGGGCCTGGACTTCATTGCTGCGAAGAGAATCGGGCAACGGCGCCTGAATTGCCAGCACTTTCCAGGATTCCGATGTACTTGCAGCAGAGCACGCTTCTCTCACGGATCACCACAATAATTTTGGAACCACGCTCAGCATGTGCACTAACGGGGTGACCTGTGGGATAGCTCGGAGGCGAAAGATGGAGAAGACTACATCTAGGCGCAAACTTTGCATTCTCCTTGACTCGGAGTGTCTGGCCATGCGTGCGAGAGACGAGCGGACCATGCTCTGAACGGAACTGGGCGTGGGCGACCACATCATCTGCCTGCAATCTGGTGCAATATTGTACTACAGTATTGAGGACTGATACAAGAGCCGCAAAGGTTCATGACAAGATATGACACGCATGTTGCCTTGTTTGGCATGAGAAGGAGTGTTTGGCGAGAGCTACTTCACGAGCAATTGTCAGGAGCTTCTTTGAGTATGGCGGCATATATCGGTGTTGCCCGATTCTGACCCACCGAAATCACAGGCCCAAGGCGTGTATAAACAAACAACCCACCTCCTTCATCCCCCTCCCTGGCTATGGACCCCTATAAACTTCTGTGGGCCCCCGATTGGACCATGTCTGGACCCCCTCCCTCTATGGGTTTGCGGACCTTTCATGGACATGCTACCCATCTGACACACATCCCCCACAATGACTCTATGGCCCTTTGGATCCTCCGAACGCCAGGCAAGCCAGTGCTTTCCCGCTTATGTAACTTACGCATTCTGGTTTTACCTTGACAGTCTGTGAGTCTGTGAGGCAAGCCTGCCTTGCTCCCCTTCCCATCCACTTCCTGTCCACCTGTAGCCCGCCTTCGGCCCCTCGGCTAATCTCACGAAACCACATCTGGAGCACCTGTCTGCACTCACGGACCCATATGGCCCATATGGCCCCATGGCCCCCCAAGGACCGCCCTTGGGCAGGGTTACGCCAACATAAATCGGATGAGCAAGTCAATCCGAGCCGAACAATCGCACAACACACCAATGCATGCCTCATCAGTTGCTACAAACATATGCGTGCTCTCGTGGGCCTTATCCACGGAGACCAGAAGCGTGCAGGAGTTGCAACCTAGGGGCTCTTTGTGCTCATCACGGGTTCTCCAGACTGTTCTGGGAAAGTTGTCGCAAGCGCGCAGAAGCTCAAATGATGCCAGATTCTGGTAGATCGTCTTCTGACGAGGTTTGAATTATGGGCGGCCCTTTGGGGGGCATCTGTACCAAAAGGGCCCCTAATTTAATTAGATCCCTTCAGATCTGCTTCCTACCAACAGTGAAGGCAAGTCACAATGCCAAGGCAGCCAGCTGCTTGGAAGATTCTCTGGAAGAGCCTAAGCAGCATCCGGGCAGCTTCAACGTGATCATTCAGCAATCAAAAGCTTGCAATCAACAATGGTTTAATCGTTCGTAATTAAGGTGTAGCAACATTCGTCAGGCAGTGCTAAGTTTGGCAATGGCAAGCTGCAAGTTGAAGCAATACTTTTCCTAGATGTCCAACGGAAACTGCGCCGTCTCTCTGTTCCACGTCATGCTTCGCTGAGGGCCGATCGGGTGAACTTGAGTCCGCAACCCCCTTCTCCTCACCCAAAAGACAACTGCTGGAAAGGGCCGAGTGGACATACTGGCCTTGCAGTGACGAAGCCGAATGTCGACAACATCCTGTCAAGATGGCTTCCTAGCTTTATGATGACTTCCACAAGCACCATTCCAGCCTTGCCCAGCGTTAATGCATAAACGTACCCAAAGGGTTGCCATAGCCGCAAGAAGTTCTTTGCCATTGTAGTTGCAACCTGGCAGGCAAGATTGCTGCAGATTGCTGCTGAAAAATCGCATGCAAAAATGTCCATGGGAGTTGCAACCACTGCCAACCACTGAATCGGGCCAGCCTTACCGACTTGCGTCCACGCACGACTGCAACGGAAGTGATGTCCCTGTCTATGAATTCTATGAATACTATGAATGCAGAGACCACTATGTCGGAACATGTCGGAACTTCACGTAACATCACAGCGTTGCCGCTCCTGTATGGAATTCGCCGTCTGAAGATGCATAGAGGGACAGGCCCAAGTGAAAGCACAACTCCTTCTGGCGTACACCACAAAGCACTTGTGGATGCCGTGCCTCGGCATTGCAAATCATTGCAACACAGACAATCATGGATGGCCAACATGATCTGGATTGATCTGGGCTCCACGCATAGCATCACGAAGGGGAGCATGGAAATCTGTGGCAACCACATCCTGCAAAACTCTTCAGCTTCTTGTTTTGAAACCTCCTAGCCTGCCAGAATCGAAGAAGACGTGGGCCCTACAAGCTTAAGTGCGAAGAAGATGTGCGAAGCGCAAGTATTTGTACTTTCCGCTGGAAGCTTTACACTTACGCTGAGCAAAGGGTCAACAGCAAAATGGAACAAGATTCATCTCTGACCTCTGCATCTGCCTAAAGGTCAGTGAAAGTGATGTCGGCAAATATGCACTTCGGAACCTCGTATTGAAATTTATGCAGAGAGTAGTATACGGCAACGTTCAATGGTCCTGGTAGCAAACCAGAACAGAATTGAGGCGACAACCACCTTAGCAACCCCGTTCATGTCTTGCCATTGCCCCTTCACTTCTAATTGCCGCGAACTTGGCCCGCCACAACTCCCCGCAGGTGCGGTCCTTTCAGTCCAGCTTGGAATGTTGACATTGAGCTCTGGAACTGCGCTTGATGTCCCTTAGATCTTGCGACATCTGGCATGCTGCCGCGCCTGATGCCAGCTCTGCCAGCTCCCAACCTTACTTGAAAAGTGCTTGGCTACTCGGGAAGCTTGTGACCTGCTCTAGGATATGCTACACAGGCTTCTGGGGATCACGACGCGAACAGGCATGCTAGATCTGCTAGATCTGCCAAGGTCCCAGCCAGACTGCGCAGTCCTCGCAGGGCGGAAATGCGCTTATAACTCTTACCGGTGCCTTTTACCACTTTCCTCACGGTCTTTCTTACTCATGACTTGTTCTTCGTAGGGGACGCGAAAATCGCTCTGCTCTGGCCGCCCAACACCACTCGCTTCAGCGGTGGCCACTTACCTCCGGGTCTGGGACCCCATTCTGGCTCTTCGATTTTGGGGCCGTTCAAGGTTTGCTACAGTGGCCCGTCACTTGGAAAATTCCCCTATGCCATTAGATCCATTCGTCCAAACCGGGCTCGTTCCCGTCACGTAGCCCAAAGATGACAACACCACCTGGCCAACACATCCACTCCTTCAGGGTTGATGATTAGCCCTTAGGTTATGAGTTTGGGCTTCGGGGCTTGCCATTTTGAGGGTTTGGGTTGCAGGGTTTGCCACTCTCTACGTCGTTTCGGGTTGAGGAGTTATCACCTGCAGTTGAGTTCAGGGTCACTCCACTTCTTGTCTGGTTGAGGTTCTTTTCGCCAAATCCTTTCATGAGAATTTAGGGTTTAGCATTTGCCGTTCCCCACTTCTTTAAGGGGTCCAACCGGAACATTATTCACTCCGTAGTCCCGTCGGCGTGGGGATGCTGCTCCTTGCCACCCTCTGTACTCCTCCCCCGGTCTCCTAGCAGAAAATCCTTGCAGTGCTAACCAACAACAGTGCTGAGAGACCGAGCATCCCTGGAGTTCAACAAAAGGGGACGTGCGCACAGAGTTCCGCAGAGGATCCCTAAAGTACTGCCCCTAGACAATCCCGCATAGAATCCCGCAGAGTTTCCAGCCAGATATTCGGGCAAGGCCCTGAGGTTGCAACATGGATTGACAGTAGAAGCCTTCAAGTCTTAACAACGCCGGACTATTAAGGATACTTCGCTAATGGATTCTGTCTCGGCGTCTCGGTTGCTATTCCTGGAAACGGCACTTCAAGGATCTTCAAGGGCATCCAGAGATACTCAGAGGCACTCTCTGGGAGTGAGCTCTTCAGACTGTGTGGCGGGCAAGGAGACCCTGAGAATGACTGACTTAACACCTGAAAACCCACACCAAGGGTGGGCCAGCGTCACTAGCAGAATAAGAGGCGTGCATCGTACAGGTGGCAAAAGATTGAGAACATTGTCATCTGATGTCGCAGGTCTTGTCGAGAGATCTTGTTTTCAGCCCGATGGCCTGGAAGACGCCGGCAGGGTAGCACTGCCTGAGAGGGGGGTGGGGGGGGGGGGGGGGGGGGGGGGAAGGGGGAGAATTGTGTAAAAGCATGTACAAACCCTGATGTCGTGATGGCGTGATGCTAGGAAGACAGGGTGAGGACCAGACCTCCATGCACTGCTGCCTGGGCATCAGATTCAATCCTGGACAGGATACAAAACCTCCTATATAGCTCCGGCGGTTTGCAAAGGTACTGATGCTGGGCACAGCATGGCACAACCAGTGCTCTTTCACTCTTCCACAGGACTACTACTCATATCATTTACTGCTGTATCTATTTCATACATTTTCATACTACAGGATACTCCAGGTACCCCCAGAATCCGGGAAGTTCGAGCGGCCGTGCGGCCTGCAGACTTGTGCAAACTTGATGCAAAAAATGCAAAAAACACCAAGCCGGTGCTCTACATGCCACGCATGTTTTTGCCAAACTTGCGGCGTGGGATTTGAGTTTTCTAGGTGCTCCTGGAACAACACGACGAGTTGCACGGCATTTAAGCAGCATTTGTGCGGCATTCGTGCAGTGTTGGTGGACCGTTTGGTCTGTCTGTCTGTGTCTGACGGGTGCCCGTGGGTCGAGAGCATGCTCGCCGGCGTGCGTGCGGGTGGGCATGCGTGTGGGAGTGTGGGCGCGCATGCACGCGGGCGTGGGGTGTGCGGCCGTGCGCGTGGGCGAGCGGGCAGGTGAGCGCGCGTGTGCGCGCGTGCAATATTTGTGCGTGCTTGCGCAGGGCACAGCTGCCTAGGCACGGGCCTTTTGCTTCCTTTTCTATTTGAAACCTGGGCTGCGCTAGCTGCGAGGGGACTGCGGAGGCAGATGCACACAGCCACACAGCATTTGCAATCCGAGGCCAAAGCTGCTGCTGCAGGCATGATCACTAAGACGATCAAGAGTCGAGACGCGATACACAGGCCCTGCAAGTCCTCTGCTGATCCGGAGCAGAAGGTATCGGCGTTAGCTCCTGCAGTTATGACCGGAGCTCAGCATGAAAGACAAGAAAAAGACTTGACACCGTTCCGAGCTGGCCATGCCCAGGTCGACACCAACAGCATCAACAGCGGCTAAATCACGAACTTTTCGCGGGGCGCTGGTACATGCTGGTACGTGTAGCTGTAGATGCGACAGCTGCTATTATGCTATAATAGGGGCCATGCCATGAACCATCTGAAGCCTGTTCCGATGGCCCTTCAAACTCCAACCCTGCTTTGGACGCTTCCCCTTCTAACCTGCTCTGAAGGGTCTGAGAAGGTCTCAGAGCTTGCTTGTCTTGTCCGGGTCTCCTGAGAGGGCTCGCTGAATGCTCTCAAGGCAACTGAGATGTCGAAGAGCTTCTTGCTGTTGTTGCCAGACATCGGGCATTCGCCCAGGCGGTCCGAAGCGCCCCTGTCCCCACGCTCTCGTTCTCAAGCCATCGATCAAGCACATTCTCCAAATGCGAGCCCAGATGGTGCACGTGCATTGGTGTGCTGCCAGACAAGGTGCTCCACAAGCTTTCTCAACTTTTTCAACTCAGCTTTTTGACCTCTGCAACATGGTTAAGTTGGTGCCTTTATGTGAATATGGCTGTTTCTCTTCGTGAAGATGGGTTGCCATGTCATGTTTGAGACTCACACAGCCGTGTCAACAACGTAGTTTCCGCACACACACACAATACTGGGTGTAGCAAGATTGAGAGCAGACAGCATGATGCAAAAGTGTGCAAAGGCGGAGCAGCACCCAATGCAGCTCTGTTTCGAGCCGCAGCCGAAGCTCCTGTGGCTTTGCAGCTCTTCATGGGGGGAATGCTGTGGTGTCAGTGCCTTAAATGTGTAATGATGTGTGATGTGTCCTCTGTCTCAGACGGACTGGACGCAGTGTCCACATCCAGCGTCTCTGAGACTCTGCCCACAACGACTTGGCGCCATTGCTCGCCCTGGGCTCGGGTCGCGAGAGCAGCAGTAGCAGTTTGTGTGCCTAGGACCGGGAATCCAGCCTCCAAAGAGAGGCAGGACTCCACCTGGCACGACATCTAAACAAGAACACAATCAGTTATTAGAGGGTGTTGCTTCCTGCGCGCCCTTCGCAGCAATCAAAACCCTCCACCGTGGCACACTGTGGCCCAAGCAGAAGGTCGGAAATTGTGTCCAACACCCTGCCCGTTTTGAGCTGCCAGTGGTATGGACCTTCGGTGTGAGCAGAAAGTTGGGGAATGCACGAGACGGATCGAGACGGTTTCTTCGCGCGGAGAGCTCCTCGACACGTGCCAACCCAAACAATATGGTCAAGAGCTTGCCTCTCCACCCAATACAGAGACTCAAAACGCAAAAGTCGATTAAGGCGCCCAAAAGGCTCAATCCAAGGCACTGCTGAGATTCGGGCATTGAAAAAAAGAAAGAACCTGAAGAAGAACCGTGAACCTAAACATCCAAGACTCCAAAAGGCTGTGACCCAAGGCGCACGAGGGTCCAGGACGTGTCAAACAACGATGCGAACCCGTGAAATTGAGCGAAACTTACAATTTCCCCCGTGTTCTCGCCAGGGCGCCACCCTGCAGGGTTAGGCCACGGAAGTTGGGGCTTTGAGGGTTGGTTTGCCCTGCTCTTATAGTCAAGACACACGTAGATAAGTACCGAATCTTTGAATATTGGGCCTCCCCACACACACAGACACAGAAGGACATGTGCGTGGAAAAAAGGGATTCTTGCAGTTGCACTACCTCTGCAAATCACATTTTTTCGTTTCTACTGTTTCACATCATCTTCGATCAGGTCACCCTGGATGTTTTCCAAGCAAAGCACGATATGCCCCAAAACAACATCCGGAATGCCTGTGTGGTTTGAAGTTGTTTCTTGGAGCTCGTTTACATTTGTTATAAAGTATGTATGTCCATTTTGGTTGCGAGATCAAGGGTCGAGGTCCGGCACTTTGACGTCCATTTCCAGGAACTCGGCGCCAGTCTGCATGATAAAGCCTTTATGTCAGGCGGTTCGACTACAGTCTCGTCGTCAGCGATTAGCCATCGCTATCCACATCTGGCAATTCCTGGTCTCGGGTGGTCTTCTCTATGTGATGTCCCTTGCAAAAGCTCGCTGTTTGAGACCGGCATGACTTCAACTTGCCAAGGGAGCGTCGGAGCACACGGAAGCTTTCACGAAGTTGGATGGCCCACTGTGCCCACTGCGCTATCCTGTTCCTGGAGCTCTCTTGATCTTCACAAAGAGCTCCCCCAGCCGAAATCCCACTTCCAGTGGGGCTGACTGTAGTTATCACTCTTCGAGACGGCACAGGAGATACCTGGATCCAGTCTCAAAAGCTACCTCCCAAGCCTTCCCTCGAGGTCGAGACACCAACTCAGCCCCCACGAGTTTTCGTTTGTGCTTCTTTGTGCACTCGTACGGTTCTTATGAAGCATGACTGAGGATGACTGGCCAATGCATGTGTTGTAGGCCACAGTGTTCCTAACACCGGATCTTCATGATGACCATGAGCTGGACTGCCGTCAGGATCTGTCAAGTTCAGCCCGATACTACTGGTATGTGTTCCTACGTTCCTACAGACAAATGAAAAGCTCGTTAAAGTATAAAGGCCTGTATGAATTGTCACACAATCAGGCATTTCTAAGGCATGAGCACAAAATCGAAGCGATCCGTCGAGGCCTGCCTGCTTAGGTCCAAGTCTTGCCAGCATGAGGCTGGGCATAGGTGCATCATGGTGCATCGTAGGCAATCGTAGGTGCATGTTTGAGGATGTTTGTGTTGCACCCTGCCTCAGCAAAGCACGCAAATCATCCAGTGGAAGGTCCAGGTGCCGTCCAACCTGGCAGAGCCCTTAGAATGACGTCACTACTCTTTACTCTCACTATCTGATTATCTAACTTGGCACAACCCGGGATCGCCTTTGGACTCAGCCTCCAAATGCCTCCAACACTCCAACAATCTCGAAAAGTAGGATTTTCTGCTCAGAGTCTTCTCGCACACACAACAGCTCCAGTACGAGGGGATGAAGGCCTACCATGGTGCAACAGCCACACAGGCGACTTCACATTTCCTGTAAGCAGTAGTGCTATACCATGCTATACACATCTATACACTATATTCCCTCAGTCGAAGCCCCTTCCCCCCCCTACCTCCCTCTCCACCTTTCCAGGGCCGGTCTTTCAACAATGCTCTGCAGCCAGCAAACA
Organism: Symbiodinium natans; assembly: GCA_905221605.1. Taxonomy (NCBI): domain Eukaryota; class Dinophyceae; order Suessiales; family Symbiodiniaceae; genus Symbiodinium; species Symbiodinium natans. The sequence goes on from CAJNDS010000028.1 coordinate 69,486, forward strand.
ATACATGCTTTGAGTACAAGGGCACACTCCAGTTCGTGCGGAATTGCTGGGCCGCTCCCACACAGCCATACTTAAACCTATTTTCCACCTGTCAATGGCTTGACTACCAGCATGGTTAGTCTGAAGAAAACCCCACACCACAGAGTGCGGGATCCTCCCCCCATCATCCCCCATCCCACCCACACCACAACCGACTATTCGAGTCAAGTCAATGCAATCACGCGGAGACGAGGCCAGCAAGTTGTCTGGATCTCCTCGAACCGGCATTCCGGCGCATTGGGACGCTAGTTCCGATTGCGCCTATATGCACGTTTGGATTTGCTTGTCAGTGAGGCCGATTTGCAAAGGCTCTCGGCATCAAGACAAACACTCTTCCTGAGTCATTTGCGCAACCTGGTGTCTTGCAATTGCATTCCGCTGTGGGACCAGCTAACCAGCTGATGAGCCCAAGTGAGACAGCTCAGACATGCCTACACTTGCTTTTAATTGGTCTGGCGATGCTGCTTCAGCTGTCACATGCTACAAGGCCACGTGATTCAACACCGCAGTGCTGGAATGGTAGAGCTTGGCGTCGTCTAGCGCTTGCAGGCTGACCTCCGATAACATTGCCCCACAGTCCATTGGCCTCTCGCATTTGCGAGAGTGTCTTATCTCTCGTCCAGGCATGCTGCGTGAAACGAGACAGGGTGAAATGCAATCATCGCCTGCGGTAATACTTGAAGTGGCATCAGGGATCATACTTGAAGTACTCGACCCGCTCTCCTCTGTCGGCTTCTTTCTTGGCCTTACTGCAAACGGCCAAACATGCGCTAGCCCAAAATCACATATATATATATATACAGTGCAGCGTGTTCGGCGGCGCAAACATCGCCTATCAGCACCGTGAGGTCTCAGCCAGAGCCATTCTCTTGTTCTCTTCAACTAGGCGCATCCTCCGTTCCTGAACAAAATCTCATGTAGCTCTACCGCGTCGAAAGTTGGCGCCAATCTGATCCATACCCCTTTGGCCCTACAACAGTTGTGGCTCGTTCTTGTTGAAACTTGCATTCACGGTCCTGCTGCTGCCGGACACGCTCTTCCTCAAGCGCACCCAACACTGCAACCTAAGCCCCAGGCAGCTTCCAGGTGTGGGGAAGGTGTGGGGGTCTGACATGGTCTGACGCTACATGACCATGACGTTACTGACGTCGCTTCAGAAATCAAGCAACGTTGCAGTGAATCTTCGAGGCATCTTCAGCCTGACAGCAACAACAGCAGTATGCATGTGGATGGGCAACTGGCGGGCTGATAATGGATTCTGTCGTAATATTGTCGGTGAAGTAGTGCTGCATGGTGCTGCGGCGCAATGTGGCTATACTATATAAAAGGCTCAGACCTTCTCAAGCATCTCCTGCTTCTTCTTCGCTCGCTTGTCCATTAGCTGTCGGGCGTTTGAGTTGTAAATCTCCTGACCACGAAAACAATCACAAAGACCTACTCATCTTACTCTCGTGATGTGTATTTTCACTGATCTGACACAGTGCTGCAGCGGCGGGCTGGCCTGCTCCTCTTCCAGCGTCAATCGCTTGTACTCTGCCTTCATGGGCTTTCCCGTTAAGCCAATCTTGGCATCGTGCATCTCTCCGATCCATTCGGAGTTCATCACCTCTGAAACTTCCAAGCCTTCTGAGCTAGAAGTCATGCAGAGGGAGTCGATCGTGAGATCAAGGAAGCCAGAAGCAGTAAACTTGCAAGTGTCTATGAATGTCTCAACATACCCCAGACCCAGCCCAAACCCCGTACCCCTTAATTTCTGTAACAGTGAGTAGTAACATAGTATGCCCAAAAGTGCCAAAGATGAGCAACGTAAGGTCTGAGCCGTGTCGATGTGTTTTTGCTTCAAGGCATTATCTTCCAGCTTCTTGGCCTGCGACTGCTGTGGACAAGGCAGTACGCAGGCGATCGGCGTAGGTGCCTCTTTCAGCTCCCGAGCGACTTGAGCCAATCGGAGGTTCCTGCTGTCATTCGGTCAGCACGGCGACATACTCTGAACATCTCCGAACAGTACTGCAATATGCTGCAATCAAGCTGCTCTTCTGCTTCTTCACATTTCGCATCCCGCTGCTCCTGAGTGCATCATGTCACGTGAGGAATTCTCTGCTTTGGGGTTGCGACTCCTTGAGCCACCGTGTCCCTCAAAGACATTGAAGCTGCATATGCTCATTCTGGGACCATGCTCTCTTGACGTCAGACTCCTGAATCTCATTATCTTCACAAACAGCGCGAACTTGCGAAGCCAACATGGCCTCAGAAGGCTGGGGTATGGATGAATGCTGATTGGTGGCAGCCAAATCGCACTCAACTTGGCACCTTCCAACTTTGCACTGACACTGGATGTGATGACTGGATACTTGTCCGAGCCGTGAACGCGTTCATCGTGGAGTCTGTCAAAAGCCTTCTCTTGTGCTTGCCGATCTAGCTTCTCCTGTACCTGAAACCTGGGACAGTGATGAAGGCTTTGAAGGCTGTGACCATGAGGATGCTTCCTGAGGCCGGTGCTCCAGCCACGCCGCCTGATCCTCCTGACCTGTGCTTTGTAACAATTTGTTTAACGGTGTAACGGCGACCAGCAGAGTCAGTAGAGTGGAAAAAGATGAGACTAGGCAGATACCAAAACCAAGTAAAGGCTACGTACAGCCTCGCTGGTTCTCAGGTTCCTACTCTGACGCTTCGCTTCTGCCGAAGCCTTTCCTTGGAAAGAGCAGCACATAGCAGCACGCGCTTTTGCACGTTTCATTATGCTTCTGCTTGCCAAAGCCTTCAATGCCTTGCGGAGCTTAGTGCAGAGCCATGGCTTGGGAACCTGAGCGTGTCTCGCGTGTCTCATGTCTGCATTCAAACGCTGGAGTTGCTGTAGTTGCACTCTGGCAGCAGCGTTTGCCCGGCGTTTGATTGAGAAACTTTTGAGATGGATGTCAGAACATGTACTGCTCCACTGGACTCAGATCGGGAGAAGTGGGCTTCATGGCAGAATATGGTGTCTTAATTCAGATGCCCAGGTCGGATACATTCAGGATATTCAGGGGCCTTGGACAGACGCACTCCGAAACAACCTCGGAGCACCGAGGGTACATGAAGGTACCCTAAACTCTCTCGTGCTGACACCTTCACCCGGCTTGCATGTACTGAACTCTCGGCTTGCATTTTTGTTCATTCTGATGGTGGCAGGTGGACGGTCTGACCTGTCCAGGGTCTCGATTTTTCATGTTTCCAGGAAAGTCGGGAATCAAAACGGGAACCTGTACACGAACCGTATGGGCACAAACCCCAAGAACGAATCGGATCGTATGAAGGAATCGAAACATTGAATTGTAAACGCCAGGCAAAGCAGTTTAGCCTCAAGGCCTTAAATGCCAAGCGAGACGTAAACGAGAACGACACAAGCCCCTGACGAGGCGGGGCGAATGCAGGGTTTGGCCTAGAGTTGCAGACGTTTAGGAAGTTGAGGACAGAAATGGAGCAGAACAACAGCCGGAGCGGGCTCAGGAATCTGACAAGGCGGGGCGCGAACCCATCGTTGGGGGGAAAAGGCTGCCCTTGGTTTGCTCGCCACGAAGACAGGCGCCTCAAGCCTCTGAACACCCAGGTCCCCTTTGCCTCCGTGCTTAGAAACTACACACAACAAGGAGTCCGCGTACTTCCCCGCATTCGTCCTGTTGCTCCCTTGGTAACACCGTGAAGACTTCGTGGCAAGCGAGACCAGCAGTGAGAAACGGACCAAATTCCGACCAGCACGTCCGGGCAAATTTTGGGGTCCTCCCCACGGCTCTGAAATGCTCTGAGCACCCAGGTCCCCTTGCCTGCGTGCTTAGGGGCTACACTGCTACACGCCAAGCATACGGTGGAGTCCGCGTTTTGAGGATCTTGGTTCCAAAATTGCTGAAATTGTACTCCTCCGTGTTCCCCCCTTTTACTCCAATTGTAAGACACATGGAGACTTCGTTGCAAGAGAGACCCAAGCCGCGAGAAACGGACAATATCTGATTTCATTTCATACAAATGCTTGCTCGTCCGCGTCCGATCAAATTTGGGGGATGCGGGGAGTCCGCGTTTATCATAGCACTTTTTTCCTGAGGCCCGCTTTCCCGGGGCCATCTCGCCCGAACTGTTCTAAACAGAACTGCACGGAGATACGCAGGATAACTTTTCCCGGACCATTCAATCGTGCCAAGCGATGGTGCTGGGCAAGTGGCCTGACGCTACCTTGCTTTAAACGAAGAGGAGGATTCACCTTTGCATACGTACTGGTCAGGAACTTCATCCAAGCCTGGGCATTAATGAGGGAACTGGCGTTATATTCGTTATGTCACAACGCAGGGAAGCACAGCAGTTGGGAGTGGAGATCAGCGGCTGAGAAACCGAGTGGCCAAGTGGACAGCTGAATCTGATACTGCTGGTCTTGAGGTGTGCACTTCAGCATGGAACTGGGTCCAAAGGAGGGATCGTCTGGATCAGGCCTTAGGCAAAAAAATCAGAGCAAGGCAAATACTGCGCAAGCACATGCTGAAAGTTGAAGTTCGAGTTGATGGCAAGGTCTCTCTCTTCAGCGCATCCGGATCACTCAGTGCGTATTCTCGACGCTGCTCCTGTGCCAGCCATTCAACTGCCTGTTGACATACCATATCATACCATGATGGCCCATGCAACTCCGCTAAGATTCTATCATCTGCCATCCTTGCGCAAGTTGGCCAGGGAGTAATCTACAACAGCCATTTGTCTGTCTCGGGCACGAAGCGCCTCAAGGTCACAGGCACCGTCACTAATTGACGGGTGCCTGCAGCATGTATCATGCAGTCTACACTTACCGACACACGACACATGTTGCCGGAAAGTAGACACCACATGCTCCTCATGCAGGGAGGTCGTTGAGCTCAAGACGAAGCACCGTCGTCAGCATGGGTGTGCATGCGTGCTTGCGTGCGTGCGTGTGTGCGTGCGTGCATGCGCGTGTGCGCGCCTGCGCGTGCGCACGCGCGTGGGTGCGCGCAAGTTGGCGCGGGTTCGCGCCTGTGCGTGCCTTCGCGTGCGTGTGCGTGCGCGTGCGCGTGCGTGTGCGGTCCGTGTCTGTGTCTGTGTCGGTGTCGGTGTCTGTGTCTATGTCTGTGTCTGGGTGCGTGTGCGCGCGTGCGCGCGCGTGTTCGTGTGTGCCTGTGTGCGTTTGCATGTGGGCACGCAACAGTGGGAGATTGGCATGCTGTGCTGCAATTGCACGTCGACGGTCAAAGCCATGAGCACTCGGTTGCCTTCATGCCCTCCACAGTTTGTAGGATTTGATCCTCCGTGGATGTTTTATGCGCCCTCAGCTTGAACACGAGACAAATCATGACGAAAGGTGCTCCTGCAGCACAGCACTCTGTGCGTAGAAAGCATCTTCCGCCTCTTCGGCCTTTGTCACGGCATGTCACGGCAGATATTTGATTTACTCGTTGCTAGGCGGTCACGCTGCCTAAACTCGAGTACTCCCCTTGAGTCTTGAAGGAATGCCATGGAATGCCTATAATTGCCTGTCACATGTTACCACATTGCATCCTCACTGGGCTGCGGGCTTCTGCCACCTGTCTCTTGCCTTCAAGCTGCTCTGCCAGCACCTCGACGCTGGTACAGAGATCCAGAGAGCACCCAACATGAGCAGACTTGAAAGAACACTCCTTTGCCTGGTGAGGTATCCCTCCGACCCTTTGGCGTGGATCAAGCCTGCCATCGGCGAAATATGCTATTGACAAGAACCTTTTTTTAAACCTAGTCGTGGAGCACCTAGAGGACCTAGAGACCTGGAGCTTAATCCGTCATTCGCCGCTGGGCAACGTGGCGGGGCTACAGCCGCATCCGCCGTGCCATTTCATCACGGCGCTTCTTCAGGATTTTTGAAGCAAGCGGCTGATCGTGACCTTATGAATGCAAACAAACTCATGAACCCGAGATCTGGCTCTCCCCACGTCATTGTCAAGATTTGTCAAGTGTGAGGGAGATTCAGATAGATATGTCTGTAGGAGTGGAACTCGAAGCTGCAAACGGATGATGCAAAATTCCCAGGCAAAAGGCGGTGAGATTCTTCTCAATGCACAGTACAAGCCAAGAGCACATCACCGAGGATAACGAAGTATACTCCACCGAATCCCCTTTCACGTCGAATAAGAAACTGAGGCTGCGGACCCAAATGTCCAAGATCACAGTCCTCAATGTTTTTTTTCAACTCATGCTCCGCTCAAGAGTGGAGGTCATAGCGCTCGACACCAGCTGGTAAGGTGCCACTTAGGTCTGAACGATAGGCACCTCTGTTTCAACCTGGGCGGGTCGACGTTTATTTCCAATTGGTGGTTTCATATCACTGTCTTGGGTTGCTGAGAGCATGACTGTCACTCGACAAGATTTTGCCAAATGCATTTCTGCCTGTCCCAGCTTGCCCTCATCGTTGGTGACTGCTCTTTTGGCTGCTACGTGCTTGCCTCCGCAGCCATGGCTTTGGCTGAAGAGCAGAGATAACGATGCACCCAACTCCCTTTCAGCCCGTGGCATGTCAACAACCCGACACAAAGTCTTCAAGCACCAGGTAATGGGCACTGGTCATTCTTCGCTTCTTTTAGCCCTGGCCAGCCACTTAGCGTATTCTCCCAAAGAGGACCCTCTGATGTACTCGGGAAGAGTCGTGCCCTTGCATGTTATCCAATTAATCCCCTCCTCCTCATGGCACGGAGAAGGGCTTCCTTTGCTCGAACATCTCTTGGGGAAGGGGGGGGGGGCCAACAAAACACGAGTTGAAGCCTGAAATCCAAAACCCGTGTTCTTTTGTTCTTTCTCTAGGCCTGAGGCCCACCAACCTACCGGCCGTGCATGGCCCTATCTTTTGCTTTTGCTGTATATCCATGTGTTGCTTTTTCATGAAACAGGTGGCTATTGGGTGATCGTCTGTGCTAAGCGAAACATACGGAATGATTTTGAAATGCATCTGTACTTCGCGCCACTAAGCCCCAGCCCTTTGAGAAATGGTAGGTAGCAAAAACCATCTGATATTTGAGGTGTAACAACGGACTGTCAGCTCCCTCTCTGTCATCTCTGTCTTGTCTTCAAAAATGTCATGCGCCTCGAAGGAACATAGCGATCGCGTGCTAGAATGTACTTATCAATCCGAGCAAACAAAGAGCAAGAACATCGACACCTTGATTGGTTAAAATACTGTACAAACTGCACGAAGAGAAACTGTTCGATGCCTGGGTTGTTATCTTTCCAATGTGAAAATTAAAAAAAACAAAACTCATGAATGAGACTGCGGTTCCTGCAGTTTCTGGGTCTGCCCGGCAGGTATTGCTGAAGGGCTCGCGCAGCGAGGCGCATTCAGAATCACAAGGCATGTTGCTTTTTCGTCGCTCTCTCTGCCAATGCTGGCAGGGCCTTGTTGGTCCATTGCTCAGACCGCTGGTGAAACTATTCGTTGTGCGCCTGCAGCAAGTTTGTAGCTTCGAACCGACCAAAATGAAAATAAACCTGAAAAAGAGCCTCATTCATATTACATCAATAGTCCCTTGATGGTCCCTTGTGCGGATTCTTCTGCGGGCAGTCACATGTCGGATGTTCTGTGCTGGTTATTTGGGACTGAATGGGATGGACTTGTAAGCTAACCCGTTAGAAGCTGCTTTGCCGTGATCTGCCTTATGCGACCAGAGATGTACAAGAGCCATATTTAACAAACAGCCATGCCTGCACGGGGAGCATGCCATCGCTCGCTTCGTCGCTGCCATCACTGTCTTCGTGCGGCACGGCGTTTGAATCCAACGCCTGCGCAACGCCATGTCCAGATTGTCCACTGGCTCACAATGCAGTTGTACATCGTCGTGATTCGTCTTGCCAAGTGCATCACGGAGCCCTACGACCTCTTCCAACACCATGGCCATGAAGCGCACCTTCATGTCGCTGAAATCGCTCAAACGCAGCTTTCTCCTCGTATTCACAGGTTTCAGAACTTGATATTGCAGGTATGGCTTCCAGCTTGTGAAGTGAATGGATTAAGTAGTTAGCAGATGTGAGACTCGCGCGCCACGGCGCACCGATCCATTTCCCAGTGCCACTGGTGCCCCCGCGAATTTCAATCAAACAACAAGTATAGAACGAGCGCGCACGCACACGCACACGCACACGCACACGCGCACGCACACATGCACGCGCACGCGCCCGCGCACTCGCACGCGCACGCGCACGCACCCGCACGCGCACCCGCACCCGCGACCGCGCCCGCACCCGCACACACTCACACTCACACACACTCACCCACTCACCCACTCACCCACTCACCCACTCACCCACTCACCCACTCACCCACTCACCCACTCACCCACTCACCCACTCACCCACTCACCCACTCACCCACTCACCCACCCCACCACCCACGCACCCACGCATGCACGCACGCACGCACGCACCCACCCACCCACCCACCCACCCACTCACGCACCCACGCATACACGCACGCACGCACCCACCCACCCACCACCACCCACCCACCCACTCACCCACACACCCACTCACCCACTCACCCACACACACCCACTCACCCACACACCCACACACCCACACACACACACACACACAGACACAGACACACAAACACACACAGACACACAGACAAGCAGACGCACAGACACACAGACACACAGCGTGGCCATGTGTACATCGCAGGGTGCACTTTGAGCGCGCTCAGCTTACGTCTTGGTAGCTCTGCGCAAGATTGCTGAGACGATTCGGAGAAACAAAACAACAAACAAAGATGTAACAATCCTGGCGCCCACATAGAAGGAGCTTTGGAAAACTCAGGACAATGATGTATGAAGAAGGCGCAAGCCTCTCCAAGAACACAAATGTCCTGCTTCAATCGCTGCCTATTACGATGAGCCATCGAAAGGGCTTCACAGGCTAGTCAGGCTGCAGTGAACTGAGCAACCGCAATGGTGGTCGAAAGGTTGCGAATGGTCAGACGACTCGCAATCTTATCATCTAGACCAAACTTAGCTTTGGGAGTTCCGCTCTCAAAGATCTTCTGCGCTGCCGAAACATGCTTCTTCAAATTGGCAAACTGACCTTTGAAATCTGGCTTGGACTTGAGAGTTCGAAGCCATTCTTCAACTTGCTCGTCCTTTGGACCAACAGGTCGGGAATCCAAAACGCCAGCCGGAGGAAACTGAGGCAACGTCTGGGCAAGAGCGGCTTTGCCCGAGTTCTTGTTTGGCTTTAGCCTTCGGCCTCGCCCGAATTGGCGCATTCTCAGGCTCGTCTTCAGCAGATCCCTTAGTCGGAGTAAGTGAAAGGCCCGCTTGGGCAAGCTTTGCTTTAGCCCTGGCCAACTCTTCAATGGCGGTGGAGTCAGCAATGGATTCAATGGATTCGCGCATTTTGCCCATGAACTTGGAAGCATCCTTGTGCTTGTCAGGTGGGCTGTTGGTATGAAAAGATCTCAATATCTACACACCTCTTCAAAAGTTGGGTAAGAAAACTGCTTCGGACGTGGACCTTGTCCAAACAATTCCTTGGTATCGGCCTTCACTAAGAAGACGCAAGGAGAACTCAGAAAGTCCACGATGACTGAGTTCCCGTGCTCGGGTTGAAAACATTCTCAGGCACAGCCGGCTTGGTAGTGGCTGCCCAAGGTTGATCTTGCTCTTGCCAAGGCGATTGCGAACGCCAACGCCAAAGACGACGAAGCCTCCCACTCTGACTGTTTCCACCATGAGCTGGACATGATGGTGAACCTGACTGGCCTCAAAAAGGCCTATGGGGAGGATAAATTGGATATAACTGGATAAATCACAGCAAGGACGGAGTTCCGAACCTTTCGAATCTCAAGCCTGACGGGCGCGTGATCAACGCAGCATTCCTGTCGGGTTAGACTGTTTCAGAGTCCCAAGCACAAATACTGAGCCTGAACCAAGCAGTTTCAGATTGGAGGTCACAAGGCCTTTTTGAACCGATCAGGTTTCAACACAGTAGGAAACCCTACCGTAGATGGCACGCTGAACGAGAAACCGTCTAGAGCACACTCATGCAATCCTCCCTCTGCTCACTCGATCTTTCAGAGGTGAAGACTGCAAGGCAGAGCCTGCATGAACCCCACACTCTAGATAAAGTTGCGAAACAATGATGCTGCACAGCTTCCTGAATTGCGACGGGTAGGTCGGGTAGGTGCACTGGGCCTGACGCCCCTGCACATACAAACTGAGAAGGTGAGAAGCGCAACGGAGGCAGCTGCATTCTAACTTAGTTGCGACCTTGGTAACTGCTCACGATCGCACACGCACGCACGCACGCGCACCCGCACGCACACACGAGCGCTCAAGCACGTGCGAGCACACACGTGCACACGTGCAGACACACACACAGAGACAGAGCTGCTGTCAATCTTAGGACAATTGTCTCAGGATTCTCAGGGCAGGTCGGGTGAGTCGAACTGCGGCCCCATCGCTCCTTGCAGAAGTGTCCAAGAGCTGAATGCTCTGGCAGGCATGTTGAGGTGCTGGTCCAAGTTGCGATACGCTCGTCAGAATAATCAAACCTTCCAGCCGGAACTACGGACACTTCAGATTGTCCCAAATTGTCAAGGACTGCGCATGGATGCCATGTTCTGCGCTTGCTTCACACCTTTCTGCACATGATGCCTCAGCACCATCGAATTCACATGCGAAGAAACCGAGTGTCGGACACAGACCAGCTGCCCTGACTGACGGTGGGAGGCGAATTGTCAGAGCTGACTTCCAAGTCGAACTCCTCACAGACTGAAGCAACATGAGATGCAACACCTCCACCATCTTTCACCCTCAATGAGAGCGCACGCATGCAGGCCATGCTGCAGGTTAGCCTCGCGCATCATGCGCTGTCTTGGCGCGTCGCTCAGCACATACCTGAGGGCCGACGTGGCCAAAAGAGTTTTTTGACGGAGGTTCTCCACATTTCTATTGCATTAACTACAGCATTCCTGTAGCATTTCTGAGTTGAGGAGGGAGCCGCGCAATCTGGAAAGCAGCTCCAGGCTTGGCAATCCGCCGGGCCTGCAAGCGCGTTGCTCGTTATGCTCAGATGTGCTCAGACGTGTTCATGGTATACTCTGCTATTGATTGCTATTCGAACTTGAGAGACTTTCAGAGACATGTCGAGGCCCAAGCATTCTGCTGATACCAGCTCAGTGAGAACGTGCTCTCTGCCGGTGCAGAAAGGACGCGATCCAACCTGGGCGAGCAGCGTAAACGAAGCGATAACATGGAATTCCCGGAACTTAGCCCATCAAAACACCACATAGAGAACAAGGTTGCAAGCTCCATCATGTTCCATCTGCTTCGATTCCAATCCCATCCCCACTCTTCGTGCTTCTAGTTTGAGCGGGTAAGGCTCGGGTTGCCGCACAGTGGGATGAAAGATAATGAAAGCATAGTGCGGCTGTGCCATCGAACAGCCCGATGCACATATCTGCTACTGGTATCTCACACCAAGGTTGATTAAAAGGCCGCTTTGGCTTTAGCAAACCCTTCAAATCATTGCCTGAGTTCGCCGGCTCGCCTGGAGGCCTAGAAGTGGCCGGTGCCCACAACACATTGCAGCGAGCAAGCTTCATAAACCTGAAATACAGGCTATTCTTGCTTTTGTTGTTTTCGCGTTGTGTGTAGCTATGTTCCAGGTTTCGCATACTGATGCTCTGGCCTGTCCGGTCCTTGGTCAACATTACGCTCTGGTGTAGGGTCTGCATGCGGCAGTAGCCAAGAAAAGCCAACCTTTGTTCGCTATTGGAAACCTATGCTACCTCGGTAGTTTCGAAAGAAAAATTCTCTTACCTTAATGTTTTACTTGGAAACATTACTTTCCACCAGATTTTTCACAGGACAACCATTTTCCTCTCCTCTATATATGCACCCTGCATCTCAATCACGTTAGCATACGAGTAGGAATCTCTATTTCCGTGAGTTTAAGACACGCCCATTCTCGCAAGCAATGGCTCTTGCTGGCACTATGTTCACGAAAAAAATCGGAGAAGTGTTTGGGAGGGTCACAGCCCCCCCGTTTTGTAAACGCAATGCTCGCATGACGGACTGGGAACGGATTCATATGCCTCTTTGAAGCAACTCCTCTTGATGGCGTGATGCACTTCCGCAAAGCAAGCTCGCGCGGCCTGAAAAATCCAGGTCTGGATTTGTTCGACGCAATGCCTTCGATGGCACGGCGTGCTTTGAAGCAAACTTGCACGAGTAAAAAAGGGGCCCCCCGCCCACTTCGCAAACCGTCATGCCTGCATGACGGGTTTGGAAAACATGTTTCTGAAGCAATTCCTCTTGCTGGCCCAAACCCTAAACCCTTGACTTTTTTGAACGGTTGAATGGATGACTTATTGCATGTTGATGTTTGTTGTTACGTGTTGCGAGTTTTATAGGCTTTGCCGAGCTTGTGTGCTGCTGTTTGGGCGCCTACAGTTGTTCCATCAGGCATTTTGGTTGAGACAAACAAAAAGTCACGGGGCTTAAGGGAAGCTAGGGTGCCAACAGAGAACATTCAACAAACATGCGAAAATCAAAGCAAACGCACACGGCGAAAAGCAACAAGTCAAAGCTTAAGAAAGTGCAAAGCCCGCAGACTGACAAAAGCAAAAAAACAAAAAAACAGGAAGCAAAAGGAAGATAAGCAAACGCCGAAGACCAACAGCAAAAGCAAAGAGATGGCACACTTGAAGAAACATCACAAGAGCCAAAACAAAAACTCCTCAAATGGGATTCCCTCAAAATCTGGCAGGTCGCGAGTCGCGCTCTTGGGCTCTTGCTGAGCCAGTCGCAGATCGATGATGCCAATCGCTTGCTCGACGAGAGTTCCGTTTTTTGCCAGTCGCAGCCCAAAAGAGAGAAGAGGAAGGAAACAGGTAAAAAGCAAGAGAAAGGAAGAGAACGGAAGAGAACGAAAGAGTGTGTGCCCGGATGTGCCCGGTTTGCCAGGAAGGCAAAATTGAGTTCCCGGTCCACATTGCCCGTGTCACGCGCCATTGAGAGTCTACCCCCACGCTCGTTTGCGTGATTTCCCGGCACCAAGCTGCACAGCACTCAAATTGGTTGAGTTTCTAAGGGTTTCTCTCCTCTCAGATACGGCTTGAGCTGTGGTGGATGCAACACCCAAGGCCACTCGCTCGCTTACAGCGACGTTCCATCTGGTGTGACAAACTGGACAGAGTCCACGGTGTTCAGGTCATCCAATCTAAGACTGCTCATCCGGATGAGTGGGAGAAAGCTGACAGACTATCTTGGAACAACTGCCAGTCCACTGTGGTTAATGCAAGCATGTTCCGTCGCATCTCGTGCTTCATGCTTGTGAACCCCGGTGGGAAGAGCCGGGCGAATGCTTCAGAACCGCTCAGTGGCCTTTTGCTCAGTTACACGATGTTGCCTAGCGTCGCTGGTCTGGCAACATGTGCAAGATCGTTGTAGACTGAAATACCCTGCTACTACTCACTTCGTGGGCACAATAAAAAGCATACCGCATACCCGACCAACTGCAGGAATCGCTTGGGGTCCCTTCAGCAACATACTGTGCTGACAGCTTGGATGCTGAAGACAATTAATCATGACATGGTCTTCTGCAACGAGTACAGAAGAGTTGCCTCGAACGTAGTCTTCCAAACTGAAACTTGCAACGCTGACGTCATTACAGAGTACTTCCTGACAGGCTAGCAATCACGTCCATATTGCTCACCTAACACAGGCCCAAACCCTGTCGATTGCCAACACTGACTTTGCTTGATTCTCCCGGCACGAACTTTATTCCCACTTCTGGCTGAGGAGCCTGACAATATCAACCGGCATCAAAAGAGCATGATGTCGTGCCGCCTTCAAAGCGAGCCTTGCCCAGTTTCAAGCGCAGGTTTGTTCAGGATTGCATCGTAGGTGCAACTTTTTTGCCAACCCGACTTAAGCGGGTCGAATCCCCTACTTTCCTGTCCATCTTGCTCTTTATCTGATCCTTTGGCTGTATTCCTTGACCGGCGAGAGCAGTCCAGAGCCAAGACCGTTCCAGGAGATAGGAACACGAAAAGCACTTTGAGAGCACTTTGAGAGCACTTTGAGAGCACTTTGAGAGCACTACGAAGCCAAGAGAACTCCGGGACTCGAGTATATCAAGAGCTCAAGACACTCCAGGACCACTCCAAGAGCGATTCGTCAAGAGCAACCGAAGACAGTCAAAACTTCTATTCACCAGAGGAACAACCCAGAAGGAGGCAAGAGCACCTCTTCTCGCGACAATGAAGCCGCTAAAGCAACGGCGCTTCTGCACTTGACGAGGAGACAGCCAAAGAAAGTACGCGCAAAATCCGTTACCCTTTGCTCTTGACGCTAGAGCCCCATAGCGTTGGCTTGGTGATGGGTTCAAGAACAAACTTTGCTTGGCGAATCCCACAACAACTTTCCAAGCTCAAACGCTCCCGGGATGGTCGACAAGATCCTGAAATACTATGAGACCGAGTAGGCGACCTGAAGGACAGGTCGCGGTAGTCCCACATCCATATGCCTGCCATCATTCAAGCTGCAGAACATTGCAGTACCTCGCTGTGTCAATTCCCGCACTCCACATTACCCCAGGCCACAAAAGGGCTTGGGCAATTCTGGAACTTCCTGAACAACATTTTCTGTGGTCAAGTATTGAACCACTCGGAGAGCCCAGGCCAAGACACCTTCCCAAGATCGCGAGACTATGCGAGGCCCATTTGTCCGCAGGCTCGGACATCAACCGCATTCTTCAACAAACCACTGGGTCATTGTCACCTGCGTTGCACCTCTTCACACGCCTTAACTGTTCTTAGCTCTTGTCTGCTCAAATGCGGAGGCTGGACTCTCACTGCACATCCTCGATGCGCCAGAACCTGGCCTCTACGGCTGGTGTATGGCTGGTGTGCGTGCATGGATGCGTGGGTTGCATCGTGCGTCTCAGTGTCAGTCAGTCAGTGAGTCGGTGTGGGTGTGTCAGTGTGCGGGCGCAGGGCGCATCGCCTTTCTTTTGTCAGCGTCCGCGCACTGGAGTAGCGGAGTGCGAACATGGGCCCCAAGGGGACGGTAATGGAAAGCACTTTTCCGTTTTTTTGGGTGGAGTGTTTTTTTAGGGGTTGGGAGATGGGAGGGGAACCCGATCCGGTTGATGCAGAGTCAAGAGGAAGACGCAGAAACTTTCCCAAGTCAAAGGCTTGTCGCCCGACTGTCTAACTAGAGTAGTTTCCAGATTCTGTGGATGATCGAGCTGCCCGTGTCGCAGAGCTGTTGCAGCGTGGGGAGCCAATTCTCATCCCCCCATTTCGGACCAGCTGACAGCCCCTCGGGTGCCTGCTCCTTCTTCCAGCAGCATCGATGCATTTCGCTCTTCTTGCCCGGGGTACGGATCAACAACTACCTCGCAGGCCAATGCGATCCAATGCGGGCGAGCTGAGCAGCCTCATCAGCATACGGTGCCCGAGGACCTGGCCATCATCAAGCCACAGGACAGGGCCTCGGAGGTAATGAGCCCGCCAGGCCTCAGGGTGAAACACAAGATGTACAAATACGAAAGAGATGTGTCATGACAGCCATGACTGCAAGTTCTTGAGAATGGACTGAATAGTCCAGCTGCAGCGCTTAAACCGGGCAAGAAACTTCGAGATGACCACATCAGCAACGGCCAGGAGCTCGTGGATGCAACTGGAGCAGGCCAGACGCTGCGAGAAATCCGCAACCCCAATGCCGCCCAACGTCCTAACGCGACAAGCTCAATGCCGTCGTAAACGAAGTGCTGAGGTTGCCGGCGCAGTGAAGCCGAGAAGAGCTACTCGATGCCTGAGCACTCGAATGGCATGCGCACGGCAATGTCCTGTACCAAGCCCGAGTTTCTGACCGATCGGGCACTGGCACTTTCTCCAGCCTGGAAAGCTGCGCAGCACAGGACTTCCTCTTTTCAATTTGTAGGGTGTTGCTAGGGCCGTGAGGGTTTGTATCCATTTTGTGGAACAACGTGTACCGGGATGCTCACTCTGCCCTGGAATCAGCTTGGCGACCGCAAACAACCACCAGAATACAAGGCGTCTCCTCTGTTGCCACAAGCGATGGGCGGAAAAAAACTAAAAGCACTGCACATGCGGCCGTCTGCCCTCGCTTCAAAGGTAGTACACGCACATGTCAAGTTTAGTCCAGCTGGATCAAGTTCTTGAAAATGTGAAGAACGCTCCTGTCGGTGGCGCCATGATGTAGCACTCTTTTCTCGTGAAGGACTTCTTGCAGCAAGAAATCTAGGAGCAGAAACTGAGGTCACAGCCTGCCAGTTGACATTTGAACAATCACAGGCATGTCGGAGATGGGTAAGAAAGCCTCGTGAAGAGGAGCATCCTGCGCGTTTTGTGGTGCAGCAAAAAGGCCAGCCATCAGTCCAACCACCTACCTCGCTCTTGCAACATGGGTCTTCCTTGCATTTGTGTAGCTCCACTCCTTATACCTGAATCTTGCCATTATTCTTGGTAACAAGACATCTATCTTCGTTCAGCCGGACCTGCTTCACAATCGTGCCAGAGCTACAGAGAATCACACGTGCAAAACAAGCCTTCACTCTGGCACAGTGCAAAAAGTTCAGTCCATTTGGTTGAGGAACCGTTGTCTGCGTCCATCTCTAGGCAGGTGGCGGATGGAGTTCAGCGTATCCTTGAGCGAGACAAAAACAGAAAAACACGGAGAATGTCCAAGGAGATCTACGAAGTTCAGACATCGTGATGAGGAAACACCGAGAAGGAGGTGTGGAGTATTGTGATTTTGGTGGAGTCCTTGAACTTGAGGGGCCCCGGACCGAGCACACAAGAGGAGGCAACGGTTGAAATGTCGTTTTCACTCGCGCATAACGTTTGGCCTTGTAACGCACTCCACGAGGGGGAGGGGGCGGGTGGGCAGATCGTCTCGGGATGTTCGGGAACAGCAAAGTCAGTTTGTCTTCCAAAAGTAGGACCACTGGAGGGGTAGGGGGAGTTGGGGGGTGCCGGCCGGCCACCCCCTTTTTCTCAAACCTTTCCGAGGATGAAGTTCAGCATTTAACGGTCAACATGCACTTGGCCATGTTGCGTCTCGTCAAAGCTTTCGCCAAAGCAACTTTCCTTTCGCACGCCTGCTCGCAGATCTTCCGCCGTGTCCTGCGAATGTAGATTGCATTCCTTGCCAGGACCTGAAAATCATCTTAGCAGTCTAAGCAGATACATGTGCACAGGAGCATGTGCCCAATCTCCGTGCAGCGGCATTTCCGTTCAATACAAGCTAGAGACATTATAATCCCTTCCCCAGTATTAAATGCCCCCCCCCGCCCGGTATGGAAATCTGGATCCGGGGCCAGAATTTCTTTTACTAGGCGGTTCGGGTTTGAGAAATGTAGCTCGAAAGCCTGCATGTGGCAGCGTTTTTTAACATTGAATTTCAGTTGAATTTTGATGAGTTTTGGCAAGACAATGTTAGACATTTAGGTCTTGCAAGCCGCTCAAATCCGTTATTGATTGTGACCCCCCCGCTTCCGAGGGGGGGTCCTGCCAATAATTTCTTATATTCGGGAGGGGATTAATAATCGTATGCAGGGACGAAGTATTCGAGAGCTGCTTGCTTCGCGCTTGCTGTCTGGGAGGGCGGACTGATCCGGGATTCGACTGCTAAGAGTAGGCGCATTCCCTTTGCTGCAGTTGGCGAAGAATGCTGATTGCCCTCTTGATGTACTGCTCAACTGCCACCATCCGAGGAAGAGGCATAAAACTGCGGCATGATCCTGGCAATTTACGGATGGTTGTGGCTTTGCCTCCGCTACGAAGACGCTACTTCTGTGCCAATCTCTGCAATGCACCTGCTGTGCATCTGACTCAAACCGATGCACCGCGATGCTGACCATTGTCTCAAGTGCTAAGAAGGCGCTAACACATGCCGGAAGTGCGGTATGCCGCTCACAGTTATATCTTCTTCCGGAACTCCATCAGCCGCGAGCTGATACTTGGCCTGAATCAGCATACCACCACAGATGTCCAGTCGGTGACCATAAACCGCACAAAACATGCTGGCTGCACAATTTCTCTGGGCACGAAATAATGGTCGGTCGGCCTAAGCGTGACAGAAAAAGACTGGTGGACGATGGCCAACGAGCGTCTCCGCAGAAGCCGCTATTTGGTCAGTCTTCCTCTTGTACACTCGGACAGGGACTGCTGATACCACCAAGCATGCACATCCATGTCGGTAACCTCACACGGATCATTTCTTACAAGTCGCCGTAGCAGCGCAATGGCTACTGCACTGGCCGAGGCACGAGCAACAGTTACCTGTGGAACTTTCAGCCCGTGCCTCCCGGAATTTGAGAACGATAGCTGCTAGCTGCCACGCAGCAATGCAACGACTCAAGGAAACAGCGAGGTACTAGTATCGCCTTTCTTGCAAAGCTATGCAATGGTACAAACTACAACAAAGACAAGGAGGCCTGCGGCGAAGTGATGCCACAAGTTCTGGGGCCAAAAAATGCGTATGCACCTGCGATGTTTCACAATCCTTCTAGCAATGCCTGGTGGATCGCAGTATGCTGATCGAATAAGCTCGCAAGCAGCACCATCACATCGGGCTTTGCTTCGCACCTCATGCTGTTCACGGCGCGCAACATTTGCGTAACAATGTTGCATGAGTATCCTTATGCGGCCGTGGATCGGACAACCCTGCATGATGCATGCGTGCATGCGTGTGAGTTCTGCAGCACGGCGCCAAAGCATTGTTGTGTGTTTCGCCAAAAGCTGTTATCTAGCTGCAGTGTTGTGTTTGCCTTGGCAAGTGTAGCCGACAGTGCAGCGGATGGAAATGTACGAAATAGAGTAGCAAAGCTGAGCTTCTGCCTCCCTGGCCCACTTTGCCACGAACTTTGCTGTTCGATGCACACTAGTTGCGCCGCTTGATCAGTGCTTTGGGGCCAGCATTGCTCCGTGTCTGCTTCAGTGTGATGCACAGCGATATTGGTTAACAGGTGCGTGTCTATGCATGCCGAGGTGATCTCCGCTACCGACCCGATTCATGGTTCAAGCCTCTCGGACTTCTGAATCAGCAGGACAGCAGTTGGGTGTGAGCACGATGATGCAAAGCAGAGGCGAAACCCAATCATTGAACTCTGTTCGGAAGCACGCAGCATGCACAGAAACACCTCGTAAGGACCTGACACCAGCTGCATGAAATTGAGCAGAAAGCTCTGTGTAATACGCCGTTGCAGAGCATTGCCACCCGTGAAGGAGTCATGGACATTGTTGGCACGGTCGAAGAGGAAGCCGACAAACAGCCCACCCAAGTTTCCACACACAGTCTCGCCTCCAACGAGTCGCAAGTACCTGCCATGGCTCAAAGTTCAAATTTGGCTTACGCCTTACGCTCAGCCTTACAACCCAACGCATGCTCACAGCATGCAACTAAGACAAGACAAGCCAAGCAAACCAGTCTTTGTAGAAATAAATCAAGGTGCGATCCTGAGCATCTAATGTTGCAAGACAGTTTGTGGCATGCCTCATGACCAATGTGTTGCGTGTCAACTTAACGTAAGGCCACGGCAGCATATGGTGGCTCCATAAGATCCACCACACGCACTTCAACAGACTCATCCATTCGATTCAAGGCGGAAGCGAGGGCCTCCGGCAGCTTGCACCAGAGTGGGAACAGTGGGCCATCAAAACTCACACGACCTCCTGCATCCTCCCAAAAATCCCAAAGTCTGGGTTCTTTGATTCTGCATCCATGTTCACTGGGAGTCCAGGATGACTCGCACACACAGTGCAAGATGTTCCAGGGAACGCTCTGCTCTGCCCTTCCTTCAGACCATCCAGCAATTGCGACGTTCCGAGTTCAAAGGTGAGGTTCGATTAAGTGTAGATTGACATGTCAGTCGATGCCTGTGAGAGACGGGATGATTGCGGATGTTTTGATTTGGGCCTCCTTTTTCAATTTGTCGACATCATGCATCCAAGCGATTCAGAAGATGCCCCGATATGCCGGGGACTTCCACGCGCTACAATCGCTTCAGTACCAAGGCTGGGTTCAATGGCAATCCTAGCATGTCAAATCCCGACGGCTGAGCTGCACGTGCTTGCAAGAACGTGCGGACAATCAGAAAAAGGAGTTTGTACTTTACACGGAAGACTGGACGCAGGCTCCGATTTCTGACAGACCTGAGGCCTCCCTCATGCAGATAGTATGAACAAGGCGAAATATATTTGATCGGGAATGTGTTGGGGTCTGGTTGCGTTGGCCTGCTATGCTTTGCTTAGATTGCCTCATGCTGGAGAACCTGGCAACACATTGGCAGAAAGCGCACCAAATTTGAAGCACCAGTCAGCTCTGCATCGACCAGCCGGGCCTGTGCAGCCCGGGAGTGGCCAGACCCGACTGATGCATGGCAGATGAGAACCTTCCGGACCTTCCATGGCACGACAGCTTTCATTAGGCACTTACAGGGCCTTCAGTTAAAAGTACATTCGCGAAGATCGCCGATCTTTGAGTGCAAGGTGATTTTGGTATCTCTGGCTTCCCATGATCATGATTGCCATCATTTGCTATTTCAGTTGCCCTGACATAGTTAGCGAGGGTTTTCGAACACAAAGGATCTTGCAAATGAATCTTGGATGACACCCTCGCCAAGCACCTCGGACAACTCAATGATAGCAGGGGTTGAGACCAATACAACCCTTATCAGGCACGGCAACACTCGAACAACAGCGCCGATATTGTAAAGGGACATCAAACCGTCCCACTGCGTCCCATTCTCCCAGCCAAAGGGTGCCTTGCCACTTCGTCTCGAGTCCTCACAAAGTATTCCACACTCAGAGAACTTCAGACGCAAAGCAGACTGTGGCATGGCCTCGGCAACTCGAGTCCCTAACATTACTTCACATAGCCCTGGTGGTCAGAGGAAGGTGGAACTTGTGTGCAGATTCAACACACCAAGAAGACAAACCTTTGCTGAGCTTGTGAAGTCTTGCCTTGGCCTGGTGTTATGATGGGAGCCCTTCTGAAAGCCCTGAGAAGCCTCTTGTGCCACCTCTCGTAAATCAGCACAAGATAGCACAAGCCAACATTAGTGAGTCTCCTGGTTGTGTACCGCAGTGTGGATCAGAGCTCGGTATTGTCGAATTTTGCAGAAGGTGGTCGTCACATGGACTACCTTGCAAGCTGCAAATGTTTTCTTTGCATTCTGCAAGACACATGGCACTTAGCAAGATATGGCCAGTAGCATGACAGCTTCAAGTGTAAGATCACCGCCGTTGCAAAGACTTTGGCCATGAAAAGGGCTAGCACCAGTAAGACCATCCAAAGGAGTACTTCCGAGGCGTAGAGTTGCCTCAGCTCAACAAGATGGAGGCACCCACAAGCGCCCGCAATCCGACGGGAAAAATTTTAAGGTCGCTTCCTCCAGGCCTGCCACGTCCACAGTCCAAAAATCTGCATGAAGCCCAAGGTGGCAAGTATCTTAGATCAGTTGTCTCATCGATCGTGTCGCTAATGCCGTCCGCAATTCGCTGGAGCAGCGCCCTCGCAAGTCTGTGCAGCAGGCCACAAGGAGCACTGCAAAAAACCCAGCCAGCCCACACCTTAAGAGGCGCTGCGCTCCGTAGCCATGTGGCTCCGTGAGTTTCAGGAAAACTTGGAGGAACATGGACCAAGTGGAGAGGAAAATGTTCTGAGTTCCACACCAGCCATAGTCCATTTGTCAAGGACACAGCCGCAAAGACTTGCTCAGCCCTGTTGGGAGCAGCTGGGACTACATGACTGAAGCCAAGTCAGAAACAATGCCAACCTGTCTTGCCGGCCAAAGGGCTCTCAGTCCTTCGCTGTCGTTTGGTTGTTCACTCTTTCACTCTTCCCCCTTCGTTGCATGTGTTTCCATGAGCCTCGTATCTGAGTGTCGACTTGCGCGTTGCCGCTCCATACCTGAGGCGCTACACACTCAACGAAAACAGCATACTCACCTGATTTAGCTTTGCTCACAGATACTCACAGCAGCATGGAAAAAGGCCATATGCGCCTCACGTGGACTTTGAGTCCGAGACGGACACGTGCGGACAGTGCCCGGCGCCTGCCAGCGGAAGCAAAGGAAGCGAAGGAAGCAAGGTCAACCCGGTGCAAAGACAAACAACTCATTTCAGAGCCGACTTTTTAAAGCAACGTTTTCCTTAAACTGGAAGCTGCCAGGACGAAACTGAAGAGACCGGCTTGGGTGAGAAGCGCATGAGCATCGTCATTCAATGTTCGTTTACCTTCGCTTCTGCCACCCACCATGGCTTGGTGGGACTTTGTGCATCCTGTATGTTTTTGACCACGGGCAGGCTACACCAGAGTCGGACTGAAGAGCCCCAGGAAGAGCACTGAGATGCCTGAAGCTGCATCGAGGGGCATGCTTCGAGACTCAGGATCAGTGATCCGCAGGGCTTGTAGTAACTTTGTAGTAGCTTGCTGTAGCAGCTTGCTGTAGCAGCTTGTAGTCCTAGAGCTGGGATATCTTCTCAAAGGGCTGTTCTTGAGGGCAAGTTTTATATCTGCATGGGTGCTGGTACACAATGCAACCCTTGCGACTGGTATCATCGTATCTGCCATGGTGCGGGTCGAAATCTGACATTGCGATGTTGCGTACCACGATTTGTGTATCCAAGCTGGCAAACGGCTTCAAACCCCTGCTGCTGAACCTTCGCAGTCGAGAAACTCAAAATTGAACTCGCGCTTGCTTACAATGGAACATGTATTAGATGCTTGTAGGAGATTGCACAAGAGACTGGGAACACTCGGTTTGCAATGAGATCTGCTTTTGTCACAGGGCCGTGGCATCTGCTTCTGTACGCCGATGGCTTTGCTCTGCTGTAATAATGATCAACTGATTCTGCCAATGCGCGAAGGACAAGCACTGTCCAAAGTTTGTCAAGACTTGCTCGTGCAGGTCATGACATCTCGAAAAAATTTCGCCGGTCTCAAACGCCAATGATTTGCTCCACTGCATCCAAGCCTCATCAGGTGTTGCGCATGTGGACATGCAGTGGGTCAACCATGGTCAACCTTGCCCCATCGCTTTTTCACAGTGCCTGTCTCATTCTCGGCAGCGATGATTCCAATGGCAGCAAACATGGCAAAGCGGCCATTGTTGATTTCTCGGTTACGCCATTCGGTATCGTACCTCGACGCAAACCACATAAGCCGGCACAAACTCATCCAGCTTCGAGCCTACAAGCGCAACCAAGCCGCTGTCCCACATTCTTCTCGACCAGGCCCAAAGGGTCGCCGAAGTCGCCGGGCTGAAGGGCAGGACATGCTGGGAGATGTCAAGATCTGTACTTTGCAAAAGTCCAGACCATAGGACCGCAGTGTCGTGTTCAAGACAGATGCACCTCCTTGCCATCTTGCTCTTCGAACGCGCCTGTCTCAAGGTAACCTTTCATCAGGTTTGAATAGTGTTCAGGCTCACATCTGCAGCAGTGCGAGCCAGCCTGCGAGCCCTATGAGGACGAGGAAGCCCAAACCACCCAACCCTGATGTGATGGCTTCGATGCCACGCGGCACACCACCAAACCTTGTCGTCGGCTGCACGACGACAGGAAGGATTCAAATAGAAAGATCTGCGCTGCGGCTGTCAGTTGGCAAGGTGGGATGCAAGGACGGGACCCCGGAAAAGTCACAAAGTGCTGGAACACAGCACCGGCAGCGGCCATCATGGCCTGGAAGGGTACTGACAAGACAGGCTTCAGTAGAGCACCGCGCTGACGTGCAAAAGCTGACACCTGAGAAGCACACAACCCTCCCATGCTTCAACTCAGCTGTTCGATACCTGTCAGATGCGACATGTCAAATTGAGTTATATTTAAAGAAGTTCTCGTGCTTCTTATAATGTTGCACCCGCTTTAGTGGATGGGACCGCTAGTATGCGATGTTCCGAAAATCTTATACAGAACCCCCATTGTTTAGGGTGGTTCACTATTATGCGATGCTGTCCCGGCTGGGGTTGAAGGGCGGGGGGCCGGGGAGCCAAAAACTAAAAAAGTTTTGAATAAGAAACTCCGGATTCTTTGGTGTCCAGCCTTATTTAAATTCCTTGTAAATTTCATTACGAAACAGTGTCGAAACAGGCCCCAAACAATTTTCCAAGGGAGTAGCCCACGAGCTGCCCTGATTCGCTTTAGCAAGTTGTTTCGGTGGTCCGCATTAATGCGGAGCCCCGGCGACCGTGGAGCTACAAAGCCTGGAAAGCTTAGAAACTCAAGCTTCAAGGCTTCCCCTCAACCCTCGACCCCTAGCTGCCCTACCCCAGCCCCCGTCCCAGCCCCATCCCACATCATTAAGGATCCCCGAAAACCCCAAAATTGTTTGGGGGGGGGGGGGGGGCCCCACACTAAAGCGAGTCCAAGATTATGAGACACTTAGAAGCGAGAGAAGCACAAGCATCTGTTGATAATCGGAGCCCTGTCATGTCTTGCCTAATTGTGACTCGGTTCCTGCGCCCAGCTGCCAACCACCCGCCCCGTGCCATCCCGGGCCCCTCCCCATGAGCTGGCACCGCCGAATCTTATTCAGAAGTGCGTTTTAGGGTGCAAGGGGCCAAATCTGCATTCCCCAAATGTGCCGCTCATGACTGACTGTCGCGGTAGTTGTTTGTCGGAATCTACCATGGAAGGTAGGCGCACTTATCCGCCGAGGCCGGAGGACTGAGGCGTTTAGATCCAGGTCTAGGGAACCTTAGATAGTTGCCCACCCCCTAACCCCCTGTCAGGGCACAGTTGCGCGGCTAAGCTTTTTATGACCCGACATGGATTCCTCCCCGTACCTAGCTGACCAGTGTCCAGCTGCGGACGACTTGCCGGGACCAGGGGGGATCTTGGGGCCATACTCGGCAGATGTGAGGCGGCTTCGCAATAGCGGTTAATTAAACACCACTGAGCGTTTGCAACTTGAAGACAGGACACATACAAAGATTGCATCACTTGCAGGCACCTGAGGAACTTCTCCTCCTCGCCTGCAAATCAAAATTGCGGTGCGTACTGGTGTGCACAAGAAGGTTCTGAGATTGACGGCTGCCAAATTTTCCTCCCCAAAGCAAGTAGATGAAGAACGGCATACGTTCGCAACCACAGCCCGATGGATCAGCACGGACCCTGCGTATTGTTCCTGCATTGACAAGTTGCTCGCGATCAACGGTTGCCCGCGACGTTTTCGGTATTAAGGCCTGACTTCGCTTCGCTGACTTCGCTTCCGGACACGGGATAGTTTGCAGGCTGATTTCGAGGAGGGCAGGCATTCCAAGGAAAAGCCTTGTTTTCCAGATTCGAAGTGCCGCCGAGATCATATAATGTAGTATAAGACTGATGAAGCCAGTGATCAACAAATGGGATCCACTGGGATCCATAGTAGACTCTTCATCGCAATATCGCTGTCACGCTGTCTTGTCCTTCGATTCAACAAAGCACACCCCATTGCAATACCGCAGCTGACAGCTCACATGAAAAATTCAAAACATCTCACTGCTGTCGCTGCTTGCGGCTCTAGGCCTTTGCACAGGTTTGCCGGATCCCAGAAGCCCAATGGAGCGGTGACGCCCACCTGCCTGCAGAGGCTGAGGCTGGTTGCAGCATGGGCATCTTGAGTGGGAGAATGCAAGGATGCAAAATGCGATGTGCGCAAAGCGAGGTGCTTAGAGCCCTGGCACCGACTTTCTGTTGGCCCTCTGCCCACTCCAAGCTCAGCTGCTCGACAAGAAGCAACCCATTGGTCCCCCGGGATACCAGACCGAAAAGTCATTGTCTTATTCGCTCGGAAACAAGTGTTCGAACTCCAAGTTACATCCTCTTCCCGGCTCTTCAACCTTGTTGAAGCCCTAGTAAGTAGAAAAGTGGCTGAACTCAGGCTAACAACATTGAGCAAATTGAACATGTGTATTTGTTAACATAAGACAACACGAGTTCTGTGTTCTGTCACTACTTCCCTTGTATGAAAGAAAAGTGGCCCGAAGTCCGAAGATCCCCCTTGCTCTTGCCAGACCGTCCGCAGAGGCATCCCAAGGCTGAGGCTTGGTGATGTCAAATCCAACCGCTGCCTGCGCCAAAGTGTTGAGAAAAATGAGCTTTTCAACATTTTCAATACAATGCTCTCACGACTGTTATAATCTGTTATATCTCGTGGGGGGCAAGGGCGCAGTCACCCCAAGAACAGCAGTCGCCTCCTCTGCTGGCTCTTCGGAACTCTCCTCGCGAACAGCTCGATTGCCACATTGCCAAACACAACCCTGCCCAACAGGTGATTCCACACCAACATATCGACCCTCCCGAAAGACCCAAATGCCTCGACGGCAGCTTCCTTCTCTGGAGGAGTCGAAGGTGCCTCTAGCACGACGAGCTGCGAGCTATAAGTGATGGCACTCCACATCAGTTCATGGCAGAACATCTGCAAGCGCCCATTTACGAGCACCACCATTTTCACCTGTCCAATCCTGTTGTGCTCGACTCGCTAACATGCTGACAGCAAGCTCGGCGCAGCCTCGATTGCCCCACCCTGCCCACTATAGACGGCAAACTCCAAACAAAAGCCTACGCGTTGTCTTCCAAGCCTAATTGCGTTCCACTGAGAAACAAAGCTTCCATTCGCGAGTTCCAACCATGTTCCGCTCGGGAAACCTCAAAATTTCATCATTCTCCGAACACTGAAAACGGATCACTGCCGCTGTCCCCGAACTCTGCAGCTCCCCCATGCCTACACGAGTCTTTCAGTTGTTGTTGTGACTCCATTCGCTGCAGCTTCTCTGAACAATTCCTGCCTCTGCTTTCTCTGCCTTGCGTGCAACACGTGCCGCACGGACCTGTTCGACAGCGATTCCAGGAATCGGCTAGCTCGCGGCTCGACCAGAGTCTCAGTGCGCAGCGAAGGTTGCAGCCGCGGCGGCGCCCACAAAACTCACCAACAAGCCAGAATTACCTTTCGTGCGCAACTGTGAGAGAGGAGGAAGTAAGACTCAGACTAAGACTAAGACTAAGACTGAGACTGAGACTAGGACTCGGACTAGGACGATGACAAAGACAAAGACCAAGACTAAGACTAAGACCAAGACCAAGACCAAGACCAAGACCAAGACCAAGACCAAGACCAAGACCAAGACCAAGACCAAGACTCAGTAAGAGTGACCAATTATGTTTGCTGTACTCGAGAAAGGCTTGAGAAAGGAGCTGAGAGCGGGGCTCCGAGTGCACATATCGGCTCAAGATAGAACTATCTGCCTTTTGCTTGTGCATACGATTCATAGCGATTCCACACTGCGCTGGGCAGGTGTCGACGGGGCACTGAGGTTTCAGAGCAGGTGAGAAAATCTTGTCCTTCCCCCTACCCCGCCCTTGCTGGCCGTCGGCCTTCTGCGAAGCAGAATTAGGCCGGACGCCAGTGCCGCCGACCCCCGCGTGCCCCCGGTGCCCAGAGGGCGCGCATCATGAGCATCAGCGGGTCCAGCCCGGGACCGCAAGGCGCGCATCAGGAGCATCAGCGGCTCCCGGGGCGGGACCCCGGGGGCGCATCAGGAGCATGATGCCCCCCAAAGGGCGGGCATAAGCGACGTGTCTAAGCCCGGGGCTAGGAAAAAGGGAGCGTAGGGGCCTTATAAAGTGCTTAGAAACTTTCAGGGACTCTAGGAGCCTCAAACGCTTAGAGATTTGAAGGGAGTTTAGGGGCCTGAAAATGCTTAGAAACTTTAAGGGAGTTCAGGAGCCTCAAACGCTTAGAGATTTTAAGGGAGTTTAGGGGCCTCAAAATGTTTAGAAACTTCCAGGGAGTTTAGGAGCCTCAAGCGCTTAGAGAGACCCCGACCCTGTGACGGATCTGCTCGCCCCGCGCTTCTGCCTGCGCTGCCCGCCCATGGGCGCAGCTCCTTAAAATCCGGCCTGGCCGTCGTGGACAATTGCCTAAAGGCTTGCCTTTATGCGGGCAGGAAGACAGAGGAAGGTCGGAGGGGAGGTGGTGGAAGTTCAAACTGAATCCGAACGGACTAGCGATGCACATCCGCCTGTCGAGCCAGCAGCTACGCAGCAGGCGGGGGGGAGTCAGCAGGCGGAACATGCTGTGCCGTTGCGTGCGGGCAGCAAACACACTTGTACACGTACATCCACGCGCACGCAGAGGATTATATATGGGGTTTCGGCTGTCCCTTCCTGTTCTTTCTTCTCTTCTGCTTCCTGTTCATTTGTTTTCTTACTTTTTTTTATTTTTCTTACTTGTCTTCTTGTTTTTTTATTGTTGTTATTATTCTTCTTTCTCTTCTTCTTCTTCTTCTTATTCTTCTTATTTTTCTTCATTTTGTTATTCTTCTTTCGTTTCTTTTATTCTTATTCTTTTTCTTCTTTCTTTTATTATTATTCTGCTTATTCTTCTTTATTTTCTTATTATTCCTGTTTTCTTTCTTTTCTTCTTTTCATTCTTCTTTATTTTCTTCTTCTTCTGCTTATTCTTCCTTTTTTATTGTTATTTCTCTTCTTCTTCCTCTTCTTTTTCTTCCTTTACCCTTTCTTCTTGCTATTGTTATTCCTTTTCTTTTCTTCTTCTTATTCTTCTTTTTCTTCTTCTTTGTGTTATTATTCTTCTGTTTATTCTTCTTCTTCTTCTTCTTCTTCTTCTTCTTCTTCTTCTTCTTCTTCTTCTTCTTCTTCTTCGTTCTCTTCTTTTTTTCTTCCTTTTACCCTTTCTTCTTGTTATTATTCTTTCTCTTTTCTTCTTCTTCTATTTATTATTATTTCTTTTCTTCTACTTCTGTTTCTTTTTCTTTCTCTTCTTATTATTCTTCTTCTTTCTTTTCTTCTTACTTATTTTCTGCTTCTTCTTTTTCTTCTTCTTTCTGTTCTTCTTCTTTTTATTCTTATTTTTATTCTTCTTCTTTCTCTTCTTCTTATTTTTGCAACCCTAAACCCAAACCCGAGTTTCAGCTTTCAGACGGCCAGGCCAGCCCGTGCCGCAAGGCCTGTAGATATACATATTCGTGTACGTATAAATACATATATATATATATACATATGTAAAACATGTGCAGATACAGAAAAATCAGAAAAAAAGAGAGAGAGAGAGAGAGAGAGCAGAGAGATAGAAGAGAGCGAGAGAGAGCGAGAGAGAGAGAGAGAGCGAAATAGAAAAAAAAGAAGGATAGAGAGAAAGAAAAAGAAAGAGAGAGAAGTGCTCATTGCAGCTCGACACAAGAACACGTATCCAATTCAGCACTTGTCCTGCCTGGCCTCCAGGACCCAAGGCTCCCTGGGCTGTCTGCGGCAGAGTCATGGTCTGCACTGCAGCCTAGTCAAGCACTGAAGGCGTCCTGATGAATACTACAACAGCATACAACAGCACCATGGCAGCACGAGAAAGGCAACCTGGGAGTGGAAGCGATCAAAGGTTGCCAAGGAAGTACCAAGGAACATTGCGCGGATGTGCCGAGGACGTCGATGACACGGAGGGTACAAAAAGAGCTCCGGGCACCAAACCTTCTCCATAGGCAAACATCAACAATCATCAACATCTACGTCCATCATTGCAGTAGC
Organism: Symbiodinium natans; assembly: GCA_905221605.1. Classification (NCBI taxonomy): domain Eukaryota; class Dinophyceae; order Suessiales; family Symbiodiniaceae; genus Symbiodinium; species Symbiodinium natans. The sequence goes on from CAJNDS010000028.1 coordinate 99,067, forward strand.
TTCCGTCTGAGGGGTCCACATAGGCCAGCGCCAGCCACTAAGGCGGCTGTAGAGCCTGGCCCCGACACGTGTCCCTGCTGAGCAGCTGCTGTGAGACTTGTGCACGTCTATTGCTCCAAGCGTTCTGCCTCTTACTCGGCGCCCCATGACTAAGCAAACTGGACCGAACACAAGTCTTGAACTTCAAAAAGCATTCGGCCAGAAGCATCAACCGCTCCGATTGGATGCAATGATGAGCTTCACAGACCTAGACCCGAACTGCTAGCTGTTAGCATCAACCTGACCGTGCGCTCGCAAACTTCTTAGCATAAGCAGTCTGCGTGCAGATGAATTTTGGGGGTGCATTGCAAATTAACGCTAATTAGGATGCAAATGCTATGAACAGTGCCTTTGAAAGCTACTCTATCACCTACTGCCTCACCAGTGTGGGCGACTGAGAGAAGCCCATGTTGAAAATGGCAGGCTTCCGAACATGAGGTTGCAAAGGCTGGCCACTCGCAGCAACTTCGCATCAACACTTCATTGTCTTCAGTCTGCCATGACGGCATCCATCGCGTCACTGTCTGCATTGAAGTACCTTGGAATGCTGACAGGCGTATGCGGCGTTGCTGCATACAGCCCGACATAAGCTAGCTGGGAGCACTCGTGCTGGAGCGTCTGCTTTGCGGAGACCCGATTCACTGGGTCGTATCGCAGCATCGAGTCCTGCACCGCAAGCGACTCGCACAGGACTTGATACAAGTGCCTCGACATCAGGCTTTGTGGTTTGCGGAGTTTGCACCCAGTCCAGAAGCCGCACGCCGGCCTGGAAAAGAGGAAATCAAGTGGCAAGTGGAACATCACTGTGAACTTTCCTCACTCCTGGGGAACTAAGCAGCAAACAGCTCCGAGTTGCGCTGCAATGTTCCGAATCTCTGTCCACGGCCGACGCCGCCACCTAGCATCAGCTGAACGCGCTCCTGCCTTCTAACTCAGGTTTGCTTAACAGATACTAACAGCACCGTAGCCCTTTTGATCCTTTGGGCCATAGTGACAAGCCCGCTTTAGGCCCTTTAGGAGTATCCTTTGGCAAGTAAAGACCAGTTCATGCCAAATCATGCCAAGCAGCATGCCTGCAAATGGGCAGAGGTTCCCAGAGAATTTAAGTAGGTTTAGTTGGAGAGGAAGTATCCGCGATGTGTTTTTACCCGCATGCTGATGTCGGAGTCGTGTGTCACGTGCTGCCAAGAAGCTGTGGGAATGACGGCTTGAAGTCTGGAAGGTCCGACAGTCCAGGCCAATCAGCCTCCGATAAATTGGTGAACGATACTGGAAGACATCTATCACGAAGAGGCAGATCCCCTCGACTGCATGTAGCAGACTGTAGCACATCCAGTGACTTGCAGCTCGTGCCCACAGCGGCCTCTGTCGGTGTGCCGAGCTTTCGGAAGATTTGGAAGATTGTATCTATCTCACTGTCTCCATGGAACAGTGCAGCACCTTCAGGCTTGCATCTTGCAAATTCCAGCTCCAAGATTCCAGGATTGAACTGTCTCGAAAATTCTCCAAACACCCAGGGACAAAGAGCATCGCAGAGCAGTGAGTTCTGAAGGCATCCAGGGATCGTGCCAGTTGCCATTTCCCCGAGGATGCATCCAGCACTCCACACATCCACACCTGAAGCACAACGAAATCAATACAAAATGCACAAGATGGAGACTGTGTACATCTCTTTATGCTCTGTCTTGCGAAAGTACTAACAGTCGGCGACAAAGAATACAAAGAGCAACGCATGTCACAGAAAAACGACTTGACCTGTTCTAGTCCGAAAAGCTAATCCGACAGCTTTCTGCAGAACTATTGTGCAGTCCATAGCGTTTATGCTTGTTTTGACATTTTGGAGGTCGAGCTTTCCGCTGAAAATATCTTCCTTTGGCTTCGTGGTCTGGATGCTCGAGCACAACCTCGCGCACAGCGCCAGCTTCCACGTAATTCAGGCTTCTGTGGGGCCAAGCCTCAAAGTGACAAAGTGGTAACATTCTGTAGGGGCTGACTCGGAAGCCTTACAAAAGTTTACGAGTACGGTAGTGCGAGAAACGAATCACTTGTCAAGGTTGCTCACATCCAGGGACATGAGTGAGTTGCTTTCTGAGTCTGATTCCTTCTGCAGATTTTCAGTGCACACAATCGGACAGATTCTCCGCCCTGGTTTGCGTGCGCGATCCGTGGTCGCGAGAAATCCCTTTTCAGATCTCCGGTGTTACATGGTGTTACCACGGCCTAGTACGATCCTGGTCAATTAAGTGTCAGGCCTCTTCGGCGCAAAAGAGAAACATCTACACAGCGGCGCGCACGCAGTATACAAGTACTAACACAAAGAGGCTGAGCCCGGGAGCCAAAACTGTAGGGCCCAGGGCTGGAGACGTGTCCGGGCGATCCACCATACGAGTTTTGGCGACTATACTACAGTGGCAGACCGACTACGAGCTGCTGGCTAAACAAGTGTTAGATCCCCGTCAGCGCTGTCAATTCCCGCACCTGTGCGTGCCTGCTACAGTACACGACTCATGAACATGAATTGCTGAGGCATGCTCCCAGCGAGTATTCTTCACATCCAAACAGTATCTCAGGGGAACGATACCTGATCAAAGAGATCAAGTCAAGGATGCTTGCTTGGCGAAGCTGCCTCAGTTTGACATGAGGCAGCGGCCACGTCGTCACCACCTGACAAAAACAGTTCTCTGCTGAGTTGTTTGCTCGGCCCTGCACGCCACGCTGTAGCCGCCTCGTGCGTGTACTTCGGCAGGGGGAGATTGAAAGCCTGCTCCAGGCAGTCATGAGACTCCATGAGAGTGCACGGCGAACTCCACCAAGGAGAATCAACGAGAGTCTGAGTATTCGGCGCGTGCCATTCCAAAGTCCGCAATTTTGAGGTTGTCCTTGAGGCTGGAGTATGCTGGAATGCACTGCGGAGCATGATCCGTTGTTGAGAAGTCCAGCAAGCTTTCGGCTCGGAACTGTGACAAGTGACTGAAGAAGTTCGGCACTTTACGAAGCTGGCTTGGGTGTTTGACTCTTAGCTATTTTAGTGTCAAAGGCGGACGTGAACAACCAAACCAACATCGGCTCGGCCTCACCATCGACCAAGATGTTTTGAGGCCTCAGCTACAATCCGAGTCTTTGCATCCCTAGCAAACTACAGCAAACTGCCGTTAAGTCCACCACTTGAGATCTCTGTGAATGATCCTGAAAGGACTTCTTCGAGGGTTGCATGCAGGGTGCTGACTGGTTTGGTCCTCCTTGCGTGGCAGTAGTCGATACCATTCATCAGCTGCTTCTGCAGGGATCTCACCTCGTGTCGTAAGACAAATGCTAGGCAAACTCGCCGCACGGAATCTGGCTGATGCATGTTGATGTTGTCAAACAAGGCACGACTGCTGGCTCCAATCGCAATCCAAACTTCTTCATGTACCTTAGTGCCGGCGTGTGTTCTGAGCAACTCTCGAGCTGCACTACTGCTACAAACTGCCAGTCGGCAATAAACACACGTGCCAGTCGCGGACAGTCTGAGAAGCATGCTGCTTCAAGTTCGCTTCCACGAACTCGAAAACCAGATGCAAGCGCCCTGGACTGCAGGCAACGTCCAGCCTTAGCAACCATGAAACCAAGCAAGATAGCCCAAGATAGAGCAAGATAGCTTTGATCACAACAGGTGAACAGAAGCAACGCGACAAGACGCAGTCGACAAACTGAGACGAGCTCAACTTCACAACGTTTGGATGATCAGCCGCCTTCAAGCTACACAAATGCTTCGAACATGTGCTAAAAGCAAATCTCTGTGACTGGAAATTATGTATGGTTCTGTTGCACCTTCAGCACGGCCACTTCTCGAATTGCTGTACTGGGCATCTTGGCAAGTTGGCATGTGGAGTGCTGCTTTTGTGCCACACTTTGTGCGAGAAACTACGGGTCCAGAATGCTGGCCAAGCAGCCCCTTCCTCTTCGTGCTCCATTTTGACACGCTTTATGGCAACTGTCTTTTGCCTGGCAGGACTCTGGCTGGTGAGGTAATTGACGGGAATTGCTTCGCCAGGTCACGGGATGTCCAAGCTCAGCAGGACTGGGCATTGCACAAAACTATGCCAGCATGTCAAGCGATTGCAGAAGGCGCGGTGTACGGCACCGTAGGTACCTTCACCCACCGGCTTTTCCTTTTCCTGCGCATGCTGGTGAAGCTTTATTAGTAAGATGTGCATTGCCCCAAACTGTAGGCAGTTGCATGAGCATGTCACCACGAAACGATCGTGATGTTGGAGGCCCTGGGATTGGTTGAGAATGCTCATGCGAATCTCTGATATCGCATGCAACGCCTGTACAAATTCATGGCAAAAGTCGTGATGAGAGCGAGAGTGATGGAAGCGAGTGACTTCAGCGTCGTGCCTGACGCTTCTTCAATTGTTCTTCAATGAGCCCTGCCGCACTAAGTGCCTCAATCACATACTGCCGGTCGAATCGTCGCTCGTCGTCTAGCCTCTGAGTCTCTAAGTTCTTCAGCATGCATATGCTCGAACCTGGCATAACCTTGCGCCTGAATGGCAACAGATGAAGAAAGCAACAGATGGTGAAGAAAACAGTGAGCAGTAGCAGTGATTTTACCATGCTCAGTTCCGAACCGAACGTGCAGTGATGCGTGATCCTTGTGCACTGCTGAGGTGCAGGCATTGCAGACAAATACATAAATCATAGCTGTAACAGTCACAAAAGTACTAAGAAGAATGAGATCAGCGCAGAATGCGCAAGCTCCCTCAAGTCCCTGCAGAAAGCACATTTTCTCACGATGCAGAAGAGGCAAACATAGGAAAGCCCAAACGTGATTTACATCAGACCAGCTGGTGACCAGTTGACAAAGATTGGCCTGAGCAGCAGCTCTCGCACCGGGGGACTTCGGAACTGGCCTCGGTGGACTTCATTCCGTGTCATTGTCCACGAACGGATGCCAGCTCGAAAGAAAGTGATCAGCTCTTTTGACACGGGCAAGAGGAGGCTGGACAAGCCCTTGCAAACCTAACGGGTGCAGTATACTGTGAATCGAAACCCGTTCTGTCGCGGGATCCGGGATCCCTCACCACCCCCCACCCTGTTGCACATGTACGTCCCGCCCTGCTGTTTCATAGGGCCTGTCTTTGTTGCAGCTAATATAGTTCACAGCTCGAACAGACATGATCAGGCACGGTTCAAGGCGATAGTCTTTCTGCAGGACGATGTGGACACGTGCGGGCTTCAGCGGCTTCAGTTGTAACTTCTAAGTTGAGTTTCTGGGGAAGTCACCGCGTGTCCAGCCATTCTTCTCAAGCACCTTAACAGTGAAACGTGCCATGTCCGAGGCAGGTATGTGAAGCGTTAACAGCTGCCACAAGTCAAGGCGACTGTTGGCTGCGCACCGGGCAGGCCATAAGCCTAAATCTTAGTCTTGTAAACAAATATGAGTCTCAGACCCTGCGAACATCGGGACAGAGCTCGGACGGCCTGGCAATTGACTGCCAGCACAAGCTAAGACAACAGGTTTGTCCAACCTCCGAAGTTTGGCGCACAACACGCTGGTCCTGCCAAGGGTATGTAGGCGTTGGAAGCTAAAGAGAAGATCATTGCAGCAACAACGGCAAGTTTTTGTCACGGTCCAATCCGAGGAGAGGCCAGACTGGCTCATAGCCTCCCAG